>JANUSC010000399.1:0-192185 GCA_025200525.1 Camellia lanceoleosa
TAAAAATATTATAGACTCGTTTAAGCCCTGCTTTGGGGAACAAATAATTTAGTAACTTTTATTATTTGGCTAAAAATATGAGCTAAAAAATTAGTATGTTTGGGATGACTTTTTTCGCTTTTATTTAAAAGATGTGCTAAAAAGGTAGAGAGAAAAGAGAATCTTGACTTTTTGAATGGTTGTTGGTTTTTGGCAATTTAGTAACTTTTGGCTTTTTTAAAAAGTTCTTGCCAAACGAGGCCTTAATATTGCTAATATTTAGTAAATAATTGAAAATGATAAAATAATCTTTTTAACATTTATCATTTTTCATAATATCCCAATCAAATATTGATTTAATAGAATAATTATTTTCAAACATCTAATCTTATGAGAAAATAAATATAGAATACACATCATTTTCTACCAAATAATGTAGGAACTATACTTCAAGATTAATAGTCCATAGATTATAATTTTCTTATTCAATCCATTCAAACTAGGGTGGGCGTGGGTCGGTTATTACACGGAACCTTCAACCATCATCCGCTCGCTAGATTGACTTGACGTGAGAAAATCAATCCGACCGCCAATTCATGGATGGGATTGAGCGGATTGGTGATTTGGTGGATGGATGCTAATTGGTTTGGCGGTTTAACATTTTATAAATTTTCAACATAATTCAACTTGTGAACTTCCTCAAAAAGAAGAAGAAGAAAGTATTGCAATCAACGACTTAAAAAATATTACAATCATCGCATGCCTCATCCAAAGTAAGAAAGTTTGAAACTTAGAATATTACAATCATCAGATGCCTCATCCACATACTACAATCACAACATGCTTCATCTACATAAAGTATTACAATCTGTGGTTCTTAAAATATAAAAACAATTCAAACCACCAAAATCATGAACAGAGCAGTAGTAGAGATTGTATGTCTCTGTATTGTTACATCTATATCTATTTTTGAAAACAAAAACCAACCAGTATATATCATAGATTTTATGTAGTAATTTTACAGATATATTTAAAAACCGAAAAAGCTGCATAAGATGGGTAAGGTTATCGTGTGCAACTTACAACTTACACCTTTTTGTCTTTACTTACACCTTACACTTACATTTTTTTTACCTTGCACTTACACCTTTTGTGTAAGTGGCACATGGTGTGCAACTTATACATTTCATTTATACCTTCCACTTACACTTATACCTTACACTTACACCTTACACTTACACCTTTTGTGTGAGTAGTATGGTGCAACCCACTTACACCTTTTTGTATTGCACACCCAAGAAAACTCCAGATAAGTAATACGCTATTTTTTTCAATTCAAAAGATATTCAAGTTCAAAACTTTTTTCAATGTAAGATTTAAACTCTTTTTAATTGAAAATACAAACAAAATATTTAAACAAACCGAAAACACAAAGTCTTATAAAACAAACATGATCAAAATGTTATTGAAATATATAGGTTAATTACATCGATAGTCCCTAGAGTTTAGGTTTGTGTTACTTTAATCTTAACTTTTCAATTGTGACACATTTAATCTCGATTTGAATCTGTTCCAAATAAGGACAATTGAAAATATCATTAGATTTTTCAAGGGTAAAATCTTAATTTGATAAAATATAAACTAATTTGACAAAAATAAATGTCAAAAAATATTTTTAATTTTTAAAAATTATTTTTATCCACCAATGATAAAATTATGTAAAATTAATAAAAGTTACATGATTAATTTTTTAAAATTACTTATAAATGATCATCATCCAAACACATCATAAAAAGTAAACTGGTAAAAAAAAAAATAAATGTCTAAAAGGTTTAACAATTTTACATAATTTTATTTTTAGTAAGTAGAAATAATTTTTAAAAATTTAAAATATTTGTTTTAAGCATTTATTTTTGTCAAATTAGTTTATATTTTATCAAATTGATAATTTTACCATTGAAAAATTTAATGATATCTTCAATTGTCCTTATTTGGAACAAGATTCAAAATTCAAGATTAAATTTGTCACAATTGAAAAATCAACGATCAAAGTGACATAAGGTCCAAACTATATATGAACTATTTATATAATTTGTCCAAATATATACCAGGTAAAGTGTTTAGACAAATACAAAATATATATAGATTTTTATGTACTTTACTACAACATGCCCATCACTGTTAGAGCTGCTCTAAGAATAGTATGATAATGTTTGTTCGAGATTTATCTCCCCAGTTGGAAAGTTTTTCTTATTTTTTTATATTCATATAAAATATGTAGTTTAATAAATTATAATTACAGTAATGAATATCAAATACAAAACATAATTAATACAAGAAAAAAATTTCAGAAGTAAGAGAGAGAAACCCTCAAGAAATAGAGATGATGAAATAAGACTTACTTTGCAAGTATGGGATTCAAAACCATTGACATCATAGTAAGGTGTATGGATTTTGGCCAAACAGGTTAGCCCTGTTGGCTCTGCAGTTGGAGGTTGGTTCCTCTTGAATCTTTTTTTTCAAATAATTCGTCTTATAAAACCCGCTAACAAAAAACGTTTATTTAAAAAAATTAAGATAATTAAATATCGACACTCATATAATTAAATCTCATTTGTCTTAAAAAATTAATGATCTTCTTAAGTCACACGTAATGTCCATTTCTTAATTAGAAATTTAATTTAATTATATAATTATCAATATATAATCAACTTAATTTTTATAAGAATGATGCTAACTGGAGACTTACAAGATAAACAATTCAAATAATTAATCTTAGTCTTGAGATGTACTAAACGAGCAACACCTCTCAAGTTAGATGTCCTAATTGTAGAAAATTATGTATTTTGTTTTGGATTAGGCTTGTTTCGAATGTGAGAGACGATAGAGAATTAACCGACCTTCCTATGGTATGGGCTTTGAATGGATAAATTAGACTTTCATTTCTGTAGTAGATCAGCCATGTCCCAATAAACATCTAGGTCCTGTTTATGTTGAGAGATAAAGGTGGAAATGAGATTAAGATGGAGGTAGGATCTACTATATGTTATTGTGGGGGAGTGTTTTTTGAATAACGGCACGTGGCTAAGGTAACACCAAATGTTAGTCGAGGTGCCACGTGACCGGACACATTGCCAAGATGATCTCGCCAGCCGACGTAATCAGGATATGCCAAATATGAGATAAGCGGATAAGGGCAGTGAATCTCGACAAAAGAGGGCTCTAGTCCTCGACAAGGATAAAACTCTTGTTTGGTTGAGGATTTATGAGGATTTGGAAAAGGAAAGGGAAAAGTTAGTGAAATGTAAATAAAATATACTTATATTTCACCTAGTTTCACACACTTTTTCCCTTTCCTTTCCCTTTCCAAATCCCTCCCCAAATCCTCAACCAAACACAAAGATTAGGGAGTTTATCCCTATCTAGCAAGAAGTCCAGATAAGCATTATGTGGTGGAGACCTATGAAGTGAGGCTTCTAGGTAGTTGGACACTAATGGCTATAAAAGGAGGAACCCCGAGGTCTCTGTATGTGCTTTTAGACTTTAAGGCCGACTTGTGAGTTAGACTGATTTGATATCTTTGAGAGATTACCGACTTGATCGTTTGAGTACCCCCTGTGTGGATCTAACCACCACCGATTCTCATCTTCTTGTGCAAGTTGTCATATAATCTATTTTGCTGGTGCTCAAATTGAGTCCCCCGCTTGGTTGTGTGGTCAAAAATCAACACCTACAATTTGGCACCGCCTACGGAACTTAAGAAGAATAGATGGCCAACAATGGGCAAGGAAGAAAAGGTTGGTGTAGACGCCCCTCAATGTCCCGGAGAAATCCTGCTTTTGTTCATTGGGCTCACTATGCTCAGACTCAATGTCACGGTCCTCAGATCTAATCTCGCAGAGTGCAATGTAAGACCGATGAATCATCAAAGAGTCCAAATTCGGCAAATCGTTTTTGAAAACAAATTTTTTTGAAAGAAGTGCTAAACATGGATTGCTTTGCCAGATACAGAGTCGCCACCTAAATATTTATTTTGGGAGAATTTAGGAAACCCGACTTGTTGCCTAAAGCCACGCCACATCACCAAAATTGCCTCGACTTCGAACTTGGGCACGATTGAGAAGGTCACTTCGTGAGCACTTCACTGCCGATCAAAGATCGCCTCTACTAACCATGATATTAAGTTTTGAAAACATTATGTGTTCTTATTCCTGTATTAGCCTAGAATTACTATGTGATGCGCACAACATACAAGTATAGACCGGGTCACCCAATTGAAACAAAACATCTCATGTTCGTTTTGAAAACGGGTTTGAAGGTGCTACTCACAAGTAGGCTAAGACGTAGATTTTGCCACCCTCGGTGGGCTTAGAAAACATGATTTCGCCACTCTCGAGTGGGCTTAAAACTCTCAATTGGTGAATTGTTCCAATTCAAATAACACAACCTTCATCCATAGGCATTCAAAGTGCTTATTTCACATAAACACATAGCCTCATGGTAAGTATGCTATCATGGCGCCACCACATGCAAGCAAGGATGCTAAAGCATAAACACTTACCGAGTAATTCGAGCCAAAGAAAGAAGCTAATTAGAAAACATGCATGAATCCTAACAATGCCGAAATGTCTAATACAACACATGCAAGAATGCAACTAGAATAGGCTCGCTTATCCTAAACATGGCATATGAAATGTAATGATAACATGTATTCAACTTGAATTGAATACGATGCGCTTAGCATGATGCGCCGAGCCCGTGCATGCAAGATAGATGAATGGATGCAAACATGCAGCATAAATATGCTAATTGAACGCGTTTCTAAAACTAACCATCATAAGTCGTAAATAAAAGGAAGAAAGACGGGGTTGGAAGACATACATCACACACGCACGCTTATTACAACATTGCCCTCCTGAGGGTCCGAATAAATAATACACAACCGAACGAATAACGAATCACAACTAATTATTACATAACCCTAATTAATTAACAAATTAACTAAGATAAATAAGCTAGCATGCAAATTAAACAAAAGCGGATCGCCTCATCTCTCGCTTTAATGATAGGATGCATGCATGCTCGAAGTCGCTTCGCTGAAATCCATCGCGATGCCCCGATTTGCCTCTATTTGCAATTGGTCCCAACACTGCATAAAGCTCCGTATCACGACCGCTTTTTTGCTATTGGTTTCAGCCATATAACAGAGAGCAAGAAAGGGTATGACAAAGTATTTTCAACATATGTATGCATGACCACTCTCCCATCATTGCATAAGCTCTAGGAGTGTAGTCTCGATCCTCGTACACCAATCACGCATCCCAATGCATGATGGTCGGGAGTCGAATTGCACGACTCAATATGAAATAGATGCACACATAGACGTTAACAAGGCCTAAACTCCATCATGGGTAATCCTGAGTGTTTGGGACCGAGAATCGAGGCACGATTCGCTATTTGGAGTACGAACGCCCTTCGCTTCCGTGTTTGGACTAAACCCTAATCCAAACACAATGCAATATACATGGCATGTGCGATGTGACTTGGACTATGCAACCTAAATGCAATGCGACTAAATGATGCAAACATGCAGAAAATGACATGCAAACATGCTACTAGCATACACAATGCTATGAACTACATGGCTTACTCGGTGGAAAACACCTTATGCAACAATATGACAACATATGATTAGCATACACAATGCGAATATCAAATGGCATACTCGATGCAACGAACTACATGGCATGCGCAATGCTATGACTAGAATGGCATACACAATGCAAGATAGACTTAAACCAAGATAGGTGAGCCTCAGCTACACCCAAATCAGTGGCCATACATGATGGAATGAAAGGTAGGAACACTCATGCAAACATGCCCGATGCAAGGGACCGAACCTAAGGCATCAAATGCCACTCTACCAAAGCATGGCAAGGATGAAACATGGCATTCAATCATGCATTTTCTAGCTCTGAAACATGATACACAATGGTCTCGAATCATGCAAATATGTCACACAATGCATGTTAGATGGCCCGAATACCGAAACTAGTAAAGTACGTTTCACTAGAGGTACACAAAGCAATGCACAAATGGAAAAACTAGCCCCAAAAAGACCCTAGGCAGTCCAAGATAGTGGGAAAATGGCCTAAAAGATGGCTCAACATGCATAGAAATGAAGGTCATGCAATGGTCCAAATGAGGCAAACTAGCACGACTCTCAAACGCATTTAAAGAGTGGAAAACATGAGAATATGGCATACCTGTAAGCTTTGAAATATGATGCACAATGGTCCTAAAACATGGAGACACCTCAACATAAGCATGCAATAGGCCCAAAACACAAAGCTAGGCAAGTGTATTGAACTACAACCATGCATAGCAAGTGTCATTCGACCATGAGGCATAAAAACAGAGCTAAGGCACCCAAAACATACACAAAATCGCTTAAGGCATGGCCAAAAAGTGTTAGATTCATAGACCAAAATGGCATGCAATACAAGCTAGTGGAGAGGGTTTACAACTAAATCAGCAAAATTAAGAGGTATGACATACCAAATAAACCCCCAAAACCCACTAAAATATGGTCTATGCATGCAAGAATGATAGGCCTTTGATATGCTATGAAGACGGTTATTCTACACATGTAAGAGGGACACCTAATATGACAAAACCACCTCTAGACAGAGGTTATGCAGGCCATAAAACTCACTGAAAAGGGCCTGAAATGAGGATAGGAAGCATGCAAGTATAGGCTCTTTTGTTAGGCCAAAAATGCTAGAAAATAAGACAAAGGGTGAGAGGGTCACCCCTCTCTAATTTTGGTGCTCAAAAACACATAATAACCACTGAAAATCCGCTGGATTTCAGTGGTCAAAAGGGCCAACAAAGCTCAACACAAAGGCCCTAATGCATGGCTTAAAACAAAGGGAAATGAAATATGCAAGGGGGTAGATGGCCCCCAACAGAAAAATGGTCTTAAACAAACATGTTAAGAAGCTCAAAATGAGACTTTTTTCAGTTTATGACAAAGCTCAAATATGCTTTCAAACTAGGCTAAGAAATGAAGCAAAATAAAGACCAAAAGAGGGAAAGAAATGTTACCCTTGAAGCTCAGCAACTCCAGCAGCTTTGAGGCCAAAAACCAGACCTTCAAGACTTCTCAAGATCCTCCAAGTAGCTTAGGTTGGTGTTGGAGGTGTTAGACTAAGAGGTGTGGTGCAAAGGGGCAAGAACTAAGCACTTTAGGGCTCAAAGTATAGAGATATAGAGAGATGTGTATGCATAAGCTTCAAAATGCTTTCAACCCTCGCAAGGGAAGAGGGGTTCCTTTATAGAGCCAAAGGTCTAAAGCTTCTTCAAGAAGCTTAAAACCTAGGTTAACCATCCTCCATACACGTGTATGGAGGATGCAATATGTGGTTTCAAATGCACACCGCACAAACTCAAGGAGACAGAAAGGAGAAAGTTGGTCGACTGCCTGTGGTCCGACCACTCCCTAGTTGGCCGACTAGGGTCAAAAGGTCCGTGGTCGATGGCCTCCTAGGGTGGTCTCTAAGCCGAAGCAAGCTAGTGGTATAAGGAGACCCACAAATGTGGCTCAAAACCAAGGAGACTAGCTTGACAAGAAAATCGCGGGAGAAGAGGTGGTCTCCAAGAGAAAAGGTGGTCTCCACCCTTGTACCACCTTCCAAACAATGAAAATAGGGTCCATACCAAAAATGAACCAAGACGGATGCAAAACAAGGGTTTGGGCCAAACGCTGCAAGCGCTCCGAAAATGATCATACATCGAAGTAGCGCAGACTACGAAGGTGGTCTCAGCCAAAGGTCCTCTAGAGAGAGGAAACAAGGTGTGTACCAAAAATCGGAGCAAACGGAGAAAGTTTGCGGTCCCGAACCGAGGCGCACGGCCGACGGTTCCGAAAATCGAAAACTGGTCTCCAAACGGGAAAGGGTCTTCGATTATGAAAAGTAGCTTCACGGCCATCGAGAGATGGTCTACAAGACCTCTCCTTTGGGAAGAGAAAATAGAACCGCTTGTAAACCGAGGCAAAGCACAAAAGGCCCGAGGTCCGAGGGTAAGGCTTTCACCGAGACTCAGAATCTCGTAACGAAAGCACAACATGTGCAATCACCGAGCGCTTGATCGATGACGCTCGAAGTCTTAAGGTTGGTCAAAAATGGGTGTCTATAGTTGCCCCTCTTTGACAGTAACTCAAAGTCATAAGTGACGGAGGAATGTCAAAGCCCGTAGACTTACATTTTTGACAAGGCCGAAGACTTAGACAAATAGGCAAGATAAACAAAGAAATTTGCCCGCAGTGCAGGGGTAAAATGCAAAATGAAGTGCACAAAGCTAAACATAACTCACGATTATGCAAAGAAGCAAGTTGTAATGAAGCAAATATTCACAATAAATGCGACAGTTTTAAGCAAGATTGCAAAGTAAAACTACATTTCATGCAGTAAGGACGTAAGAGAATTACAATTCTCGCTACGTCTCACATGGAGAAGATACAATACCTGTCTGGTTCGTCAGGTCGCACCAGCTTCAAATGAACCGTACATACAATATCGTGCCTGCAAAAGAGAGAAACTTAACAGCGCAATATAGTTAGCAACATATGTTCAACACTACATTAAACGCGATAGACATGGTGCCGGCGGAAAAGTGCACCGCAATACAAGAAGAAACATGCGCGACAACGCAAGTTAAGCATGGAGGGCATGATAATGCTAATGAAACGTGCATAACAATGCAAGCGCGATAATAATGCCAAAGGACGGTTTAACAATGCAGATAAGCGCAAATTCAAAAGTGTATTTGAAACAAAACATCGAAAGCAAAGAAATGCATGCCTCGACGAGGGCAACTCAAATGTGACTTCCATTTACCTCTGAGGGTGCACAACATAATCAAAAGGATACACCTTGTTTTACAGTAACGACGAACCACACGTCAAGGTTGAATTTGAAGTTCGTGAAAGGATTTCGCGCCCAAAAGTGCACTTTCCTTGTACTTTCTCGAGAGCCGGGCACTCCGATCACCACCAAAATTTGCAAGGAGAACAAAGCGGCATTGGCGACCACCCAGGGGGGCCACCGACCACCCTAGAGAGCCACCCAGTGTTTGGTGCAAGGTGGTGGTCGGCTTATTAAAAGGTGGTCTCACCACCACCGCCAAATCCGGCGCTTTTGTATTTTACACTTGTTTCTTTAAATACACATGTCCTAATCACTATTCCTCACAACCTTAAGGCCAAATCAGCTCTCCTTCCTAGATCATTTTCTCTCGATGTTTTTATACGCTTTTCCAACGCCCCACGCAAAGTTGTTTCGCTAAATCTTTCGCTTTTCTTCACTTTGGACCAATTAAAATTTGATTTCGAGCTTTTTCTCCATTTTCACCACTTGAGGTAAGTTTGTCTCGACATTTGGAACATTTTCTGGAGTTGACTTTTGTTGACTTTTTTCATTTCCTCGAGAGTTGACTTTGTTGACTTTTTTCTAATTTTGGCTCATTTTTGCTCATTTTCGTAGATTTCTTGAAATGGCGGGTCATTTCCCTCATGGCGGAGGTCCTCCAGGCACCGAGGGTGAGCCAAACATTATGTCCTTGCCTCCGAGGATCCGCCAATTTGATCCCGAGAGGTACGACCCTTCGGAGCACATCTTTCCCGTGAGTACTTTCTACCATTTTACAGATTTTGATCGCCGTGCGCCCGCAGATCTGCTGTTACGAGAGCCAGAGTCCCACCTCTCTCACCAGGCACGAGAGGTACGTACTTCATTTTTTACATTTTCTGCAATGTATTCTACATTTCTTGCGCATTTCATGCTTTCGTTATGTATGATTATCCGTTCGTTCCGAACACATTTGCGCACCATACTTCTTTGCTTATTTTAGCACATATCTCACAGCATAGAATTCTGTTGAGTTGGCACACAGCTTGTTCTAAACACTTAGTCTATAACATAGCATTCTGTTTGCATTTTGAACACGCAATTTCAAGCACTGAATTTCAACACACACCAAACTTTTGTCGTGAACACACGTACCACGCTCAAATCAACACGCAATTTCAAACTCTTGATTATGAACACGCAGTCCATAGTTTTCTAGAATCTGAACACGCAACCCAAACTCTTGATGTGAACACACAGCCTACAGTTTTTGAAATCTGAAGACGCGGCCCAAACTCTTGAAGTGAACACGCATTTACGCTTTTGAAAGTTAAACACGCAATTTCAAACTCTTCAAGTGAACACACCATAGTTTTTGAAAGTTGAACGCAGAGCCCAAACTTTTGATTATGAACACACGTTCCATTGTTTTCGAATCAACACACAATCTAAACTCTTGAAGTGAACACACGTTCAGCTTTTGAAATCAACACGTACCCAAACTCTTGAAGTGAACACGCAATTTATAGTTTTTGAAAATTGAACATGCACCCAAACTCTTGAAGTGAACACACAACCCACGCTTTTGAAAGTTGAACATGCACTTCAGCTTTTGATTATGAACACACAAACCATATACTTTATGTTGAACACGCAATCAAATACTTCAATTCAACACACACCATACACTTTATGTTGAACACGCAGCCTCATTCATTGCATTTGCACGCAGCTATAATCAACACGCAATTCACAACATTGTATCTCGATTTGATTTGTACACAACAGATTTTTATTTTGAAATTGAATACATCCGCTCATTCCAATGCAGTATTTTCTTGTGTTACATTGCTATGGCTCGATCATCGCCAGGAGTGGTACGCAGAGCTCCAGAGTCCGCTTGTGATCCGTTGACCAAGTGGTTTGGACCCTTATGTGCGAGGATATCATGTTATCCTCGCGAGCAGACTCATGGAGGCACTCGTGGAGAGATGGTGGGACACCACCAACTCGTTCCACTTCTCAGCTGCCGGGGATATGACGATGATCCCGTTCGACTTCGCGATGCTGACGGGCCTTGATGTGGCCGGCCGACCGGTCCCCTACGATGAGGATATGGATGAGTGGGAGGCTGCCTGGATCTATCTGTTAGGAGCTCGTCCACCGATTGACCGATCTCCGGGCAGAGTCAGGTACACTTGGTTTTCCACACATTTCAGAGAGATTGTGCCTGAGACTCTCGAGGAGATAGAGCAGTACGCTCGAGGGTTTTTAATGTTCCTCATCGGGACCACTTTGTTCTCCGACAGGGGGAACACCGTTGGACTTTATCTGCTGAGTGCTCTGGTAGACCTACCACAGTCACCAAGATGATTGGGGTGGTGCCGGCCTTGCTACCCTTTATTGTTACATGAGTGCGACCTCCCGCGGATGGGGGAATATAGTCGGCAGCTATTAGAGAGCTTGGGAGGTACTTTCTGCCCTCTTGATTTACATTGCCATTATCTGTATTAATCGCATACACGTGACACTTTAGATTCTCAGATTACACTCGCCTCAAAGATTCTCGTGATTCTCAGACATTCTCAGATTCACATTCTCGTGACTCAAGATTCTCAGATTCGATGGCTATTGCCCTGCTTTTCACAAATTTATGGATTTTTGCATTTCCGACGCTTAGCCCCAGAGCTCGAGGTGGAGGTGCTCTTGTGATCCCTTACTCGCCAGATTTGAGGGCCAAGACACCGAGAGCTCGGGAGACTCTACCCTACCTGCGACAGTTCTTCGATAAAGTGCGGATGAAGGTAATTCAGAACTCTCAGTTCTTCATGTTCTTCGATAAAGGTAATTCAGAACTCTCAGTTCTTCATGTTTTCATCTTTGATTCATCTTGCACATTTATGATTTCTAATCGGCTTATGCATTGGTTATCCGCAGATCACATGGCAGCCTTGGGCACTCTTGGGTGGAGATACTGATTTTAGTTTCGCATGGGCCTCTTCTCGGTACAGGATCTTATTTGAGGGGCAAGTTGGCAGGGCCTAGTTTCTGGGGGACTGCTTCATGCGCGCATTTACGGGCTACCCGAGTAGAGTGTCCTCAAGAAGACCTCCGGACGACATGCGGTCCACTGAGGGACTTACTCTCTAGGAGGTTGATTTGGCTATGCTGGGCACTGATGTAGTTCTACATTTGGAGGAGGGAGAGTACGCGACCTACCATCATATATACTTGATGCCCCCATTGACAGGTGTCCGCACTCCCACGAGGAGGTCTGCTGGCATGCCATCATCGAG
Organism: Camellia lanceoleosa; assembly: GCA_025200525.1. Lineage (NCBI taxonomy): Eukaryota > Viridiplantae > Streptophyta > Magnoliopsida > Ericales > Theaceae > Camellia > Camellia lanceoleosa. Next base: position 12,185 of record JANUSC010000399.1, read on the forward strand.
TCGAGTCCAGGCTACAGATGCTCCTTCGACCAGTAGGGCTGGTACATCGAGAGGTGGGGCTGGACTGGTTCCTCCGATTCCTCCAACTTATCAACATGTCGGGTGGCCAGATCTTTCGACCGAGTTGATTGGATGGCGATACAGGTCACCTTACCTGATTCCATTGAAGCCCCCAGTGCCTGATCACCGATACGTCAGAGACCCTGACTCGCCACCAGTATGCTTTACAGTTTTGATTTATCACTCAGATATTTGGACATTTATTCATTCACTGATAACTTGCACTTGCATCTGCAGTTTCCATCGAAAGTACATGGATAGATGCCAGAGTGATGGCCTCACTCAAGGCATAGTTCGCGGAGGAGACACAACTATTCATTGCTGCCTCAATGCTTTTCAATTTCCTTGCATTTTATCGTACTGATGACATGCTATATTTACCCATTTCATCGCATTGTTTGATCAGATGAGAGCACATCCGACACACACCATATTTATGCATTGTATTCATGCATCCACTCCATGTAGCTTTTATCTCTCAGATCTCGATATACATATTGGCTAATGTATTCAAATTACACTCTTCCTTTTCGATGCCTTCACACAGATCGAGCCACGTGCCGCCATCTAGGCCTTCTCGAGGAGCTGGGAGAGGGAGTTCGACTCGCAGCCGAGGTGGACGTAGAGCGCCTATCATAGAGGAGAAGTCCAGCGAGGAGGAGGAGCCTGTGCATCCCCAGTCAGAGACATCCGCTGACAGAGAGGATGACTCTGAGTCCGGTTCTGAGGGCGGAAGTGATGTCGAGGAGGGTTCCGAGGACAGCAGCTTCGATTCAGATGATGATGATGGTGCAGAGGTTGTTCTGCAGAAAAGGACGAAGAGGGCCTCTTATTCCTCAAGGCTGATAGCACTCGATGCATGTTCTCGCTTATTTTCCTTTTTTACTAGTAGTTGTAGCACATTGTACATTGTTAGGCAGTTTTATTTTCTGTAAAAACTTGTACCCTTGTTGTAAAATGTTGTAACAAAGGAAGCATGATGGAATGAAACAGCTTTTTAAAAAAAAGTGTTGTATTTTATGTTTTTAGCATCGCATCGCATCATTTTGCACAAAAATGAGATTGAATGAAAATTGAGCATCGTACATTACCAAGTCGTAGTGAATCGACGAACAAACTAAAACAACTCAACTTACTAAGAAACAACAAAACCTTAGCAAGTTTACAACTCAATAAGCAAAACACGAAAATGTTTGATAAATAAACAACAATTCAACGGACAAACTCGTCAACTCGACAAAACCTAATGACTCGATAAACAAAACAACTTGATAAGCAAAACTACAACTCGATAAGCAAGACTTAACAACAACTCGATAAGCAAATGCATTTCAGAGAAAACGGATGATGGAATGCGTCCGAAACAGAGGGAAATGCGGACCTTCAACACTCCCGTCACATGGAAATGCTAAGAGCTCCCTTCTAGAGACTGGGGAAAGACCAAAAACCAAATTCTCCATGGCCAACCACCAGAGAGAGCTGGCCGACCAGCTTTTTGCCTTGGAGACCAAAGGGGTGGTCGGCCTACTAGAAAAGATGGTCGGCCGACCACCTGGTTTGGCGACCACCAGATTTTCAACACGTGTCCCCAAACAGTGCCTTATCCTCTATAAAAGTTCCAGCTTTGTGGTTCTTTCATTTCATCTCAGTTTTGCATCAAAATGGAGGCATTCCTTATCGAAAATCTCGCAGCCTTGGATCGCTACTTTAGACGGCTCGGAAAAGTTGAACTTCGGGCTTCGCTTGAATGCACTATTCACGCTGAGCCGCATTCCACAAGATCTTCCACCTCCATGCCGCGCAAGGTTTTGGAATCCGAACACATGTTTTTAGCTTTGGCAAGTGGTGTGTCCTCCTTTCGAAGATTTCCAAGCTTTGATGGAATTCGAGCGCAGCGAAGAAATCTTGCCCCAGTTTTGCTTCGGCCACGCCCAAGCTTTAGGACGGATGTGTGGGCTTACTATGCATGACGCTAGGTCTTTGATCCGCAACGGGAATTGACATCCTCGCTTGATTCATCGCTCGACGCTGGTGACCGCGGGGACCATCATTGGCAAGGTTTTCGGCGTCATGCCCTTTGCTTATGCATGCTATCACACTTTTTGCTTGCCTTAGGCTCCGGAGGATCTAGTGTCCGGTTGATCGTGGTTGCCCAAGGCTTAAGGGAGGGCAAAAGCTGCATTGCCATGTCATTGGCTGAGACATTGATGGGCTTGGATGCTTTTCATCGCTGGGAAACAACCAGATTTGCATGGAGTCCACTACTACGCAGTAATGTTTCCTCCCTATATCACATATATATTGCTCACATCACTCAACCCTCAGCCCGATTTTTCTCTCAAACCCTTTTCACTTTTCTCTCAATGTACACCCTTTATTCTTTAATCTCTCATTTTCATCCATTCCTAGGTGTAGTTGATGGATAAGTTGTAGGTCAGGACTCTTGCTCAGCGTGCATCAAATTTCAGCCTACTTCTTCCAAGAACGCCTAGTCGATGCCCTTGATGAGGGATGGTGTTTCGACTGGATGTGCAGTTTGTCCGCAAACCACATTACTTGGTGTTGTCCTTGGCTCAATCTACCGGCAATGGGCTACAATATGTCTTGCTAGCACCGGATTCAGTTGATCGGCCTGACACATTGCGGGTTTTACTTTCCTTTCCTGCCCGTCCGCCTCGGGTCATGATCAGACTTGCCTGCCAGAGGGGATAAAATACCCAGCTGCATTTTTAGTTCGAGGCGCGCAGCTTGCTCGATATGCCACAGCATGGAGGACTAAAGAACTCCTGGCCCCCGCTCTCATTTTTAGTTGCACTTTGTCTGATGAGTGCATAGATTAGCTCAATGAAGAGGCACAGATTGGGCCCACTTTGGCGTCAGAAGCTTTGACCAGCTCTGGGAGGGGGCGCAGGAACACTTGACTTAGCTATGCCCCGAATTTATTGCTTAATTAGTACTTTCAGGTTTTCTTTATGAATGTAACCAAATGCAACTTCAATTTGTATGCAAGAGCAGGAGGATTCTGTATTGAAATCAATAAAATTGAAGGTTGTGGGTACCGAAAATTTTTCGCTTTAGTCCAAAAATGGTCTAAGTTGTAAAAAGATTAATGTGAACAAAATCAACTTTTATTAAAACTTTTCAAAACTATTTTTGACATGGATCAGAACTAGACACGCCTGAGATCTGTCACTGAGATGCACAACCCCGGATTCCAGTAACTGGAAAGTTGTCCCTAGTTTGAATAGCACTGTACCGGAGATCACAACCGAAGCCCCTGAATGCGGAATAGACAAAGATGACCGAGATGATCAAATGGACAAAGTTGATCGGGGAAAAGTTTATGGTCAACTTCAGATGAAGTTGCCCACGATCCCAAAGATGAGAATCAAGCCTTACGTAGTTCAGCTTGGGTTCACTCAAGTATTTTCACTCTCCTTTACGCCTAACTTTTCCCAAGGCCGCCTTTGCGGGTTTTCAACCTTGAGCTCGCTTTTGTAATTTCAAATTTTTCATGCTCTAACTTTTGCCTAGGTTGCCCTTTCGGTTTTCGCCCAGCGAGCCACTCAGGTAATATTTCTTCAACTTGTCCATGTTGATCTAACGGAGAACTCTAGGCCATCTAGGTCTATCGTAACAACAAATTCCACCGACCAAATAGACTTAATGATGTAGGGACCACCAATTAGGTCCGAACTTGCCCCTAGGGTCATGGATGGGGGCTCGTTGTCTTTGAGCACCAAATCTCCTTCTTCGTGATTCTTGGACTTAACTTTCTTGTTGAAAACCCTAGCAATTCAACCGATAACCTTGAACATGGCATGTGCTTTCAGCTTCTTTCATCAAAGAGCATGAGTTCTTCAAATTTGCTCACGCTAATCTGCTTTGGCTATCCGACACTAAGCCAAAGACTCTCAACGACGGAACCTCAATTTCGATAGGTAGAACGGCCTCCATCCCATAAACCAATGAATATGGAGTCACCCAGAGATGTTCTAATTGAAGTCCAAGAACCCCACGAGCAAATGGCAACTTATCTAGCTAGTCTCAGAGGTTTCACCATATTCGCAAAATGTGTTTGATATTCTTGTTGGCGGCCTCAATCGCCCATTGGTCTGCGGGTCGATATGTGGATAACTTATGAAAAGCCACGCTGTATTTTTTCCAACAAGTTAATCACTTCCTTCTTGAAGTGGGGAACCGTTATCCTAAATGATCTCATTTGGGACCCCAGTAGCGAGATGATGTTGTTTCTAATGAATTTCGCAACATGTGAAGCCTTCAACACCACATAAGATTGGGCCTCAACCCACTTTGTAAAATAATCTATCGCGACTGTAATGAACTCATGCCTATTAGACCCTTTCGAGTGACAACCCCGATCACATCGATTCTCAAATTGAAAATGGCCATGGCAAAGTCATATTGTATAACCTCGATGGCGGATGTTCATTCGGTTTGCATGTATCGACATTTGTGGCATCGCCGCACTAAGCCGATACAATCCTCCTCCATGGTGGACCAAGAGTAACCTTGTCTCGAGAATCTTCCGAGCTAACATTACCCCGCTCATATGCGCCCACATTCTCCTCCATGGATGGCCTCCATCGTGCTCTTCGATTCTTTGACGCCGACATACGCTTTATGTATTCCTGATGACCTCTTATACAATTTACCCCGCAGATGATGAACTGAGCACCATTCTTTTGATTGCCCTTTATCCTGGCATTTGCCCTCGTGGATACACTTCTTTCTCCAAGAAGTTCCGCACATCGTAATACCGGGTTCTCATCTTGAACCTCTTTATGGCAAAGAATCGACTCAGGGTCGTGCAAACTTCTAGTCAATGATGATCGGCCAGATTCGACTCCAAAAGGGATGTCTATCATGGAAGATAGAGTTGCTAGTGCATCTGCGAACCTGTTGTTCTCTCTCAACAGATGAGTAAAGTTTAGTTTCTCAAACCGAGGGATTAACAAGTCCAAGGTCTGGTGAGACATTATCATCTTTTCTTCTTTGACTTTCCAATCTCCTTTCGCTTGAGATACAACAAGGTTCGAGTCCCCGATGACGTCCAACCGTTTTGCCTCTAGTTCCAGGGCTGCTTCTAAACCAGCAATGCATGCCTCATACTCTGCTTCGTTGTTCGAGACTTTGAACCGGAGTTTAAATGCTAGAGGGATACGAATTTGTTGGGTGCTATCAGCAACACCCTTATCCCATACCCATATTGGTTTGACGCTCCGTCAAAATACATCGTCCAAAACTCATCGTCGATATGCAAAATAGCCTCATTTGGGAATAAGTACTCAACTGCTTCATCCCTCTCAACTGGGTGATCGGCTAGGAACTCCGCTACCGCTCTCCCCTTTATCGACTTGTAGTCACGTGACAGATCGAATTCGAAAGGTATAACCAACGAGCTAGCCTACCCGTAAGTGTCGGTTTCTCGAAGAGATATTTGATGGGATCTAATATTGAAACTAACATTACAGAGTGACCTAACAGGTAGTGCCGCAGCTTCCTGGTAGCCCATACCAAGGCTAAGCAAGCCTTTTCGAGTGGAGTGTAACGGGTCTCATAATCTAACATCTTTTTGCTTAGATAGTAGATAGCTTTCTCCACTTTATCCTCTAATTCTCGAAGCATGTAGCCCATTGTAGTTTCAACACCGAAGGTACAAAATCAACTGCTTCTTGGCTCAGAGGTGACAACACGGTAGGTTCTCAGAAGTATTTCTTGATCTGCTCAAAAGCAAAGGCATCGCCATCCCATTGAACTTTTTCATTTCTTCAGAGACCAAAAGTGCTTCACAAGTCAAAGTTAATTTTGAGATAAACCGCCTTATGAATTGGCGCTTACCCGTAAAGCCTCGTGATCTCCTTTTTAGTCCTTGGTGGTGGCATTTCTAAGATGGCCTTGATTTTGAAGGGTCGACTTCGACACCTCTTTGTGTAATCGTAAACCCCAAAGATTTTCCTCGCCAGAACACTGAACGTACACTTTGGAGGATTCAGCAGCAACCAAAATTCTCTGATCCTTTGGAAAAACTTTTGCAAGGCGATGTAGTGGCCCTCTCTTTCTTTGGACTTGACAGACGTGTCGTGCACGTACACCTCAACCTCTTTGTGGATCATGTCGTATTCAATAATGGGGTTGTGGCTCGTTGATATGTAGCTCCAAATATTCTTCAACCCAAATGGCATCACCCTATAATAAGAAGTCTCTACTGGTGGTGAAGATTTTCTCCGATTTTCGTGCCATCACTATCTGATTGTAGCCCGAAAAGCCATCCATGAATGAAAGCAAAGCATGCCTCGCTGTGAAGTCCACTAACTTATCAATATGCGGCAAGGGAAAGTCGTCCTTCGGATCGCTCGTTTCAAATTCTCAAATCCACGCATACCCGGATCCTGCCATCCTTCTTCAGCACTGGAACAATGTTGGCTAACCAAGTTGGGTATTCGGATACCAGCAGGAACCCTACATCAATTTGCTTGGTGACCTTTTCTTTAATCTTGAGGGCCTAGTCCGAGCGGATCCTCTTGAGTTTATGTTTAACAGGTCGGGCCTCGGGGTCAAGAGAGATCTGATGCTGTATAATATCAGGATCAATTCCAGGCATGTCTTCGTAGGACCACACGAAAACGTCTTTGAAATCTTTTAATAAAGCGACTAAGCGCCAAGTTCCTCAAGACAACGTGGACTCGATCTAGACTAGCCGGGTCCTCCTCAAGACTAACATTAATAGTAGTGATTTCATCAACTAAAGGTTTAACAAATCTTTCCTACTCTTGATCAATTAAGCATTGCAAAATCGGAGGAATTTCTTTCCTGTCGTTTTCATCAAAATTTTGAAAGTCCTGATTAACACAATAAATCAAGGGCACAGAAAAGTACTCAGAAACCACATCTATTCCATTCTCATTAAGTATTTCCAAACCGTCTGATTCTTCTGTTACAACAGACTCAAAAGAGAAAGAAAAAGACGAGCTAGACAGGACTGTGGCATCCGGGTTATCACCTCCTGGAATACCGGACTCAAACTCTGTCGAGCTGGAACCTGATTCCGACTCACTAGACTTGGTGGAATCAGATTCCGGCTCACTACCTGACCTGGTGCTGCTTAACAAAAATCCCTCCTCGTACTGCCAGATGAGAGAGGGTCCGATGGATGCATCCAAAATGTTTGATAGTAGGCTCGCAGCCGTTTCATTCCCAATCATGGACACCGAGAAGCTATCCCCCAAGCACTTCTGTACGATCGGAGGATTTGAAAGTAGACAAGCCAGCGCTACCCTCATTTCAATTTCAAAGGTTTTCGAATCCACATTTTTACATCGCCAACCTCACCGATGGGTTTGTTCGCTTCTTTGGCAACAACATCCTCGGATAACTGTCGGTCAAAGAAGATCTCAAACCCTGGTAGGCGCCTCCTCTAGGCATTCAACCATGGCTCTAGGAAGCCACAAAATGGAAAGTCCTTCCCCTCCCGGACGAAGCGTCCGTTTAGGGTACCCTGGATGGATCGGTGCATCAACTCAAAAGGCTTTCCGCCTTTGCTCGCTCTCCTACCATCTCCTTGCCTTTCCTTACCCAGTCCTCTTTGGTGGGCAGATAACCCAAGCCAAAGGTATGCGGGTTGTGCGGCACTTCGGCCGATACTGCGATGCCTTTCCGGCCACTCTTTCCAATCCCATCCCGGGGATGTGCTGAAGCTTGTTCATGAGGTATATCGATTGTGCGCTGGCATACACCCCCTTATCAACAGCCAAGATGTTTTGCACGACTCGAGCCTTAGCCAGAGTAAACCCCGATAAGAACACATCCTCTGTGTCGTGCTCGATTTCCAAGATTGGTATAGACACTTCTGGCGGTGGATGGATTGACGAATTCCTGAAAACAATAGCCACTCCCTTCCCGTGGGGGTATTTCAACATCTGGTGCAAGGTGGAAAAGACTGCCTTTACCTGGAGCAACCATGGTCGCCCCAAAAGCAGGTTAAAGGTTGCGGGAACGTCCAAGACATGGAAGTTGATCTCGTGTTGTCTTGGACCAACCTAGGTCTGAATTTTGACTGTCCCCATCACCTCCCTGCTTGTGTTATCATACGCCCGAATCACCTGGGCAGTTGGCACGAAGTCCACAAGCTTTAACCCGATTGTATATGCCGTCCTCGACGGGCACACATTAATAGCGGATCCCGTGTCGACAAGAACCACCGACATCCATTTGCTTCTACACTTCACAGAGATGTAAAGCGGTTTGTTATGATTTGTGCCCTCAGGCGGTAGTTCCTTGTCAGAAAAGGTCAACGTTGGGGAACCTTCTCCCAGAAAGACAAATCCCACCAGCTGTTCAGGCGTGGTGTCTATCAAGAGTTTGGCCTTGTCCATTGCTGATAGGACAGCCTGTCTATGCACACGTGAAACCATAAGCAGTCCCCAGATGGAGATGTCTGCTTGTATCTTTTTCAACTGTTTTAGCACGGCCTCTTCTTCAAGTTGCTTTTCTTTCTGTTTCTCCACCTCCTTGTCCTTCCCGGACACCTCTGGCTGATCTAGGTGTAGGGGCTTGAAATACCGCCTGCTCCTAGTCATATGATCAACTTCGCCAATGTACCAGGTATCGCCCCGCCTACATTCTCAATCCTCATCCGTGGGCAAGACATAGATCATCGCCCTCCTACCACATTCCATTGGCAACCGATGCAGACACCGCCCATCTTGTACTCACTGCATTTCTATCCACATGCTCGCAAAGACTCTCGTTCTTGTGCACACAAGACTTTCAGCCCCACAGGCCTTGGCTTTTCCGCCTCTCAGATTCTTCAATTCTTCCCGCTTTAGCTGCCAATGCAACCATTGCTCAAAATTTCAGATTCAAAATGCCCAAATCCCGAGCAAAATTCTTGGCACCGGCGCTTCTACGATGCATTTCGATCCCGCCCTTCCGCCACAATTGATGTCCTTTCTCGACGGCCCTTTTCTAGCCGAGATTCTTCAACAATATCCGTTGGTCGCTGCCACCCCGTGACCTCTCCGACTCCTCAAAATCGAACCAGCTTGATCGACCGCCCTCGGTCTTGTTCGAAAATCAAGGTCAACAATGTCCTCTTCCGTAATCGCTAAGTCATCTATCCTCTCGATTAAATCCATCCCGCAAAGACGCAAAATTTCGCCCCCACCGACAATTCCACATTTGGCCTAATCACCCATAATCGCAATGTAGTCACTCGGATTGTACATCTCTCAAAGAAAGCTCCCCAATTCCTCGGCCCCTAATCCATTGTACCACTTTCTTCCAAATTGTCCCTATTTTGTCTTCGACAGCCACCACCATTGGTTCGGGTTAGGTTTGGGAGATGTCCAACATGCATAAGTCAGTGCTGTCGGGAAGGAACACCTCCGGCTTGGGTAGGTGGGACAGGGTAATATATATCAAGTTGTATGACATGACCCCAGTCTGGATAAAGTTGATCCGTTTAGGAGGTGGGAGCTTGGTTGTGCGGTGGGAGAGGGTTGGTTGTGACGTTGGGTTTTTCTGGTAGCATAATCACCCTATTGTCAACGAGATCCTGAATCTCATGACGCAATCTAAAACAGTGGTCGGTATCATGACCATGTTGTTGGTGAAAGGCGCAATACTTCGCCGAGTTATGAGAGGGAGGTAGTGGATTTGGCAATGGCTTCGGCTCTAGGGGCTTCAAGTGCCATTTCCTGATTAATACCCCCAGAGCTTTGGACAAGGGCATATGTAAAGGCGTGAAGGTTTTTTGGCCTCGAGGTTGGAATTTGGTTTTTGTGTGTTACTCCCGGATGCACTGGATAATGGTATAGCTGCCAGGGTTCTTGGAGGGGTGGTGGTGACCATGCTTACTCAAGTTTCTAGCAAAGACTGCTTGTGCTCGCATTGTTGTTGCGGTTGAAGGTTCTCCCGGTTACTCTTTGTCATTATCAATCAAGCTATGCTTCAAGACATCCTCAATCTGTACTCCCATCTCATGCAGATCTGAAAAGGTAGGGAAGGGGAGCACGATCATTTTCTGCATAAGCTTGGGCTAGAGATTGCGCACAATCATCCGAATTTGATCTTTGTCAGTGGGCCTAGTGGTCATCATTGAGGCCTTGGCCCTCCACCGGGCTACGAATTTAGAGAAGCTCTTCTTAGGCTTCTGCCTTGTTGTCTTGAGATCACGGGTTGTAATCTCGATTTGCGTGTTATAGGAGTACTGAGCGACAAAAGCCTCGGCCATCTCATCCCAATTCCTTTTGACATCGTCTTCCAGTTTTGCATACCAGATGGCCGCCACACCTGACAGGGTCCGGCCAAACAATGAAAGCTTTTGTAGTCTGGTGAGGCCCATCGGCCTTAGTATGTCCGAAAACAAACGGAGATGCACCATGGGATCCCCGGACCCATCAAAACGGTTGATTTGTGGCATCTTGAACCGATCTGGCAGCGTCACAGCCACGTAGGTATACCCGTCCTCGATGTCTGGGATGGACTTTACCCCTTAGGATTTCTTGAACAACTTCTCAAGCTTGCTCAACTTCAATGTCAGAGGGTCCACCTCGAACTCAAAGGAGAGTTCGCTGATTGATAGGCGAGGTGCCTTGGATAGTTGATAGAATCAGGGCTACTGCCGGAATATCCGTGATCTCCTGGACATTTGGTGCCTTCCCGGGTGCTGGAACTCCTGGTGGGGGAGGAGCCTAGTGTGAAGTAGATACCCCGGTTTGTTGTTGTAGCCTGGCAATTAACTCTGTCTACTGGGCCATGATCTCGGCCTGTTGTTTGGAAAATTCATCTCGACGAACAGCGTCCTGCTGCATGGCTCTCATACTTTCTTGAAGTTGGCTCACCATGCCCTCTATCCCTACCATGTTCTGCTATTCCAGCTGACTAACTGGTATATCTATCTCTGTGGTAAAAACTGAAGCCTCAGCCTGACTATCCACTGATGGGGTAGACCACTGTTCTGGCAACCTCTCCTCCGTTACACTACGTCTTCTTGTCCTTCCTCTGATAATTTGGGGTAAGGGACAAAACACTGGTTGTCCATCGACCAAATCTTTAGATCGATTGAGTTGGCGAGTGCTTGAGGAATATCTGCTTGGTTTGAAGCGATTGTGCTAAACTACCTAGCAAAAAGATAAATAAAGCAATAATAAGGAAATAAACAACCAGACAAACGGACAACATAACAGCGTAAATAAACACACAACACACAGTTGGGCATCATAACACACAGTTGATAAGCTGAATAGACTGTTCTCAAATATTGATCATTGTTCCCAAATCACTGCCCCCAAAACTGAATCTGATACCCGCAGATAATTGATTCCCAAAATACTGAACTGGTGCCCGCAGGCCTGATACCCAAACTTGTAAACTGATACATGCATTCCTGTAGAGACAAACTCTAAAAGCACATAGCAAACAAGTGAGAGCCAAAACACCCCTATGTTGGGATAAGGTTTCCCTGTCCTATTTTGTCAGGAGCTAGGGTTTCACTACGCATGCAGCGTTTTCAAACAACCTATAATCGAGTAAGCAACCTGTCCTGGCTTAGAATGGTCACTATCGATTCCGAATATGCACTAGGTCGAATGGTCAAAAAAGGTGCCCCGGTAAAAATCAGGGTTTGTGTTCCCATCGTGGCAGAGCCAGTAACCGGTCAGCCTTATGGCATGCAGCCTCCGGCAAACCGTTCAAGAATAGCAGATGGCAAACATGGTGTCCTAGGCGCACCAATGCAAATGCAATGCAAAGAAACACATAAGTGTAATCAAAACAAGATATCATGAGTTCGAGTCAAGTTCTCTAACTCCCCAGCAGAGTCGCCAGAAACTGTAGACGTCCCCGAACGTCCCGGGAGAAATCCTGTTTTGTTCATTAGGCTCACTACAGTTTAGGACTCAATGTCACGGTCCTGTATCTAATCTCGCAGAGTGCAATACAAGACTGATGAATCATCAAAGAGTCCAAATTCGGGAAATCATTTTTGAAAACAGATTTTTTTGAAAGAAGTGCCAAACATGGACTGCTTTGCCAGATACAGAGTCGCCACCTAAATATTTATTTTGGGAGAATTTAGGAAACCCTCGACTGCTGCTAAGGCCACGGTCCGTCATCACCAAAGTTGCCTCTCGAACTTGGGTACGATTGGGAAGGTCACTGTGAGCACTCTCGCCGCGATCAAAGATCACCTCTACTAACCATGATATCAAGTTTTGAAAACATTATGTGTTCTTATTCCTATATTAGCCTAGAATTACTATGTGATGACAAAGATACAAGTATAGACCGGTCATCAATTGGAACAAAATATCTCATGTTCGTTTTGAAAAACGGTTTGAAGGTGCTACTCTCAAGTAGGCTAAGACGTGGATTTTGCCACCTTCGGGTGGGCTTAGAAAACATGATTTCGCCACTCTCAAGTGGGCTTAAAACTCTCAATTGGTGAATTGTTCCAATTCAAATAACCCAACCTTCACCCACAGGCATTCAGGGAGTTATATCACATAAACACATAGCCTCATGGCAAGTATGCTATCATGGCAGTCACTCACACGCAGGCAAGGATGCTAAAGCATAAACACTTACCGAGTACTCCGAGCCAAAGAAAGAAGCTAATTAGAAAACATGCATGAATCCTAACTATGCTGAAATGTCTAATGCAACACATGCAAGAATGCAACTAGGAATAGGCTCGGCTATCCTAAACATGGAATATGAAATGCAACAAATAACATGTATTCAACTTGGAATTGAAATACGATGCAATTAGCATGATACGCCGAGCCCGGTGCATGCAAGACAGATGAATGGATGCAAACATGCGAGCATAAGTATGCTAATTGAAACATGCCCTAAAATTAACCATCATAATTTGGTAAATAAAAGGAACAAAGACGTGGGGTTGGAAGACATACATCACACACACACATGCTTATTACAACATTGCCCTCATCGGAGGGTCAGAATAAATAATACACAACCAAATAAATAACGAATCACAACTAATTATTACATAACCCTAATTAATTAACAAATTAACTAAGATAAATAAGCTAGCGTGCAAATTAAACAAAAACGGACTGCCTCATCTCTGTTCCGAATGATAGGGATGCATGCATGCTCGAGTCGCCTCGTCGGAAAATCCATCGTGTTGCCCCAATTTGCCTCTCGCTTGCAATCGTCCCTAACACCGCATAAAGCTCCGTAAGGCCGACCGCTTTTGTCAGCCGGTTTCCGGTTTGCTGCAACAGAGAGCAAGAAAGGGGCATGGCAAAGTATTTTCAACATATGTATGCATGACCACTTTCCCCATCATTGCATAAGCTCTAGGGAGTGTAGTCCTCGATCCTTGTGCCACCAATCACGCATCCAGATGCATGATGGTTGGGGAGTCGAATTGCACGACTCAATATGAAATAGATGCACACATAAACGCAACAAGGCCTAAACTCCATCATGGGTAATCCGGAGTGTCGGTGACCGAGAATCGAGGCACGATTCGTCACTTGGAGTATGAATTGTCCCTCATTTCCCGTGTTTGGACTAAACCCTATTCCAAACACAATGCAATATACATGGCATGAGCGATGCGACTCAGACTATGCAACCTAAATGCAATGCGACTAAATGATGCAAACATGCAGAAAATGACATGCAAACATGCTACTAGCATACACAATGCTATGAACTACATGGCATACTCGATGCAAGACACCTTATGCAACAATATGACAACATATGATTAGCATACACAATGCGAATATCAAATGGCATACTCGATGCAACGAACTACATGGCATGCGCAATTCTATGACTAGAATGGCATACACAATGCCAGATGGAGTTAAACCAAGATGGGTGAGCCTCAGCCACACCCAAATCAGTGGCCATACATGATGGAATGAAAGGTAGGAACACTCATGCAAACATGCCCGATGCAGGAGACCGAACCTAAGGCATCAAATGCCACTCTATCAAAGCATGGCAAGGGATGAAACATTGCATTCAATCATGCATTTTCCAGCTCTAAAACATGATACACAATGGTCCCGAATCATGCAAATATGTCACACAATGCATGCTAGATGGCCCGAATACCGAAACTAGTAAAGTACGTTTCACTAGAGGTACACAAAGCAATGCACAAATGGAAAAACCAGCCCCAAAAAGACCCTAGGCAGGTCCAAGACAGTGGGAAAATGGCCTAAAAAGATGGCTCAACATGCATAGAAATGAAGGTCATGCAATGGTCCAAAAACGAAGCAAACTAGCACGACTCTCAAATGCATTTAAAGAGTGGAAAACATGGGAATATGGCATACATGTAAGCTCTAAAATATGATGCACAATGGTCCTAAAACATGGAGACACCTCAACATAAGCATGCAATAGGGCCCAAAACACAAAGCTAGGCAAGTGTATTGAACTACAACCATGCATAGCAAGCATCATTCGACCATGAGGCATAAAAACAGAGCTAAGGCAGTCCAAAACATGCACAAAATTAGTTTAAGGCATGGCCAAAAAGTGCTAGATTCATAGACCAAAATGGCATGCAATACAAGCTAGTGGAAAGGGTTTACACTACAAGTATATGGAGCATTCAAGAGGTCACTAAACCAGAAAAATTCAAAGGTATGACATGCCAAATAAACCCCCAAAACCCACTGAAATATGGTCTATGCATGCAAGAATGATAGGCTCCTTTGATATGCTATGAAGAGGGTTATTCTACACATGTAAGAGGGACACCTAATATGAAAAAACCACCTCTGGACAGAGGTTATGCAGGCCCTAAAACTCATTGAAAAGGGTCTGAAATGAGGCTAGAAAGCATGCAAGTATAGGCTCCTTTGTTAGGCCGAATATGCTTGAAAATAAGACAAAGGGTGAGAGGGTCACCCCTCTCTTATTTTGGTGCTCAAAAACACATAATAGCCACTGAAAATCTGCTAGATTTCAGTGGTCAAAAGGGTCAACAAAGCTCAACACAAAGGCCCTAATGCATGGCTCAAAACAAAGGGAAATGAAACATGCAAGGTGGTAGATGGCCCCCAACAGAAAATGGTCTTAAACAAACATGTTAAGAAGTTCAAAATAAGACTTTTTTCAGTTTATGACAAAGCTCAAATATGCTTGCAAACTAGGTTAAGAGATGAAGCAAAATAAAGACCAAAAGAGGGAAAGAAATGTTACCCTTGAAACTTAGCAACTCCAGCAACTTTGAGGCCAAAAACCAGACCTCCAAGACTTCTCAAGACCCTCCAAGAAGCTTAGGTTGCTGTTGGAGGTGTTAGACTAAGAGGTGTGGTGCGAAGGGGCAAGAACTTAGCACTTTAGGGCTCAAAGTATAAAGATATAGAGAGATGTGTATGCATAAGCCTCAAAACAATTTCTGAACCCTTGCAAAGGAAGAGGGGCCTTCCCTTTATAGAGCCAAAGGTCTAAAGCTTCTTCAAGAAGCTTAAAACCTAGGTGAGACATCCTCTATACACGTGTATGGAGGATGCAATCTGTGGCTTCCAGCTAGCACAACTGGCACCAACTCAGTGAGATAGAAAAGGAGAAAGTTGGCCGACCAGTTCAGGTGGTCGGCCAACCACTCCCCCTAGTCGGCCAACTAGGGTCAAAAGGTCCAGGTGGTCAGTGGCCTCCTAGGGTGGTCTCCAAGCTGGAAGCATGCTAGTGGTATGGTGGGAGACCCACAAATGTGGCTCAAAAACCAAAGAGACTAGCTTCCTGACAAGAAAATCGACCGGCGAGAGAAGATGTGGTCTTCAAGAGAAAAGGTGGTCTCCCACCCTTGTACCACCTTCCAAACAATGAAAATAGGGTCCATACCAAAAATGAACCAAGACGGATGCAAAACGAGAGTTCGGGGGCCCTGAAAATTGACTATTAAGCATCGAAAGTGGCGTGCAACCACAAAGGTGGTATCCCGGGCCGTAGTGTCCCTTTAGAGAGAGGAAACAAGGTGTGTGCCAAAAACCAGAGCAAACAGAGAAAGTAAGCGGTCCCGAACCGAGGTGCACGGTCGACGGCTCCGAAAATCAAAAACTGGTCTCCAAACGGGAACAGTGGTCTACGACCACAAAAAGTATCCTACGACCACTGAGAGATGGTCTACAAGACTTCTCCCTCCCTTTAGGAAGAGGAAACAGAACCTGGTTCGCAAACCGAGGCAAAGCACAAAAGGGGCCCGAGGTCCGGGGGTAAGGCTCTCAACCGAGACTCTGTAACCTCAGAACGAGCACAACATGTGCAATCACCGAGTGCTCGATCGATGACGTCTGAGTCTTAAGGTTGGTCAAAAATTGGGTGTCTACAGTTGGGGACGATAATGAGAGTTGTGAACATAAGGATCTTAACGTCGGGAAAGAACCACATAACGAGGGAGTACATGATCCGAATCATGGGGAGAAAGACGTCGGCAAAGAGAGGAATGCCCTTAAGATGTCTGGCCAAGATGAGTATTATAACAAAAGTGACCTCCAGGTATGGAAAGAGATGCCCAAGGAGGGATAGCGAGATGAAAAAGATGGGCAAAAAATTGGCTGACCTTCAATCTGTGGTCCACTTTATGATGTCGAACAACGTGATGCAATTACCATTCCCATTGCAGGACAGTCTAGTCCTAGAGGCCAAGACCGCTGCCCAGAAAGGGGGGTAGAAAGCAGTGCTAGTAGTCCCACAGCATGGTAGAGAAAAGAAATGTTCACATCGGTTATCTCAGGATGTCGGTCACACTGAATTGGTACGAGGACAGTTGTAGAAGACAGCATGAACAAAGGGGACTTACGTCAGGGAACCTCGGCATATCTAAGGGAAAGAACTTTGTTTTGATGCAATAGACGTGAGGAAGTCTAAGAGCACAAATAATGACACTGGGAGCAGTGCCCCAAAAAGGCTGAAATGCATTGATAATCGAGCTCTCGGACGAGAGAAAGATTTGAGAAACTACCTCCATAGGAAGCAACATAACGTCGAGGTCACATGCCTTGTCAAACCGAGGACACCATTTTCGGTGAAGTTGGATACATTCGAAGTCCCAAAGAGATTTCACAGGCCGAGGTTTTAGATTTATGATGGTAAGACTGACCCGAACATTCATGTTGGTTTATATTTAAATTCAATGGCATTATGGATAGGGCATGAGCAATTGTTGTAAAAAGTGTTTTCCTCAACCTTTGGGGAGATTGCATCGAATTGGTTTCATAAGTTGTTGAAAGGAACTATGAAAAGTTGGGAAGGCTTGGCTGAGATGTTTTTGGCCAGGTTTGTTACGAACAAGCTACAGTCATTAAGGGTGGACTCTGTGCTAGCTTTGAAAATTAGCGAGAATGAGAGCCTTAGGGCTTATGCCAAACGGTATTACGAGGTGTTCAACCAAATACCGGTATGTAATTAGGAACTGGCAGTCGTTTCATTTAAAAACAGCCTGGAGGATGACTGCCCTCTCCAAAAATCGTTGGCGAAAACTCTACCAAAAAGTATGGAAGAGCTCGTGGCACGAATAGAGAAATATGCCAGGGCAGAGGAGGACACCAGGAGTCAAAGTGTAGAAGTAGGAGAAGAAAAACGGCTCGTCGAAGCGAGACCGAGGTAATACCACAGTTAACAAGCAGGAGGTCGGATTAAGAGATGCGTAGGCAGTTACTATTGTATTCAGGATCCCAATCCATAAGGTTCTGGAGAGGATCAGGAACCAACCATATTACAAAGCGCCAGAGAAAGTTCATGGCGAGTTTATGGGGAGGAGTATTGGGAAGCACTGCACTTATCACAATGAGGATAGGCATTTTACATAAGGATGTAGGGCCTTGAAAACACACTTGGAGGACTTGGTCAAACAAGGTCATTTGAGAGACTTGGTGGACGAGGCCAGAACAAGGGAAGAGCATGCAAGGTTTCCCCTAGCACCGGCAGCACCGCCTTCACCACCGCCACCGCCACCGCAACAAGCAGATAGACCCTAAGTGATCAATATGATTCACTCGAGAGTGAATAAGAACGAAGTTAGGGGGGAAACACAGAGAGTAAAAAACTTATAGCACATATACCAGGTTCAACAAAAGAAGCCTAGAATGCACAAATATCAGGGACCGACAGTCTTTTTTACTGAAGCCGATTTAGACATGGTACAACATCTACACAATAATGCTCTGGTGGTGACTCTAAAGCTTAGTGACTGCCACATAAGGCGTATATTGATTGACCAAGGCAGTTCTTGTGACATCATGTATGTTAGATGTTACAAGGAACTAGGCTTTTATCTAGATGATTTAGAAAAGTCCAACAGTCCAATGCTTGGATTCAATGGGACGCCGACATGGCCTCTCGGAGCAACAAATTTGGAGGTGCAAGCAGGCACCAAGAAGGTAAACGTAGAATTCATGATGATTGACACCCCTTCCCTTTATAATGCTATTTTAGGAAGACCGTGGCTACACGCAATGAGGGATGTACCCTCAATACTGCACCAGCTATTGTGGTTTCCAACAGAGTAGGGGATTGAAGAAGTTAGAAGAGATCAGGTGCAGGAAAAAAATTACTCCATGGCAACAATGAAGTCCACCTGCATTGTGCGAAAAGCAGAGACAGTGGAAATAGAAGACGAGGACAATGAGGTCCTAGAAAATGTCGACAAAGAACCAGCCGACAAAAATGAGGAGGCTTTGAAGAAGATCTTGATCTAAGAAGGAGATGAGGAATGCTTCTTTCTTTTCAGCTCTGGCTTAGCCAAGGAAAAAGAAAAGGAGTTGGAGGCATTCCTGCGAACAAACATAGAAGTGTTTGCCTAGACGCCCTATGAGATGCCTGGCATCGACCCTGAGGTCACATGTCATAGACTCAATATGGACAGGTCGGCTAAACCTGTCATTCAACGAGTAAGAAGGCCGACATTATTGCATGTGGAGGTCGTTGAGGAGGAAGTTGATAAACTGCTAGAAGCCCAGGCCATCAGGGAGGTGAACTACCCTACATGGCTGTCCAATATAGTAGTTGTGAAAAAGATGAATGTGAGTGAAGGGTCTGCGTGGACTTCACCAGCCTGAATAAGGCTTGTCCCAAGGATAGTTTGCCCCTGCCTAAAATTGACCAACTAGTGGATGCTACTTCAGGACATGGGATGATGAGCTTCCTGGATGCTTACACGGGGTACCATCAGATTGCAATGTATCCTCCATATGAAGAGAAGACCACATTCATCACCCCAAAAGGGCTTTACTGCTACAGAGTGATGCCTTTCGGGTTGAAGAATGCAGGGGCAACCTACCAAAGGCTGGTAACCAAGATGATTAAACATCTGATTGGCAGGACAGTAGAGGTCTACATTGATGATATGGTCGTGAAGACCAAAGAACCTGAGAACTACCTGGCCAACTTAAAGGCAATCTTTGACATCCTAAGAACATATTGGCTTCAACTCAATGCTTCAAAATGTGCATTTAGAGTTGGGTCCGATAAGTTTCTAAGATACTTGGTCACTAGAAGGGGTATTGAAGCAAGCTCAGATCGGATCAAGGCCATTCTAGACTAGAAGAGCCCAACATTAGCCAAGCAAGTACAAATATTAATTGGAAAAGCTGCAGCCCTGAATAAGTTCATTAGCCGCAGCTCGGACAAGTGCAAACCATTTTTTAGTTTGCTAAAGAAGGCTACTGAGTTTTTATGGATAGAAGAATGCGAGGTCGCCCTAGCCGACTTGAAAAAATAATTGACAATAGCACCAGTTTTGTCAACTCTAGTGCCAGGAGAGGAATTGTTCCTATACTTGGCAGTTTCAGAGCATGTAGTAAGCTCAACTGTAATCTGAGAAGAGGAGGGAGAGTAGAAGGCAGTTTACTATGTGAGTAAAACTCTAGTAAGTGTAGAGACTAGGTACTTGCCCTTAGAGAAATTAACGTTAGCCTTGGTGATGGCCTCCAAAAAACTAAATCACTACTTCTAAGCTCACAAAATGGTGGTGCTGACTGAGCATCCTTTGAAGTCCCTGTTGCAGCATGGGGATCTGACAAAAAGAGTAGCCAGATGGGCAGTAGTGCTGGGCCAATACGACTTGGAGTTCAGGCCAAAAACAGCAATTAAGGGCCAGATCTTGGCCGACTTTGTGGTCGAGTTCACCCCTGGTGCCATCCCACGTCGGGCTCCGTTGAGCTGTGGCTCAGGGTGTCCAGGGAATAGGAAGACACCCAGTTGGGGTTAAGAAACCCCACACCAGCAAAGTAAAAGAAGGTAGAAAAATCGAAACCTTACGATATCTACATCGGCGACTCCTTCCGCCTATTTGTCGACAGAAGTTAAAACCAACAAGGAGCAGGGGCGGGGGTGGTTTTGATATCGCCGAATGGGCTAATGATAGAGCAATCAATCTGTTTGGGGTTCAAGGCCTCAAACAATGAAGTAGAGTTTGATGCACTAAAATTTCTTAGATTAATTCCAAGTAATTAAATTAAATAATGCAGCGGATTAAAAAAAAATATGTAAATAAATATCTAAAGCGTACATAGAAATTATTATTTATGTAATGATGTAACATCAGTCAAATAATGATTACAAGAAAAAAAAAAAACATGATATCCATATCAAATTTGAGGTTCTGATCTACAAGATGAAACCATCATTCTTTAAATTTATTCACCTTAAAGGGGTTTTAACAGCTATAAGCACATAACAGAGTGAGAAATATTATACTGAGAGCATGAGGGTATAAAATCAGCATGGATAATTATTTAGGTTAAACAATGAATAGGTTGGTTCGAATAAATTATTTTTAATAACAGACATATAACACAAAGTCATATAAACAAAATAATTATAATCACGATACAGAACAGAACAGAGGGTTAATGGATCCATGACAGATAGAGGGTCACGAAATGACTAATCAGAGGGCCAAAGGTTATTTAAGTCCCCCAAGGTATGGGACTGTCAAAGGGTCACTAAAGTGACAATTCAGAGGGCCAGTAATTATTTAAGTCCCCAAGGCATGGGACCTCTGTGGTGGTACTTATTCAAAACAAATGTTTATAAAACCATTGTCAAATATTTTCTAAAATTTAAAAAAACATATCCATGGGTTTCAATTTAAGCCAATAGAGTTCAGAAAATAATCCACGTAATTGAAACATTAATATAACCATAAAACGTAAATTATATAAAATAATTCGTGGTAACTCAAAACATTCGTAAAATATATTATGGTAACTCAAGGTATAATATTACTCACCTTATTATCAACCCTTAGCCTTTATTTCCCTATTATTGCTTACTAGTATACTGTTCTTGTTTTGAATCTATGTATCTCTTTCTTGTTTCTTTCTGAAGCTTAGTGACTCACTATTTATAGGGGTAATTGTAGACGCGCCCTTGGGCCTCATGCTACAGTTCGGACTCGATTTGTCACGGTTCTTAATCTGAACCAAATAGTCCAAATCCAGCAAATCGTTTTGAGAAAACAAATTTTTGAAAGAAGTGCTAAACATGGACTGCTTTGCCAGATACAGAGTCGCCACCTAAATATTTTTTAATGGGAAAATTTAGGAAACCCTGACTCGTTTGCCTAAGGCCATGTGTCTGTCATCACCAAAGTTGCCTCGGCTCGGGAACTTGGGTACGATCGGGGAAGGTCAGCTATGAGCACCCTCTCTCGCCCAATCCGAAGATCGGCCTTTACTAACCATGATATCTAATTTTTGAAAACACATGCGTTCTTATTCCGATTAATTAGCTAGAATTACTATGTGATGCACACAACAAAACAAGTATAGACTAGATCGTCTAATTTGGAACAAAGTATTGCATATCCGTTTGTTTGAAGATGTTTTGAAATTTGCTACTCGCAAGTAAGCTAAAATACGGATTTCAATGAGTTGTCCCAACTCAAGTAATCCACCCTTCACCCACAGGCATTCAGGCAGTTTATCACATAAGCATATAGCTGCATGGCAAGCATGTTGACATGTTAATATTCACACTCATGCGAGATGCTAAAGCATAAAATACTTACAATGTATTCCGTGCCAAAACAGTAAACCTTTTAGCAATCATGCATGATCCAAGTCCATGTTAAATGGCTAATGCAACGGATACAAAATGCAATCTAGAATAGGCTCGGCTAATCCTAAAATGGCATGTGAAACACAATCAGTTGATACACGTATTCAAGTTAGATTTGAAATACAATGTAATTAGCATGATGCGCCGGCCTAGTGCATGCAATACAGATGAATGAATGCACGCATGCATAGCATAAGGTATGCTAATTGAAATATGCCCTAAACTAACCATCGAAAGCTTGTAAATAAAAGGGAAGAAAGACGTGAGGTTGGAAGACATACACACACTCACGCACACTTATTACAATTGTGCCCTCGCTCGAAGGGTCCGAATAAATAATACAAACCGCCTAATTAACTAACTCACGAGCTAATTAATTATTACAAAACCGAATTGAACAACTAGCTAAAACTAATTATTATACAACTTAATTAATTAACGAATTAATTAACTAATGAATGATAACAAGCAAGTAGGAAAAGCAATAAATGATGCTATTCCAGCTTTGTTTGAAGAAGGGAGGCATACATGCTCGCTTCGGTTCCTCGCCTCGAAACACCTTCCGGTTGCTCTTTAGAGGCTCTGTTTGCAGGATGTCTTCCAATACTTGTTGCTGGAACTTACCAAAGCACTGCTGGGGGATTCACCACTGTCTTCCAGTGCTTGTTGCTGGAAAAGGGAGGGTCTTTCAAGGGCATGTATGCACTATGCCACTCCAAATCATCTCAAAAACATCAAGAGAGAGGCATAGTCGGATCCACGACCATCAATCACGCATCCCGATGCATGATGGCCAAAGATCCAACTTGTGCAAATCAATATGAAAATGAATGCACAAATAAAGCAAGTAAAGCCTAGAACTCTATCATGAATCATCAAGAGCTTTGGCGACCGAGAATTGAGACGCGTTCCATCACTTGAAGTATGAAACGCCCCTCGTTTCTCGTGCTCGGATTAACGCTTAATCCAAACAATGCAACACATAAGCATGGCAAACATGCAATATGAACTACATGGCATACTCAATGCTAAATTGAATCATTCAATCATGCAATATGGCTTAAGCATGAAAAATGAAGGATAATGAACATGCAATGACATGTAATGTAGTTAGCATGCGACAACATGCGAATATGGAGCAAGCATACAACAATATGCAAGACAGGCATGCAACAACATGCCAGGTATGGACTTAAAACAATATGGGCAGCTCTCAACTAAGCCCAAATCAGTGGTCAATAGTGATGGAAATGAGACAACCGAAACACATTCAAACATGCACGATGTAAGGGATCGATCCTAAGGCATAACATGCCACTTTGCCAAAGCATGGAAAGGGATTCAATATGGCATACAAACATATATGATACAGCTCTAAAACATGATAAACAATGGTCCCGAATCATGCAAACATGGCACTCTATGCAAGCTAGGGGGCCCGGGTACCGAAACTAGTGAAGTGCGTTACACTAGAGGTACCCAAAGCAATGCAGCAAAGGAAAAACCAACCCCAGAAAGACCCTAGGAAGGTTTGAAACAATGGGAAATTGGCCTAAAATGATGGCTCAACATGCATGAAAATGAAGCTCATTCATTGGTCGGTAAACAAGGCATTCACGCACAACTCTCAAGCACACTTAAAGAGATGAAAACATGGAAATATGGCATTCAAACCAGCTCTAAAATATGATGAAAAATGACTTCAAAACATGAACACACCTCAGCACATGCATGCAATGGACCTTAAAACTCAAAGTTAAGCATGGGTATTGAACTACAAGCATGCAAAACAAACATCATTTGACCATGAGGCCTAAAAACAGAGCTAGGGTAGTCCAAAATAAGCACATTATTGGTTTAAGGTATGGCCAAAAAGTGCTAACATCAAGGGTCCACAAAGCATGCAAAGAAAGCTAGTGAACCATTAGTTGTTCTACAACTATATGAAGCATATGAAGGCTCACCCAACCAGCTAAAAATAGAAGTATTTCATGCCAAAATATGCCCAAATACCCACTGAAACTCAGTCAATGCATGCAAAAATGAGGGGCTCCTTTGGAAGGCCATGCAAGGGGGTATTCTACACCTATATGATAGACAAACAAAAGGGAAAAACCACCTCTGGAAATGAGTTATGAAAGCCCTAAAACCCACCAAATAGGCCCTGAAATGAGTCTAGGAAACATGCAAAGAAAGGCTCCTTTGAAAGGCCTTCAATGGGATTGTTCCACACATGCATTATAGACATAAAATATGGCCAAAAGGGCCTTGGACAGGGCCAAGGCAGACCTCAAAACTCACAAAATGAGACTTGAAACATGACTTCAATGCATGCGAAATGGGGGTCCTTTGAAAGGCCAATAAAGCAAGTAAAGAGAATGAGGCATGAGAGGGTCACCCCTCTATGATTTTGAAGCTCAAAGACACATCTAAGCCACTGAAGATCTATTGGATTTCAGTGGCTAAAAGGCCAAATCAAGGCCAATGCAAATGCTCACATGCATAGCTCAAAACATGAAGAAATAAAGCATGAAGAGGGGAGATGACCCCAAACAGAGAAAGTATCTTAAACAAACATGTTTATAAGATCAAAAGGAAACTTTTTCTAGTTTATGACCAATCTCGAAAATGCTCACAAGTAGGACTAAGATATGATGCAAAAATAGGCCTACAAAGAGGGATAAAGCATACAAGGATGTAGGAGACCTCAAAAAGAAAAGTGTCCTTAATCAATATTCAAGAAGAGCGCAAAATATGACACTTTTTTTTTTATGAAAAATTCCAAAAATACTTGCAAGAAAGGCTAATCAATGGAGCAAACAAATGCAAGTTTAAGGGAAATAGGTGCTTACCCTTGAAGAGCAACAAAGCTGGAGCTTTTGGACCAAGTTGATGAACCTTCAACCCTTACAAATCAGTCCCAAAGTGCTGGAATGGATGGTGGAGGTGGTAGGCTATGAGGTGTAGTGCAAAAGTGCAAGGAAAAGGGACTAAAACAACAACAATATAGAGAGAGCAAGAAATATATATATATATAGAGAGAGAGAGAGAGCTATATCTCTTGTCAAAGTGCTCAACCTCTGATGGGGAGAGAGGGCCTCTCCTTATATAGAGGAAAATCAATTCAAGGCTTCTTGAACAAGCTTGGCAAGAGCTTCATCCCTCCATACACGTGTATGGAGGGGAAATTAAAGGATTCCAGCTGGCTCAAAAGATCTGCCGTGAAACCTGCTGAGAGAGGGGTGCTGCCGGCCATCAGTGATGGCAGGCAGTGGCTCATTTATGGCTAGCAGGGGTCATTTTTGGCCGGCATTGGCCAATCATGGCCGGCACACTCCCACAAAGGCCGGAAACAAAAATCAGTCCTAGTCCCTGTTTTGAAGAAAGCCTAAATCCTTCATCTGGATGCCTTTTCAGGTCATTCTTGAGCCTAAACTGTAGCCCCGAAAGTCTTCTTTCCAAATTTGGAAGCCTCACCTCAAAATTCCATGTGTGCTAAGAGATATCCCTCTTTTAGTGAAGACTGCTCAGTTTCGGTCCAACCGGATTGATGCCCAACTTCCAACAACCATATCTCCCATCTGGACTCGGCTCGAGAAGATTCTTGAATGAAAATTGAAGCCCCGAAAATAAGCTTTCCAACGGTGGTGGTCTCATAGCTGAAATCCAAGTATTCAAAAGGATAGGCCTGATTTGGCGAACACTTCTCGTCTCTCTCTTAACGGTTTATGTCCAACTCCTTCCCCAACCGGGTTTCTTCTCTCCTCTCCTCTTTTCTTCAACTCCAAACCCCTAAAAAAGGTATTTTGAAAGATTTTTCAAAGATTTCATCTCTCCTTCATTCATTTCCACTCTGTCCTTGCTCGGTTTACCAAAAGGCGCGACATTTAACAAAATGCGAGTGTCGGGACATCGTAGGAACCTATTTTCAAAAAGGTTTTGAAAGAGAGGATTTCAAGGTGTAAAAACCATTCAAAATAGCTTTGGTCCAAAAAGGGAGATGAAATTTGGATTTGACCTTCTCCTTGCCGAAGAAATCGAACCTTTGCCCTGCACACCTTTCATTACCGAGCAAACCATCAGTAGCGCCCAAGTCTTAAGGGTGGTAAAAAATAGGGTGTCTACAGTAATGTACCCAGTCATGTGGTAAATTTTGCCACCACGTGTCACTCAAACCACTTGCCATCTGAGATGACTTATCCAGGTGCTTGTCCTAGCTAAATATAGATATTCACCACCCTATGTGCTACGATGGTGCCAGGCCGTGTATATCCCCCCCTCCCCTTTTTTTTTAACATTTCACTTTATCAACCATTCAATATACACTCCAAATATATATATATATATATACATATTTGTGATATTTATTTAGGGTGTCACAACTAATTGCAGGACTAAGGCTTGTAGTAGCCATAGAAGCTGATTAGGTGGTAATCTATTGTGACTCCTAACTTATTGTGAATCAAGCAACAGGTGAGTATGCAGCCCAAGATGAAAGAATGATAGCCTATGTCAAAGAGGTTGTCAATTTGTTAGCATCGTTCCAAGATTTTCGGCTACAACAAGTTAGCCGAGATGATAATAGTCATGCCGATGCCCTGGCTAACCTGACTAGTGCAATAAAGCCAAGGGAGCCAAGGACAATCATGGTTGACTATTTAACAGGACTAAGTGTGGAACCTCAGATAACAGAATATGAGGCAATGTGCATAGAAATGGGTCCAAGCTGGATAGATATAATAGTGATATTCTTTAGGGATGACAAGTTGCCAGAAGACAGAAGAGAGGCACATAAGACCAGGCTGAAGTCGGTCAAGTTTTGCCTATCAACAGAAGGCCACTCATATAGAAGATCCTTCACTAGACCTCTACTTCGGTGTGTGCATCCCTCTCAGGTAGAGGACTTTTTATATGAGATCCATGAAGGGGTTTGTGGAAGCCATGTTGGAGTCATATCACTTGCTCATAGAGCCATAACTTAGGGGTATTTGTGGCCCTACATGCAGAAGGATGTTGAGGCCTATGTCAGAAAGTGTGAGAAGTGTCAAAGGTTTGCATCTTTGATACATCAGCCAGCAACAGATTTGAACCCAGTATCCAATCCTTGGCCATTTGCCCAGTGGGGTATAGATCTTGTTGGGCAGTTGCCCTAGGCAACTAGACAAAGGAAGTTCCTACTAGTAGCAACTGACTACTTCACAAAATGGGTAGAGGCTGAGCCCCTTGCGAAAATTTGAGATATTGATGTGAAAAATTTCATCTGGAAGAACATAATCATCGGGTTTGGGATTCCAAGAGCTATCATAGCGAATAATGGCACCCAATTTGATTATAAGCTGATTAAAAGCTTTTGTGCCAAGTACAAAATGAAGAACTATTACTCTACACATAGTTTCCCCCAGAGTAATGGCCAGGCAGAAGCATCCAACAAAACCATCAAGGATGGGATCAAGAAGAGGCTAGAAGCAGCCAAAGGAAGATGGGTGGAAGAATTGCCCAATGTGCTTTGGGCATATTGGCCTACGCCGAGAAGATCTACTAGCGAATCACCTTTTGCCATGGTTTATGGCACTGAAGCAGTTATTCCACTGGAGGTCGGCATCCCTGGAATCAGAACACAGGAAGTGGAGAATGGGACCAATGAAGCATACTTGGCCCGAGATCTGGACCTAGTAGAAAAGAGAAGAGAGAAAACATTAATTTAGATGGGGGCATATCAGCAGCAGCTTGCTAGGGCTTACAACAAGAAAGTCAACCCAAGAGAGTTCAAGATTGGGGACTTGGTCCTAAGAAAAGTTGTCGGCAAGAAGAAGGATCCTAGGGAGGGCAAACTTGGCCCAAACTGGGAAGGACCTTACTGAATCATCTCGGTTGCCTACAATGGAGCATATCGGCTTGAAGACAATGATGGCAAAGAGTTGACAAGACCTTGGAACACTTACAATTTGAAGTTTTTTTAATCATTAGCCTTTTGAGATTTATGTAATTTATTAGCCGGAGATTGAATAAAACGTTAGCTCGATTTTGTTTTCATATATTATTGTTGACATTTGTTTGATAGGACTGAAATAGTCTTATGATGAGGTTTCTGATTGAAACATGATGAGCAACTTAGACTTATTATATGGCAGAGTTGAATTATACTTACATATGATAGAGTTGAACTAAGTTGATGATGTTTCTGATTAAAACATGATGAGTAACTTAAACTTGTTATATGGCAGAGTTGAATTATACTTACATATGATAGAGTTGAACTAAGTTGATGATGTTTCTGATTAAAACATGATGAGTAACTTAGACTTGTCATATGGCAGAGTTGAATTATATTTGCATATGATAGAGTTAAACTAAGTTGATAATGTTTCTGATTGAAACATGATGAGTAACTTAGACTTGTTATATGGCAGAGTTGAATTATACTTGCATATGATAGAGTTGAACAAAGTTGATAATGTTTCTAATTGAAACATGATGAGTAACTTAGACTTGCCATATCGGCAGAGTTAAACTAAGTTGAATAAAAACAAACTGGTCATGTCGGCCAAATTGAACTAAGTTCGCTCTAATTAGATTAATAGAGAAACCAGGGTTGAACACTTCAACTAGTCTTTGTTTGAATCTGATGCATGCTTAATGTGAACTTAAAGGGTACTTAGGTTCACATTAGAAGGTAGGGAATAGAAGTGATAAATAAGCTTGAAGGCTTGGTACTTGTTGAAATTTTTAGACGAATTTACAGTTAGAATAGGCTTGACACGTGTGAAATTTTAGAGTAATTTACAAGTTGAACTGTATTTGCATATGATAGAGTTGAACTATGTTGATAATGTTTATGATTGAAACATGATGAGTAACTTAGACTTGTTATATGGCAGAGTTGAATTATACTTGCATATGATAAAGTTGAGCAAAGTTGACAATGTTTCTAATTGAAACATCATGAGTAACTTAGACTTGTCATATCGGCAGAGTTAGACTAAGTTGAATAAAAACAGACTCGCCATGTCGGCCAAATTGAACTAAGTTTGCTCTAATTAGATTAATAGAGAAACCAAGGTTGAACACTTCAGCTAGTCTTTGTTTGAATCTAATGCATGCTTAATGTGAACTTAAAGGGTACTTAGGTTCACATTAGGGGGTAGGGAATAGGAGTGATAAATAAGTTTGAAGGCTTGGTACTTGTTGAAATTTTTAGACGAATTTACAGTTAGAATGGGCTTGACACGTGTGAAATTTTAGAGTAATTTACAAGTTGAACTATATTTGCATATGATAGAGTTGAACTAAGTTGATAATGTTTATGATTGAAACATGATGAGTAACTTAGACTTGTTATATGACAGAGTTGAATTATACCTGCGTATGATAGAGTTGAACAAAGTTGATAATGTTTCTAATTGAAACATGATGAGTAACTTAGACTTGTCATATCGGCAGAGTTAAACTAAGTTGAATAAAAACAGACTAGCCATGTCGGCCAGATTAAACTAAGTTTGCTCTAATTAGATTAATAGAGAAACCAAGGTTGAACACTTCAGCTAGTCTTTGTTTGAATATAAACAGATATGCTTAATGTGAACTTAAAGGGTACTTAAGTTCACATTAGGGGGTAGGGAATAGGAGTGATAAATAAGCTTGAAGGCTTGGTACTTGTTGAAATTTTTAGATGAATTTACAGTTAGAATGGGCTTGACACGTGTGAAATTTTAGAGTAATTTACAAGTTGAACTATATTTGCATATGATAGAGTTGAACTAAGTTGATAATGTTTATGATTGAAACATGATGAGTAACTTAGACTTGTTATATGGTAGAGTTGAATTATACTTGCGTATGATAAAGTTGAACAAAGTTGATAATGTTTCTAATTGAAACATGATGAGTAACTTAGACTTGCCATATCGGCAGAGTTAAACTAAGTTGAATAAAAACAGACTAGCTATGTCGACTAGATTGAACTAAGTTTGCTTTAATTAGATTAATAGAGAAACCAAGGTTGAACACTTCAGCTAGTCTTTGTTTGAATCTAATGCATGCTTAATGTGAACTTAAAGGGTACTTAGGTTCACATTAAGGGATAGGGAATATGAGTGATAAATAAGCTTGAAGGCTTGGTACTTGTTGAAATTTTTAGACGAATTTACAATTAGAATGGGCTTGACACGTGTGAAATTTTAGAGTAATTTACAAGTTGAAGTTAGCTGAGGTAATAAAGAAAGGGGTATCCAAGGAATTTATTACCCGAGATATCCAACCAAGCAATCAAGCTTGAAAAGGTTGGAAAGGCTAGAAGACAACAAGTACAAGTAAGGAAGCAACACTTGTTAAGTGTTGGCTGAGAAAAACAGTCAAGGTTTAAATCCGAGGTGGCTAACTAAGGATAACTCCGATGTAATACTTATATGATATGTTCTAAACCGAAGTGATTTCATAGAATAAACTTGGAAGAAGTAGAAAAATATTCTAAGTATAGGAAGCATGCAAGGCATAAAGAGAAAAGCAGTAAACGTGAATGAAAATAGCATTCAACACTTAGCCAAAAGAAACCATGCATTCATAGAAGAAATTGTTTTAAAGACAAAAAGGCACTTCGGCTTGGCCTAGAAGATTGCTTGTTCAGATACAATGTTACAATTGCTTAAAAGTAAAAAAGAAAAAGTACAAAGAGTAGAAAATCCTAAGTACTTGCATCCCCAACATTTTTCTCAGCCTGTTCTACCTCGATGATAGGTGTTGTTTCAGACTCGGCAGGTAGCTGGGCAAACCTTTCAGCTTGGATTTTGGTATCGATTTCGAGTAAGTTTGGTCTAGACTCTTCTTAGCTTAAGCGATCTCAGCCTCAGAAGTAAGTTTTCCAGTGGAGGTGTCTTTTGGAACCTCGTCCTCTCCGATCAAATCCAAGGATTGATCGTTAAGGGTTGGGGACTTGGCCACAGCAACAACCTCGACCTGGGTACTAGTCTCTTCCTCAGCCTCTACCTCTTCCTCTTCATTGACCTAGGCGTTGGATGCATCCTGAGAAGTTAGGAAAGGAACTGATAATTTGGTAAGATTTTAGAGTG
Organism: Camellia lanceoleosa; assembly: GCA_025200525.1. NCBI lineage: Eukaryota > Viridiplantae > Streptophyta > Magnoliopsida > Ericales > Theaceae > Camellia > Camellia lanceoleosa. The sequence goes on from JANUSC010000399.1 coordinate 43,393, forward strand.
GTGAATCAAGGGGCACCACCAACTTATCAAGAGCAACCACCCAGCCTAACTGGAAACCCCCATTGCAGGCTAAGTTGACTTGTCCTTTATATTGATCTCGGACGGCGGGTTGGCCTTCTTCAAAGGCCTTCTTCGAAAGCCTTCTCATCGACCGCTTTGACTTCGGCCACCTTCGAACCAAGAGCCTCGATGAGCTTGGCCTCGAATTCTGCTGCCTTAGCCTTGGCAACCTCAAAATCGACCTTAACAGCCTTGGCAATAGCCTCAGCAACTTCATCTTTGGCCTCGGCTTGGCCTAGCGCAACCTTGGCAGCCTTGGCTTGGTCCATGAAATTTCTGTAGCTAGCCTCGGCTTTATTCAGTGAAGAAAGGAGGTTAGCAGCCTCTTAGGTTTTATTCACCAACTCCTTCCTCGTTATCTTAGTCTTGACCATGTGTGAGTGTGCATGCTGGATGGCCTGCAAGAAATAAAACAGATTAGTAGAATTTTAGTTAAGTATTGGAAAGCTTTAAAAAAAGTGCAGCAGGAAACTTACCAAGACCAAGTGCTGCATCATTAGGCCGAAGTTCTCGTATTTATGGAGATCAGCCATATGGTTCATGTCTACTGGGAGAAGGAAAACCATTAACAGGGCAGTGCCAACCTCAACGTTCTCAATCGCACTGTCGCCAGCGGTCAAAGGCCAAACTCTGACCATGACCTCGGGCGCCCAAATCTGATCGCGTGGAAAGCTACTGCTACCCTGTGGGCAGTCATACTTTGGATTTTTTGTTGGTGGGGTTTTTGGAGTTTCGGCCTTAGTTGGCCTTTTTTCAATAGCAGTTGAGCATGTCTTAATCTTGGCCAACTTGGAGATTGACAAGTGTCCTCAGAATTGACCTGAGTCACTGTTGCCTTGGCCTTAGCCTTCTTTACCCTCTTAGGCTTTTGCTTGGACTAAGATAGAGAAGAGGAGGACTAAACAACCACTACCCCAGGGATGTTAGCAAGAAGATCTTCAACGATGGCTGGTTTGCAGCCCATCTCGTCGGCTATTGCAGTGATGGTAACCTTGGTACCAAAATGAATAGTTGGAAGGGCAATGGGGAGGGGGGGTTTGAAGGGTCGATTTTCGAGAAGTCAAGACCTTCTAGTTCTGTCTGCAAGGACGTTTACAGGAGCTCGGCATCGGTGCTAGCGTTGGGCTGGATGAATTAATTGAGGAGCAGAGGTTGATGGTTATAGACATCCCATTTTTTACTGTACGCAAGATTTAGGTGCATGGTTCAATACACTCAATGACGAAAGTTGAATTGTGAATTCGCAGCGATTCGTATTCAAACAAGCTCTCAAAAAAACCTTGAATCTTCAACATTTACCTTGTTTGAACCTATGAGTTTCATTTTTGGACCATTTTCCACTCTAAGTTAAGTTTGAATCAAAAAAACAGAGGAGGGCATCAAAGCCCGGCCGTGCATCAGTGATGGCCAACCGGTCCTTGGCGGCGAAAAACACTATTCTGGGTGGGAGCCCACTAGCTGTCCATTTTTGAAGATATTTATCACTTTTGAGCTTGAATTCTATAAAAACGAAGTTGTGTGATTGTTTTGAGGGTTGAACAAAATTTAGAGAGCCTATATACACCTTGAGAGCTCCTCCCTCCTCCTTCTTCCATTACAAACAACATTTGAGCTAACCTAGCTTCCTTGTATCATCTCTATACTCCATATACAACCTTGTCTCACCACCTTAGAGTCTTGGTTGATCTTGGAGAAGCATGATTCAAGCTTCAGAGTGGGTCAAAACCAAGTTTGGATCACAAACAACAAGCTTACCCCTTGAAAGGTATAAGCTTGTTTTCTTCTCTCTTGCTTTCATTTCTTCCATTTGCTTCATAATTTGAAGAGCTACCAAAAGGGTAGAAGCTTGCCCTTTCTACACCTTTACCCATAGCTCAAACACTTCCTTTTCCAGTCTTTTTCTTTGATATCTACATTGATTTTCAAATGGCCAAAAATCATGTTTTGAAGTTTCAAAAGTGGAGGGGTTACTAGCCTTCATTCTTTTCTTTATTGTCTAGCTTTTTAGGCTATTTTCATTAACTTGTAGCCTCTATTTTTCATATGTTAAGGGGTGTTTTTGGGGCTGTCCAAGCCTTTTACATTGGTTCATGCTTTGTTTAGTTCATTTATTGTCTCATAAGTTAGCATACACAACTTGTTGCATGTTATTCTACCTTTTCTTCAATTCATTTCCATGTTTAAGAGTCTAAGTTTAAACAATCAATCCACCATCCATCTCTTTCATGCTTGAGAATGATTTCAACCGATTAAGGTTGCCCAAAACATGTAAGGGAGACTCTTACTTAATGGCTTAATCTTTTCGAAGATTCATTGCTAATAGTATAGTCTTTCTCTCATGCTTTAGAAGAACCTCTCATTTGACATTACTTCTTATTTAGAGGAATTTAACATCACCATGGACAAATGGACTAAAGAATGGCAAGGCTTAATAAAATTAGTTTAAAACTTGGATCAACACCCATAAAGAAAATGGTTTAAATTGCTTCAACTTGGCCGGATGTTACGCCAAGTTACTTGTGTTAAGAGTTGTCACATGTTAATCCATGGCATTTTGATAATTCTTGAAGCATTGCAACCTCCCTCTTTGAGTTCATACTCTGACAAGAGGGTGGGGTGGTCTTATTCTTTGCATTTTGTCGACTTTTGTCTAAGATTGCATCCGAGATCATCAAGCAACCATTTTGCTCATTGATGGTTTTGGAATCAATTTCAACTTTCTCTCGAGGCTTTCCCATGACAGAGGAGGAAGAAATGGACAAATAGAGCTTGAGGACACTTTGTCTGCATTGGTTCACCTCAAAACACAAAAATAGAGCTTTGCACCAAATTGATGCACAACCGGCCAATCATAGGCCTGGCTGGCCATCAATGATGCACGGCGAACCCTCAATGTGTGGCTAGCAGTGCAGTTTTGTAGAAAACAGAGGCAGTGGCTGAAGGTGAAACCGAGGCGGCTTAGACAGACAGAGTAGCTCTCAGGCACTGTCCATGTAACCTTCATCCATTTTCACTTACGCATTTTTTCGAATGTAATTAATCTTGTTGTAATTAATTAGTTATAACTAGTTAATTTTACAAAGTGTTGTAATTAATTAGTTAGTTAATTATTTATTCAAATTTCGTTTTGTAAGTAGTTAGTTAACTAGAATAGTTAGTTAATTCATTTCATTTGTAATAGTTAGTTAAGTAAATTAGCTAGTATTCATTCGATTTTGTAATAATTAGCTTAATTAGCTTAGCTTAGTTAATTAGCTAGTTTATCTATTTAGGCCCTCCTGCGCGAGGGCATCAATGTTGTAATAATATGTATGTCTTCCAACCCCATGTCTTTCTCCTTTTTATTTATCCACTTTTGATGGTTAGATTAGAGGCATCTCGTTTCAATTAGCATATCACATGTTTTCATCCATTTATTTGTCTTGCATGTACTGAGGCTTGGTTCATCATTCAAACTTGCATTGTCATTTATTACTTCGTTGAATAAGTGTTTAAGCGCATGCTATGAAATTGTTGCAAATAACATGTTAAATAGCTGAGCCTATTTTAGTTGCATTTTCATCTTGTATAGTTGGGTATCATGCATATTTTTCTAACTCTTTTGTTTTATCTTAGCTTGGAGTACTAGGTAAGCTTTTTATTTACTTTAGCATACTTGCATGAGTGTGAGTGATTGCCATGACTAGCATGCTTGCCATGAGGCTAATTGCTTAATTGATAAAGTGCTTGAATGCCTGTGGATGAAGGCTTCTTGCTTGAATTGGAATAATTTGAGCAATGTTTATATACGGTCACTTTTTCAAGTGGCACATATTTCAAAATAATTTTCAAAACAAACATGACTCAAGTGTTCCAATTCTTGCAAGTTAGTCTATACTTGTGTGTGCGCATCACATAGTAATGCTAGCCTAATAAACCGGAACAAGAGCATATAATGTTGATAAGTATCATATCATGCTTAGTAGAGGCTGATCTTTGATTGGGTGAGTGGGGTGCTCAATTCATGACCTTCCCATCTCGTATCTAAGTTCTTGAGCCGAGACAATCTTGGTGATGACGGACACGTGGCCTTTGGCACGATTCATGTGTTTCCTAAATTTTTCTAAAACAAAATATTTAGGTGGTGACTCTGTATCTAGCAAAGCAGTCCATTTTTGGCAATTTGATTCAAAATCGATTTTTCAAAAGATTTGCTAGATTTGGACTCTTTGGTGTTTATCAATTTCACATTGCACTTGTGAGAGTAAATTCAAAACTACGTGAGTCCGAACTGTACGGCTATATTTTGAGCTTCCGAAAGGGGGAGCGAAAAAGCCGAGCTACAGTTTCTGGCAATTCTGCTAGAGAATTAGAGAACTTAACTTGAACTTCATGATGTGAAATTTTATTCACATTTATATGTTTCTTTGCATTGCATTTGCATTGGTGCGCCTAAGTCACCGTGTTTGCCATCTGCTATTCCTAGACGATTTGCCCGAAGCTTTCCCAAAAGCTTGCCAAAAGGCTGACCGATCGCGGGCTTTACCACGATGGAAACACAACCCTTGGATCTGGACTACCGCTATACCATTTGATCATTCTTTCACTTCTCGGTGTTAGGTGTGAGAGGTATATTAGGTAGTCTTGCCGAGGTACCCTTTTGACCATTTGGCCTAGTTACATATCGAAAAGCCATAGAGACTGTTCCAGACTAGGATAGGTTGCTTACCCAAATTCAGGATTGCGTAAAACCACTTTGTTTGAATAGTGAACCCTACTTCTTGACGAAACTAGACAGGGTAACCTTACCCTCTCATAGGGGTGTTTTGGATCTCACTTAATCGGTATGTGCTTTACAGTGAAACTGTATAGGAATGCGTATCAGTTGCAAGTTGGGTATCAATTTTGGGGGTAGAATTCAGTATTGAGAGCAATCCTACAGCTTTGATTACATTTATATGCTGTTAACGTCTGAGCTGAAGTGATGTGCATTTTTCTGATTTTTACTTTCTTTTTGCTTTATTTCTTTTTGCTAAGTAGTTTATCACAATAGCTTCGGAACGTTCGAATATCCCCCGAGCACTCTGGAGTCGTGTTAGGAGGCTTTACAATTCCAGAGATCTTGTTAAGGGACAACCTGTGTTTGCTTCGCTCCCACCAGTTACTAGACGGAGAAAAGTTAGGCATAATTCACCAGTCCAACGATCACCTACGTCTAGTCAGACTCAGCTTTCTACATCTAGTCCAGTACGAGATTACTTGCCCATCCCGATGGCACAATATCCCCCAGTTAGCATGGAGGACCTGATCTATCACCTTCAGCAAACAGTTGAAACGATGCAGCAAGATGCTGCTCGTTAGGCTGAGGTCACAACATGCCAGACTGAGGTCATCAATAGGCTGCAACAACAACAATCACAGTCGGCAGTAGCTTCTGAATCTCATACACCTCTTACGAGTATTCCAGCACCCGAAGCCATACTCCATACTACTAATGCCCAGACTGAGAATCAGGGCAATCTGGTAGACCCTATCCCACCACAAGCCTTCAACGCACTAGTGTACCAAACTGAGGCTCCATTTGAACTTGAAGTTGACTCGACTGTGCTTAAGGTCAACAAGCTGGAGAAGCTTTTCAAGCGAGCATAGGGCGTGAACTCTATCCCCGATATCGAAGATGGATATACTGACTCTACAATAACCTTGCCAGACCAGTTCAAAATGCCAGACATAGATCGGTTTGATGGTTGCAGAGACCCCATGGTTCATCTTTGGTTGTTTTCAGACATTTTGCAGCTGATGGGCCTTACCAGATTGTAAAAACTCACTCTTTGGCCGAACCCTATCAAGTATAGTAGCTATTTGGTATGCGAAGCTTGAGGATTCTATGAAGCAGAGTTTGAAGGAAATAGCTGAGGCTTTTATTGCACAATACTCTTACAACACCCAAATTGAGGTTACAACTAGTGATCTTGAAGCAACGCGCCAGGAGCCAAATGAGGGATTTTCAGAATTTGTAACAAGGTAGAGGGCCAAGGCTTCAATGATGACTACATGACCTTCAAAGAAAGACCAGATAAGAATGGTAGTTCGTAATCTGTATGGAAAATTACTGCAAAAAATGATAATCCCACCCTTGTTCACATTCCTCGAGCTCCATGAGATGGGAGTCTAGATTGAAGACGCCATGAAACAGGGGTTGATAACTGATGAGAAAGAGCAGGCCAAGGGGCCTTTTGTACACAGTTCCAATGCAACCACTAGTGGAAACACAACTGTGCGACCGTTGAATGTGAGTGTTGTCACTACCATAAACAAAACCACCAACCCCTTTGCCAAAACAACTCTGCAAACTTCAAACAAACCGCACCGATTCCAGAGGACCTTCACCCCACTCTACATGCCTTTATCACAAGCCCTGAGGATGCTGATCAAAAAAGGGCACCTCAAACCGTTAGAGCCTTGCCCACTACCTAATCCTCTCCCACTGAAACATAACCTAGCCAAGTACTGTGCGTTTCATCAGCAACACGGTCACGAGTCATGAGATTCAAGATCTCATTGACAACAAGGTGATCGCACCACCCCAAAAGCCAAATGTAACTACCAACTCTCTCCGGACCCATAACCAAGTTCCTCCACCTCACAATCTAAACCTAATCCATACACTGGCCTTCTTCTATGACCCCAGCGTATATATCACCCTTTTTCACCTATCCAGACCGACGATGTTCATTCATAAAAGCACAGATTTGTGCACGATGGACATGTCTAAACCCGAGATGGTGACAGAGGCAGAAAAATAGAGGTTGGCCTTAGAGAAGAGTATGAGTCCGCTACTTGAGTGCTCTGAGGATTTGACTAAGGGAAAGTATGATCCGTGCTATTACATCATGCCAATTGATCAAGTCAAGGCAAAAGTGGTATTGTCAATAGTAACGAAGGTCAATGTGGTTCGGGAGGATGGCCCGAGCCAAGATCTGGATGATCTGGCAGAGTTGGAAGAAGACTTAGGCAATCTGTAATTCTTTGACGAAGAAGATCAAGGGGAGGTGCAGATTGACTAATTTTATTTAAATGGGTCGACGGACAAGTCTGGGTGGTTGAGTGATGAACCTAATCAGGAGAAATGAATTGAAACAAAACTAGAAGAAAAGGAAGCAAGAATAGATGCAGTGGTCGGAATAGCTGATGAAAATGAGAAACTACTGGAGAGTACCGACGAAGAGAATTTAGCTCAAGAATTAAGCACTGTGAGTACTGCGGACATCAAACAAGAAGCTGTGTTGAAGTAGTTTGAACAAGAGAGGATTCAAGACAAGCAGAAAAGTTGTGTTGGCCCAACACCTTGCGGGGGATGCTTGTAATGTCGCACACTGAGGAGATTGACCACATGACAAGAAGTGGGACCTATTTCTAACCACCACACTTGGACTAAGCTGAGGCCTCTGGAAAAGATAGAGGGGTTGAGAAGCAGAAAGAGAAACAGTTGGAAGAAGAAGTAGTTTTGAAGTAACTGAAGAAGATCGAAGCAGACATTTCGATCTGGGGGCTACTCATGGCTTCTCGAGTGCATCGACAGGTTGTACTATCAGCGATGGACAGGGCCAAACTGTCCATTGACACCACCCTTGAACAGCTTGTGGGATTAGTTTTCCCAGGAAGTGCTGCACCAACTTTGACCTTTTCTGAGAAAGAGCTCCCATCAAAAGGCTCAGCACACAATAAACATATGTACATATTTCTTGAGTGCAGAGAAAAATGGGTGCCAGTGGTGTTGGTCAATACTGGGCCAGCTATCAATGTTTGTCCATCTTGTACAACTTATGCCATCGGTCTAATACCAGTAGATTTTATGCCTACAGCCCAAGTGATTCAGTCATATGACAACATAAGCAGGGATGTTATGGGCATAGTACAAGTTTGAGTTCAAATGGACCCGACGTAGCAGGATATGGAGTTTCATGTCCTAGATGTGCCGGCCACTTTCAGCTTACTAGTAAGAAGACGTTGGTTACACCTTGTGAAAGCAGTCTCTTCTACCCTCCATCAAATGCTGAAGTACCTTTACGGGAAATGAGTGGCTATTGTGTTCGGGAATTTATCCATACATCTTCCACCAGAGGTAACTACACTAGTACTGGAAATCAACCATGGCGAGAAGGATGCACTCCTTTCAGAGTTTACTCTGGCCGAGGCCCGGGTAGTGCAGAACATTTAGGCAGCTGATGAGAGCTTGTATGTCTGTAACGGCCCCATCGCGTATAATGATTAGCACTTAATTAATTAAGGAGATTTGAAATTTAATTGCAAATTATTCCAATTTAATTTGGGTTTTACGAAAATTATGGAGATTGATTCATTTATGGTTCTATTAAGTATTTATTTTGGAAATAGAAATTGAAAGCCTAAATGGCTCAAGAAAGTATAAATAGTGAATTGAATTATTGTAAATTTCGAGTATCGGACCATATGAGAAGTTTAATTAAATATTCGATTCAGATCTATAAAACTAAGATTTGATTAATTGGGTCCGAATTGGAGTTAATTAAGTTATACGAATTAGGAATTAAGATTATTATAAATTAAATTTATTTATGGGGTGCCCAATTTGAATATGTAGTTTAATTGACGAAATTTGGAGTCTGATCAGAAATTGAAGGCCTAAATGATTTGGGAAATCAAAATTTATGATGAAAATAAGTTTAATTTAATATTTGGAGCCTTTTTGGAGTTTGATTAAAAATCTAATTCAGATTGATAAATTTACATATAATTAATTGGGCTATAAAAGAAGTCAAATTAAACTAATTAAATTAAGTGAGATTTGTACTTAGTCATGATTAATTGGGTAAGGATTTTACATAACTAATTAAAATTAAGAGATGGTTAATTAAGTTAATTATAATCAAAGTTCAATCTCAATTAAGTATTTTATGCAAGATTAATTAGTTAAAGAAACAATCAATACACTACCACATGGTTTATATAAAAAGGCCAAGTGTCCCACTAATTGAATAGAATAAAATAATAAAAGAAAGATGAATGAACTCACTCAATAAGGCCTTCACTCTGCTCGAAGAGAGAATTAGGCCGACAGAGAGAGAGAGAGAGAGGAAGCTTTGTGTTGATGGGTTTGAAGAAAACTCAAGAAATTGAAGACCAAGGAGGAAACTCAAAGCTTGATCATGAAATTCAACAAATCAAGACTCCAAGTAAAGCATTGAAACTTAAATCTTGTAGATAAATCATCTAGCAACTAAAATAAAAAAGGATTTGGGTTCAATTTCATATCATTTGGAAGAAGATGAAGAAAATTAAACAAGACTCATGTTTATGGAAATTAAGTATTTTGAGTTTAATTTTTGTAATCTTGCATAAGATTAAGTTCTATTGTTATATGCATGAGGGAATTCTATGAGTATTTGAATCCATATTTACATGCATCATGGATTTTGAAGAAATTGAGCCATTTAAGTTCACATTTTGAAGAGAAAAAGGAAATGTTTTATGCACATCAAGTTTATGAAAATTTAGAATTAATCCTAATGTTAGATAAAGTTTTGATTTTATAATTAGATTTTTAATCCATGCATGTAATGTAATTTAAGATTTTATTAAAATTAAACATATTTTGGAACATCTATGATTATGAATTAAGTTGAGGTTACAAATTAAGTTAAGTTTAAGATTATGGAAATTAGTTGGAAAATTTATATGAATATAAAATTAGTAATTTTGATGTCAAGTTCATACATGTGAATGATTTTATAAGGAGTTTATGACTTTAATTTAATGTTTTGAAGGAAAATAGAAAGAGCTTGAAGTCAATTTTATGTAACTAAAAAGAAAATGAGAAATTGGAGCCATATTCAATTTATGGAGATTAATTTAGAGATTAATCACTTTGGGGTTGGAATTTGGCTTGTTATGGAGAAAATGAGTTAAAATTAAATTTGGACAATTGGAGCATGATTTTGAATAAATGATTTCTAATTGGTTCTCCATATTTGGGTACCAAAAATACATGTTTTGAGGCTTTGAATATCAAATCTGAACTTCAATTACAATTCTGGAAATTCCAGAATTCACAATGTCTGCTTGAGCGAGGAAAGTCTCGCTCGAGCGTGAAAATCGAGCTCCCAGAAGTTTTTCAAATTTTACAGTCTGCTCAAGCGACCAAAATGGCGCTTGAGCGAAGACCCTATTTTCAGTATATTTTGGAAAATTTGTATTTAGTTTGCATTTTTATTCTCATCTCTTTCCAAAGCATTTTAGACATGATTTATGGCTCAATAAAGATTAATAAGTTAACAATCAACATTAATTAGTTGATTAAAATAATAAGTCATTAACTTAGTAGCACTTGATTAAGAAGCCAAGTGAGAATTGGTTTATTCAGAAAAGAATGATTCAGTAATGAAAGGATATGTGAAATAAGAATTTGATTCATTTAACTAAAGGAAGAATACACGTAGTAGAATCCCAGACTACTTAGACAGAAAAAGACAAGAAAAGTCAAGCTTGATTAAGGAATTGATATTGTGTTTCGATGTGTATATGTTATATGTTTGTGTAGGTCACGCTCTATTGTCTGCCTTATTTGTGATCTGTCTGATCTTCTTCTGCAACTATCTGTGAGTAATAACTCGGTAAAGTTATGTTTAATTTTAATTATTTTCTGATGATACAAGATGATAAGTTTCTGAAATGCTATGTTTTGTATGAATGAATGATTGTCCAATTTTCTTTGAAATGTAATTGTGGTATCCTTAGCAGAGGCCCTCGCCCAGGGGACATAATACTGTGGCTTATGGTCATGAGGCCCTAGCCCGGGGGTTAATACCGTGGCACAGGCCCTCTCCTAGGGGAAACAATACCGTGGCCCACATATGAGATATGTTATCCGGTACTAGAGGTTCCATTATGGAATTTGATATGCTTGACCAACATGATATGTTACGCTAAAGGAAGTACCACACATGATTTGAACATGAATATGAATATGACTCTATTTCTGATACAAATATGAACATGACTATGTTTCTGATTTGATAAGAGATTTGAAAGCGGATTTTTGAGTTTCTGATATGAATACGAACATGAACATGACTACACTTTTGATTTGATAAGAGATTTGAAATCTGATTTTTGAATTCGATATGGACATCATTCATTAAAACCCTTTACTCTGTTATTATTCATTGGGCTCTAGCTCATTGTATTATTTATGTATGTAGGTGAACAGGCACGTGACCAAGCTTAGAGGCATCTTCCTGGAATATGTTTTTGTCAGCCAACTTATGTGCCTGCCATAGAGGTTCCGGATATGTCAAGTGACTATGGTTACGTGATTTAAAGTTTAAGTTTTGTTTTCTTGATTGGTTAGACAAGTCTTGTGTATTTTGTAAACAGGACTAAGTCCCTTTTTGTCTAATCTGCGTACATATAATGATGTAAGGATGATGTGTATATATGTATATAAAGTTTAAAATTTTTCTATCTCATACAAGTCTGTAGAGCTCAATGGAAGTTGTTTAATTGCTATTTGCTTCCACAGCCCCTAATTATACGTTATTCTGTTAAGAGGCCTTTGGTAATCCAAGGATTACTGGCCGGTTACGATGCTAAACCTATAGGGGCAGGTTTGGGTCGTGACAATGTCAGCGCCTAATCAATTTATATCATGAACAAGCTCCAACATGTGCCAGGAATAGGGTTGGGAAGAAGTGGACGGAAAGGTGTCATAGTATTGGCTGATGTGCTGCATAATCCATATGCCTTTGGTCTTGACTATACGCCCACCAAAGAGGATTGGACCAGGAAAAGGAAAGAGATGGTAGGCAGAGCTAGAGCCAAGAAGGCCGGGAAACGCTATAAGCTTTTTCACAGGCCGATCTGGGGAACGCTAAATGGTCATTTTGTTTGGGAGGGTGAAGACTTCCCATTTTGTGGCTTTCTCGAGCCCTGGTTGAATTTTGCAAAGCAGCATGTCCCCGGTTTTGAGATCTTCTTCGGCCTACAGTTGCAAGACAGTGATGTCGAGGAAAAGACTGAGCCAATTGTTAAAGCTGAACGGAGTATAGAAAGTGACTTGGATAACAGCGAGCTTAGAGTAGGGACATCACTGGCATATCTCCTTTCAGATCCTCCGATCGACTTAGAGAGCTTGAGTGATAACCTGACCATCTCTATGATATGGGACCAACTGGGTGTGAACTCTTGTAGTAGCATTTTGGATGCATCTGAAGCGTCATCTCTCGTTTGGCAACTGAAGAGGGGTTACCTGTCTAGTAGTTCTGAATCGGGTAGTGAGCCATAATCTGATTCCACAGAGTCTATGGAGTCAGAATCAGATTCCAGTTCTTCTGAGTCTAAGTCCGGTATTCCTGGGGGTGATAACTCGGATGCCAAGGTCCTGTCTAGATCCTCTCTTTCTTTTGCTTTTGAGTCGATTGTAACCGAAGAGCTAGATGAGCTGGACTTTATGAATGAGAATGCTGCTGCTGATTCTGAGTATTTCTTTATGCCACTTGTTTATTGCATTTATATGGATTTTCAAAATTTTAATGAAAATAAAGAGGAAGGAATTCCTCTGGTTTTGAAAATTTTGATTAATCGAGAGGATGAGAGGTTTGCAAAACCCCTTGCTGATGAAATCATTACTTTTAATGTGGGTACTGAGAAGGATCCGCGTCTAGTCTAGATTGAGACACGTTGTCTTCGGAGAAGCACGAGCGCTTAGTCGCTTTATTAAAAGATTTCAAAGATGTTTTCTCGTAATCCTACGAAGACATTCTTGGAATCGATCCTAAGATTGTACAGCATCAGATCCGTCTTGACCCTGAGGCCGACCCGTCAAACAAAAATTGCGAAGAATACGTCCGGATTGGGCTTTAAAAATTAAGGAAAAAGTTACCAAATAGATTGAGGCAGGGTTCTTGCTTGTGTCTGAGTATCCAACGTGGTTGGCTAACATTGTTCCAGTCCCAAAGAAGGATGGCAGAATCAAAGTCTGTGTCGACTTTAGGGTTCTGAATAAGGTTAGTTCGAAGGATGATTTTCTTCTGACACATATCGATGAGTTGGTAGACTTCACCATGGGCCATGCATTACTCTCCTTCATGGATGAATTTTCCAGGTATAATCAAATTCTGATGGCACCCAAGGACAGAAAGAAAACTTCCTTCACTATGCCATAAGGAACCTACTGCTATCGGGTGATACCGTTTGGGTTGAAGAATGCTGGAGCTACTTATCAAAGGGCTACAACCACAATTCTGCATGATATGATCCATAAAGAGGTCGAGGTGTACATGGATGACATGAAGAGAGGGCCACTACACTGCCTTGAAGAAATTCTTTCAACAGATCAGAGAATACAGACTGAGGTTAAACTTGCAGAAGTGTACTTTTGGTGTAACAATAGGGAAAATGCTGGGTTTCTTGATCACACAGAGGGGCATCGAAGTAGATCCTTCCAAAATCAAGGCTATCCTAGAAATGCCACCACCAGGGACTAAAAAGGAGGTGCGAGATTTTTCTAGGTAAAGTACAATTCATAAGACGCTTCATTTCTAAATTAACCTTGACTTGTGAACCACTTTTTGATCTCCTGAAGAAAGGAAAGAAATTCCGATAGGATGTTCGATGTCAATTCACTTTTGAGCAGATTATGCAATATCTTCAGAATCTGCCTTTGTTGTCATTGCCAGAGCCAAGGAGGCCTTTGATTTTGTATCTGTAGGTCACGGACACCACAATGGGACGCATGCTTGCTCAGGAATCTGAATTTAAGGTGGAGAAAGCTATCTATTATTTGAGTAAGAAAATGCTGGATTACGAGACTCGCTACACTCCGTTAGAGAAAGCTTGCCTAGCCTTGGTATGGGTTACTAGGAAGTTGAGGCACTATTAGTTATCTCACTCCGTAATTCTAGTTTCAAGATTAGATCCCATCGAATATCTTTTCGAGAAACTAGCGATTACGGGTAGGCTAGACTGTTGGTTGCTTCTCCTCTCTGAATTTGATCTGAAGTATGTCACTCGTAAGTCGGTTAAGGGGAGAGTTGAGGCGGAGTTCTTGGCAGATCACCCAGTAGAAGGGGATGAAGCAGTAGAATACCTATTCCCATATGAAGCTATTCTGCAAGTCAAGGAGGAGACTTGGACAATGTACTTTGACGGAGCGTCCAATTAATATGGTTATGGGATAGGTGTGTTGCTAATAGCACCCGACAACTCCTGTATACCTTTAGCTTTTAAACTCCGGTTCAAGGTGTCCACTAACGAAGCAGAATATGAGGTGTGTATCGTTGGTTTGGAAGCCGCCCTGGAACTAGGGACAAAAAGGTTGGAAGAGATCGGGGACTCGAACCTAGTTGTGTCTCAAGCAAATGGAGACTAGAAGGTCAAAGAAGAAAAGATGAAGGTTTATCACCAGACCCTCGGCATTTTGATTCCTAGGTTTGAAAAGCTAACTTTCATGCATCTATTGAGAGAGAACAATAGGTTCGCTGACGCCTTATCAACTCTATCTTTTATGATAGACATCCCACTGGGAGTCTGGATGCATTCGATCATCATCGAGCAGAGATACATGCCGGCCTATGAAACAATCACCGCAATAGATGAAGCGCAAAATCAAAACCCTTGGTACTATGATATCTTGAACTTCTTGGAAAATGAGGTTTATCCACCAGGGGCAAATGCCAAAGATAAAATGGCAACACAGCGGATGGCCATCCAATTTATCATTTGTGGAGGTAAACTGTACAAGAGAGGTCATCTGGGAATGCATAAGTTATGTGTCGAAGAAGAGGAATCAAAGCGCTTGATGGAGGCCATCCATGGAGAGGAGTGTAGAGCGCATATGAACGGAGTAATGTTAGCCCAGAAGATTCTCAAACAAGGTTACTACTAGTCTACTATGGAGGAGGATTATATCGGTTTTGTTTGGTGATGCCACAAATACCAAATTCATGCCAATTGCATAAATATCCCATCGTCGAAGTTGTACAATATGACTTCACCATAGCCTTTTTTAGTTTGGGGAATTGACATCATCGGTGCAGTCACAACAAAAGGGTCCAATGGGCATGAATACATTCTGGTGGCAATTGATTACTTCACAAAGTGGGTGAAAGCTTAGTCCTACGTAGTGTTGAATGCAGCGCATGTGGCTAAGTTCATCCGAAACAACATCATTTGCCTTTATGGAGTCTCAAATAAGATCATTTCAGATAATGGTTCCCATTTCAAGAAAGAAGTGATAGACTTGTTGGAGAAATACAATGTGGCTTTCCATAAGTCATCTACATACCGGCCGCAAACCAACGGAGCTGTTGAGGCCACCAACAAGAACATCAAGCATATTTTGTAGAAGATGGTTGAGACCTATAGGGACTGGCCAGATAAATTTCCATTCACACTCTAGGGCTATAGAACTTCAATCCGGATGTCTACAGGGGCAACTCCTTATTCTCTTGTCTATGGGTTGAAAGTTGTTCTACCAATTGAAGTAAAAGTCCCGTTGTTGCGAGGTATGGCTGAGTGTCAAATAACGGAGGCAGACTGGCAACAGAGCAAGTTTGAAGAGCTGACGCTGTTTGATGAGAGAAGGCTGAAAGCATTGTACCATGTTTAGGGTTATCAACGCAAAATTGCTAGGGCTTTTAACAAGAAAGTTAAGTCCTGGACTCTCAAAGAGGGGGATTTGGTGCTGAAAGACAACCGAGCTCCCATCCATAACCCTAGGGGCAAGTTCAGACCCAATTGGACTGGTCCTTACATCAACAAAGCTATCTGGTCAGGTGGAGCTGTTATTTTCATGGACCTGGATGGCCTAGAATTTTCCCAACCGATCAAAATGGACAAGTTGAAGAAATACTATTCCTGAGAGGCTTGCTAGGCTAAAAACCCGAAAGGGCGACCTAGGCAAAAGTTAGAGCATGAAAAATTAGAAATAAAGAAAAACTGAGCTCGCAAGGTTGAAAACCCTAAAGGGCGACCTTGGCAAAAGTTAGAGTGCAAAAGGAGAGAGTTAATACTCGAGTGAACCCAAACTGAACTACGTAAGGCCTGATTCCCATCTTCAGGATACGTAGGCAACTTTATCCTGAAGTCCGACCATAAACACCTCCAAATCAACTGTCCTGTCCATGTGTCTAATCGGGTCATCTTTGTCTGTTCTTTACTTAAGAGTTCGGTTGTGATCTCTACTCCAAGACAAGAGCTGGTTACAATGTTGAGTAGTGGTGTTTAAACAAGGGGCAATTTGTGATCTTTTGATTTGGGGTTGTACATCTCGTGGATTGATTTTGTTCGTCTTAAGTGGTGATCCTTTTCGAAAATAGTTTTGGAAAGTTTTAATAAAAGTTGATTTTGCTCAAATTTTACCTTTTACAACTTAGACTATTTTTGGACCAAAAGGAAAATTTTCAATGCTCACAACTCTAATTTCATTAATTTCAAAACAAAGTTCTCCAACTCTCTAATACAAATCAAAGTTGCTTTTATTACATCAAAAACTTGAAAATAAATATCAAAGCAATAAACTAGGGACATAGATGAGTCAGGTGCTCCTGCATCCCTCACTCGTGCTTGTGGAAGCTTCTGATGCCAAAGTAGGCTCGGTTTGTGCCTTATCCTCGAGCCAAGCCAAACACTCGCCAAAAATGGTGGAATTGAAATCAGAGGCAGGGGCCAAAAGCTCTCTCGTCCTCCAAGCAGTTAGGTACCTAGCCAAATGTGAACCTCGGATGGGAAATGAAACTGGGTACTCTACTCTCTCCTCTGGGCAGGTCTGATCATGCCCAAACTAACGTTTTAACCGGAATAGGAAGTAGAATACACAGTGAGTTAGGCTGATCAGCTGTATGCCGGGTTGCCGAGCCATGCTGTAACTCATCTCGGTCAAATTAAGCCAAGGGCAATGCCAGGCTATGTTAGCAGCAGACCTGTTGCACTTCCATTGGCTCTACCACCCCTCGTTGGGGAAATGTACTAGTTGTTGGCGGAAGAAGTACGCTCGAGCTGAGCATGCAGGGCAAGAGTCCACTACCTTCAACTTGTCCATTAACCAAACCTGGAAAGAGATGAAAGAAAAGAGAGATTAAAGAATAGGGAGACGTATGCTGAGAGAAAATTGAGAAGAGGGTTTTGAGAGAAAAATAGAGTGTAGCTCGGCTTTTTCGCACCCTCTTTTGGAAACTCGAAAGAAGCCCTACAGTTCGGACTCTCGCGGTTTTAAATCTAATCTCATAAGTGCAATGTGAAATCGATAAACACAAAAGAGTCCAAGTCTGGCAAATTATTTTGGAAAATCGATTTTGGGATCAAAATGCCAAAATTGGACTACTTTGTCAAATACAGAGTCGTCACCTAAATATTTTATTTTTGGAAAAATTTAGAAAACCCATGACTCGTGCCAAAGGCCACGTGTCCGTCATCACCAAAGTTGCCTTGGCTCGGGAACTTAGGTACGAGATGGGAAGGTCATGGATTGAGCACCCCCGCTCGCTTGATCAAAGATCGGCCTCTAATAATTATGATATGATTTTTATGTATATTATGTGCTCTTATTCCGGTTATTAAGCTAGCTTTACTATGTGATGTGCACAAGCAAGTATAGACTAAAATTGCAAGAATTGAAATAATTCAATTTCATGTTTGTTTTGGAAAAGGATTTGAATTTGCCACCTCAAGTGGGCTTAAAGTTTGCGAATTTGCCAGTAGACATAGTGGGCTTAAAATGTACATTTATTGAATCGTTCCAATTCAAGCAACAAGCCTTCATCCACAAGTATTCAAGCAATTTAGTAAGTAAGCATTTAGCCTCATGGAAAGCATGCTAGACATGGCAACATTCACACACATGCAAGTATGCTAAAGCACTAAAAACTCACATAGTATTCCAAGCTAAGAAGATACAAGTTAGAAAAATATGCATGATTCCTAACTATGTTAAATGTCTAATGCAACGCATGCAATATGCAATTACTAGGCTCGACTACTAATGTGGCATGTGGGTCAATTTTGATAACATGCGGTCTAAGCATGTATTCAACGAAGTATTGAAATGACGATGCAGTTTGAATGATGCGCTGAGTCTCGGTGCATGTAATACAAGATGAATGGATGCAAGCATAAAATATGCAAATTGGAACATGACCCTAATCTAACCATCAAAAGTTGATAAATAAAAAGGAGAAAGACGTGGGATTAGAAAACATACATGTTATTACATTACGCTCTCATGAAGGATAGTCCGAATGAATAAAAGCTAACTAGCTAGCTAAACTAAACTAATTAAGCTATTTATTACAAAACTTGAATTAATTAACTAATTCTAAGATTCTAAGATAAGAATTTAACTAGGCTAAGCTACTTAAATATTATAACATAAACTAATTAGCTACAACTAATTAAGCTAAAGAGTACAACACAAACTAATTACCTACAACTAATTAATTTACAACAAATAAATAATTGATTGCTAATTAAAGGCTAATTAAATTAAACTAATTAACTAGATAACTTATCTCGGGAAGCGAGGGAGGCCCATGCATGCTCGATTTTCACCCGAAGAACATCCGCTATCTGCCATTGAAAGCCTCTGTTTGCACAACCTTTGCACTATTTCCTTCTCCAGATCAACTCTGCCATGCCTCACAAGCACACTGCTCAAAATTCATTTGTGGCTGGCCGGCTACCACTAAGGGGTTGCCGTTCAACATTGATGGCCTGCCAGCCAGTAGCAGTGGTCGGTCGGCCGGCCGGCCATTGATGACACACTGGTTGTTTGTACTCTGTATCTCTCTCTATCATCAAAACAATCTCAAAAGAGTGATAAACTTGGTTCCAAAACCACCAATCAAGCAATTTCATTGCATGATGGCCAAAGAACCAAGATGTACAAGTTAATGAATGCACAAATAAGGCTCAACAACTATCACCCTATCATGCATGATCAAGGGTAATGGAGACCTTGGAAATTTGACACATTTCATTACTTTGAGTATGAAATGCCCCAATTTTCCTTGTGTTCAATTAACGTTTGATCGAACACATGCAACACAAACAAATGCTTACCTTGCACAATTTTACTTGCCACTTTTATTTACTCATTTTAATTACCAACCATTACTTAGTCAATTAAGTCCATTGGTGAGAGGTTTCTAAAGTGAAAGAAGTGTCAACCAAGGGGTGGTTTAAGGCACGAGAGAAGTTTCATGCCGTTAGCAATGAACTCTCAAAAGAGTGATATAACTAGGCAAGTGTGCACAAAATTGCACTATTTTTTAGCTGAGGTCGCTTCGGCAGGAAAGGTTGCATCGGCCACCAACGCCAGAAAATTGATGAATCAGGCTGGGAATATCCAGTTCTCCATTGTGAACCAAAGATCGAACCTCGTGTAAAGTAAGCCCACACATCTGTGCCAAAGCTTGGACGTGGCCGAAACGGGGCTGAGGTAAGACTTTCTCATTGCGCCAGGATTCCATTAGTGCCTGAAATTCTTCAATTGTCAGGCATATTTCTTGTCCTTCAAAGCTAAATACATGTGTGACTAGGTTCCAACATCGAACCGCGACATGAAGGAATGGAAAGCAAAGAGAAGTTTGACTCAAAGGAAAAAGGGCATTTAGGCTGAAGCCACGGAAATTCACATTTTCCGAGCCATCCAAAGTGGCTATCCAGTCTTGAAGCCTGCTGACAAATAACATCTCCATTTTGAGAGCAAAACATCAAAGACTTAAGAGTTTGCCAGAAAAACAACATGGGAGCACTATTTATAGAGTTTGAGAATGAGCTGAGCATGATAGCTGGACAACACTGACCAATATCACACTGATGGCCGGTCGTGCATCAGTGATGGCCGATCGTGCATCAGTGAGGCCTGGCCGGGTCTTGGTGCTGGTCCAGTGCAGATCAGTTGTAGCAAAAGCTGGCCTTTATTCGGGTGGACTTCAATTGTACTTTTGAGTTTTGTTTTGCTTGTACCAAGTGTTTGTTAGCTTTTTCGAGTTGTTTTCATTTTGTTTTTCTATTATCGAGTTGTATTTTACATTTTGATCGGTTGTAAGTCATTATCCGATTCACGAATCAATTCAAGAACAAAGCATTCACAGTTCCAAAGGTTACAATGCAAGGTTTACACCATTCATCACATGCAAATGCAATTCATTATATTGTGAAAGAGATCATTCAACAAAACTTGTCTTTTTTATAACTGGTGGGTCCAACCCCGATCATTGTTTTACAAAGCCAAAACAAAGAAAAGCCTTCGCAAATAAAAGGTCTATCCGAAGCTGGTTTTATAACTACATAACAAAATAAAGGCAAAAGCAAAATAAAGCAAAATCATCATCGTCATCAGTAGTCCTTCCTCGCTCTCTTCCTCTTCGGCTGTGGAGGAGGTGCATCGCTGTCATCGCTAGGGTTGCTCGATTGTAGGTCAATCTTCTCTCCCTCGTCCTCAGGGGTTGTGGACCCGTCAAAAGACTCCTTGGAAGGCGAGTGTTTCCTTACTTAACCTCTCCCTCGGTCGGTACCTTCTCGGCCTCTCATTGGGCCCTGTCTTCGCCTACTGGCTGTAGAAGGCCCTACAGGCACTACTGGCGCCAGCTTAAGTTGAAAAGAGGATAGATATCAGTAGGAGTAAACAAAGTGTATAGTATGATAACAAGTATAGTATGACGACAACAGTAAACTGCATATAGAATATACCTCGATCCTATGGGTGACTAAGGCAGTCTACCTCCTCCGTACCATCAGAAGCAGTCGATTGATCGTCTGAAGGAGCTCATCACCAAATGCCCAAGGTATCCGAAAATGAATAGAATCTGAGAAAGGCAGATAGAAGTAATAGTAGAACAATGAATATGAATGGCAGAAAATAAGCTAAAGTGCAATATAGACTAGTATAAAGAAATGTGTACCTATTCAACGTCAGGGGCAAACACGAGCCTGCGGTCCCTCTCCTCGGTGTGCTCCAGTGGGATCTGCTCGATCACTCCATCCGGATGCATGTATACGATCTTGGTGGGGATCACAGGAAATCCAAGAATGGGAACAATAGCAGGGGCACCTCTAGCAGGCGCACCGCTAGCCTCAGCAGCGGTAGCAGTAGGGACCTCTGGCACAGCTCGAGCCACGCCTAGAATAAGAGGCGCCATCACCCGAGTGTGTAAGAAGGTAGTAAAATCACTAGGCTTATGATGACGATTGCTGTCCTCGCCTATCATTAAGAGGTTGAGCTCAGGACTATCCTGTAGATCATCTACTACCCTTATGTTGGGAGAAAGAGGATGTGGAATGTCGGGGTCAGCAACGCCCCGCGTCTGGCGAATAAACCTCTCTCCTAGATAGTACGCTTGGCCAAAGGGGCCCTTGAACAAGATCCTCATCGTGGAGGCATACCAGGCAGCAACGTAGGTCGTCCTCGACACCAAGGGAATACCCACCTAACGGTGCCAGTCAACCTATGAAATCAGTGCAGTGTTAGATGTCAGTGCAACCTGTGAAATCAATATAGTGTCAGAATGGCAGTGCGGTGTCAGAAATCAGTATAATGTCAAAAGTTAGTGTAGTATGAGAATGGTAATATGGTACAGATGCAACAGCATGAGAATGATCGTGTAGTGTGGAACAGTGTAATATGCTTGTCGTAGCTAACAGCTAAAGACTGGCATTATTCTTACCTGGTCCATTGTAATCGTGTCAAAGAAGCGGCAAAAGTATGGAAAGGTTCGATCTACAAGGCGACGCCGCTCGAACTACGAGTTATAGTACCGAGAGCAGGGTACTGACAACTCGATCAACCTCACTGGGACTAGAGCCAGAGAAGTGAAAAATGTGTACACCCAGAGCTGCAAACAAAAGGCAAACAGAAGACATGGGAAAATGGATCAGATGAGCAAGAAATGCAACAGTGAACAGGATATAAAGCATATCAGAAAAGTTGGTGTAGGGTATACCTTCCCAAACCCTCCAGTAGTCGCTGAGGGAATCTGCCTTACAGTGGGAAACGGAGCTCATGTAGCAGTATAAAGTGGCTAGGCCTGCGCCACCTGAGTCGTACTCTACCACCCGAGGAAGGTGTACCAGTGCCCCTAGAATATATAACCCCATGGTATTTTCCCTATTCACAAATAGGGTAGTACCGAGAAGATATATGAGAAAGTCGTGGGCGAACTGGGCAACCTCACCTGCAATAGGTAGCTGAGTGCCGGAAAAGTGCTCCAAGAACTAGCTGTAGTGCACCATCCTATGGCTGGTAGTGTCTGGGATCACCCCAAGAAGCTTGAGCTATGCATCCCTCCACTGGGTCATATCTGGATCAAAGAGGACTGGCTGCCGACCCCAACCCGTAAACCGATTAACATCGAGAAGTCGTATGGGGTCAGTGTCATCTCCCCAGTCGACAAAAAGTGAAATTAGTCGGTGGTGTCCCACCATCTCTCCACCATGGGCCCATAAAGTCACGACTCAGCTCTCATCTGTATAAGCCTGGAGCAGAAGGGCCCAAAGCCAACAACATCTACTAAAGTGCAGACTTTTGCAGGAAGTCGCTCATACCAACGTTAGAGCCCGGATATAGAGCCGTAGCCACCTATCCTCCTAGCAATCACCTATCAATTGGAAGTTTATCAGTATATGTATAGCAGAGATAATTGGTTTGTTCATCAATTTCAACTTTCAACATGTATGCAAAGTAAAATAAAGGGAAAATTTACATACTGTGGAGGCATCAGCAGATACATGCTCCATGGGCTCTCGTAGTAGAGTGTCCTCATCTAGCCCTGAGATGAAGCCCTCGAATCTCAAGATGCCGCCTGGGGGTGGCACGTATGTACGCGGCTAGTATGTTCCCGCATCAAAGGGCCTCTCGGCAAGGGAAAGCAATGTAGCCTCTTCCGCCTCCATGTCTACACCCAGGGCAGCACCAATACCTGCGGCGGGGTCAGGGATAGGTACTTTGTCACTAGCCATAGAGAGGAGATTAAAAAATGAAGAAAAAGTGAGTGGTTGGGTGTTTTTGGAATGAAAATCACAAAACCAAAACCCTAGGAGAGAGGAATGAGGAGTAGATATAAGAAAATCAAAGGGAAATGGGAAAAAGTTGGGAAAATGTGTGAGGATCTAAGAAAAACCAAGAGAAAATTCAAAACTTCACCAAACCAAATTTTGTTCGCTTTAAAAGATGGAGGATCAAGAGGGTTTTAAGGAAAAATTTTGCAAAAGTTGTTGGGTAACTTAAGAAAAGTGGAAATCTAGGGAGAAAAGAAATTTAGAGAGAAGGAGGAGGGGATTTTGACATAGGTTGTGATCCAAATAAAGCTTAAAGTGTCTTTTAAACAGCCATGGGCTTAAGCTTACCTTACCTTGCCACCGATCAGATCGAAGCTCAAATTGCATTGCCGAGGCCCGGCCGGCCTTTAGTGATTTCAATTATGTTTTTCTTTTGTTTTGTTGTTTTGTTTGTGTGTGTTGCTAGTTATTATTATTTTATTTTATTTCATCATTATTTCAATTCTGAGTTTTAATTTTGGGTTTCAATTGGGGTGTAATAATGAGTTGTATGATAATAATGAAAAAATGAGTGAAAAAGAAGAAAAAGAAAAAAAAAAGACAAAACAACAATGAGTGACACAAAAGAAATAAAGGAGAAAACAAAGAATTAAGGCAAAATAGCAAAGAGATCAAAGGAAATAAAGAGAGTGAGCAAAATATCCACGTTGTTTTGTTTTGTTGTGTGAGTGCATAATTTGATTTATTTTATTCTTGATTGATTTTATTTAATGTGTTTAAACTCATTAGTTTAAATTCATGATGTAACTTGTTTTATTAATAACTTGTTTTGTCTAGTTCGTAATTTATTCTGTCATTTCTTATCACATGATATTGTATGTACGGTTCATTCAGAGTAGTTCCGGACAAGCCGTTTGTGTCTCAATAAGAGAACCTGCATAGCTTTGTACCTAAGATCTTGTGTGCATCTATCACACACATTCACTTGTTTATCGCTCATATTCACTTGCTCACTTTGTGTATCTATCGCATAACCGGTAAATGATATTGTATGTATGGTTCATTCGGAGGAGTTCCGGATAAATTCATTGGTATCTCGGTAGGCGAACTTGCACCTTCATTTTGTGCATCTATCGCACTTGTTTACCTTTGTGCATCTATCACACACCACTCTCCTGTTTCTTGGGACGTGTGAAACACGACCCCAAGAGGTTTTGTTTCTTAAGAGGCATGAAATGCAGCCCTGGGCGGGTTTTATCTCCGGATGTGTGAAACACGGCCCTGAGCAGTTTTGTTTCTTAGGACTCGTGAAACGCGGCCCTAGGCGGGTTTTATCTCAGGACGTGTGAAACAGGACCCCAAGCGGTTTTGTTTCTCAGGACGGGTGAAACGCGGCCCTGGGTGGGTTTTATCTCGGAACGTGTGAAACACGACTCCGAGCGGTTTTTGTTTCTCAGGACGCGTGAAACGTGGCCCTAGGCAAGTTTTACCTCGGTACATGTGAAACATGACCCCTACCGATTTTTCTTCTATTTTATGATGCGTGCAATAAAGCCTTGGGTGAGTTTTCTCTTGAGATGCGTGAAACGCAATCCCAAGTGGTTTTATTTCTACCTTAGGATGCGTGAAGTGCGATCCAATGTTGTTTTGCTTTCTATCTCAGGACATGTGAAACACGGCTCCGAGCAATTTTTCTTTCTCAAGATGCATGAAACACAGCCCTAGGCGGGTTTTACCTCGGGACGTGTGAAACACGACCCAAGCGGTTTTCGTCTTCTTGTTTCACGAGATACGTGAAATGCAGCCCTGAGCGGTGTTTTCTTTCCTTGTCCTGTATTTTGGCGTAGGGAGATTGTGTTTTGAATCTCTTCGCTTTAAATTTGAAGCTGTTTATTCATGTGTTGTTATATCTTACATAGTCTACTTGACTTTGCTCATTGCATCATCTTACATGATTAGTCGACTTCGTGAAGCATGTGAGTCTCGCTTTCAAAGTTGCATTGTGCACATCATTTGCATCTTGCCCCAGAACAAAGTTGGTTTGATTCTTTGTAAAAGGATACGTAGGTAGCCTGTGGGCGCAACCATTTATTTTTGTCTTGCTTTCTTGTCCAAGTCTTGCAGCCTCGTCAAATGGGTCGTCTCTAGGCTTTGACTTTTACTCACGTCATTTCATGACTTCGAGCTCTGTCAAAGAGGAACAACTGTAGACACCCTATTTTTGACTGCCCGCAAGACTTAGGTGCTTGGTTTGATACACTTAGGGCCGCAAACGAGCCGAGCCAAGCCGAGTTCTATAATATTCGAGCTCGGCTTGACTTACTTACAAGGTGTTCGAGCTCGGCTTGAGCTCGAAACGAGCTACAATATCTAAGCTCAAGCTCAACTCGTCTAAAATTTATGTAACTCGAGCTTGGCTCATGATGGCTCGTTAAGCCAAGAGAGAACCATGGAAAACAATAAGCTAACCCTCTGCACTTATATAGAAGTTTGTCCACCTTAAAATGTATTTTGCAATCGAAGTGGGACTTCCAACAAACGCACCAAACAACGTCGTTTGGCACAACATTTTCATCTACTCTTTTGAGTCATACATCGCTGAGAGAGGGAACACCTTTGTGTCTTAATACTTATAAAGTGGTGAATTGTTGACACAGTAGTCCATGAAAGAAAGGCAAAGGTAAACCTTGAATATTTTTTATATTAAAATAATAAAAATCATCATTATTGATAGACCAGTTAAAATATTTTAATTTAATTAATATAATATAATATAATATATTAATATTTTATTTTATTATAATATATAATATATATATATATACAATATATTATATATACATATTTCTAAAATATAAAAATAAAAAATTAATATTTATATTTTTGAGCTCGTGAGCTTATTCGAGTCGAGCAATATTAAGCTCGAGCTCGGCTCGTTTATTAATCGAGCTTGGAATTTAAGCTTGAGCACAGCTCATTTATTAATCGAGCTGAGTTCGAACGAGCCTTAACAAGCTGAACTCGAGTTTATTCATGAATAGCTCGATTCGTTTGTAGCCCTAGATACACTCGACGATGAAAGTTGAATTGTGAATCCGTAGCGATTCGGATTCAATCAGGCTCTCTAAATAACCTCAAATCTTCAACAATTACCTTGCTTGAACATGCGAGTTTCATTTTTGGACCTTTTCCCACTCTGTGTTAAGTTTGAATCAAAAAAAAATAGGAGAGGGTATCAAAGCCCGACCGTGCATCAGTGACGGCCGGCCGGTCCTTGGTGGCGAAAAACACTATTATGGGCGGGAGCCCGCTAGCTGTCTATTTTTAAAGATATTTATCACCTTTTGAGCTTGAATTTTATAAAAACAAAGCTGTGTGATTGTTTTGAGGGTTGAACAAAATTTAGAGAGCCTATATACACCTTGAGAGCTCCTCCATTCTCCTTCTTTCATTGTAAGTAACCTTTGAGCTAACCTAGCTTCCTTGTATCATCTCTATACTCCATATGCAACCTTGTCTCACCACCTTAGAGTCATGGTTGATCTTGGAGAAGCATAATTCAAGCTTGAGAGTGGGTTGAAACCAAGTTTGGATCACAAACAACAAGCTTACCCCTTGAAAGGTATAAGCTTGTTTTTTTCTCTCTTGCTTTCATTTCTTCCATTTGCTTCATAATTCTTATTGTTTTATGTTGTTTTGAGTCTATTTGAAGTGTTCAAGGTTGGGTTTAAAGAGCTACCAAAAGGGTAGAAGAGCTTGCTCCTTCTACACCTTTATCCATAGCTCAAACTCTTCCTTTTCCGTTCTTTTTGTTTGATATCTACACTGATTTTCAGAGTTTTCAAAGGGCCAAAAATCAAGTTTTGAAGTTTCAAAAGTGATTCTTGCTTGCTAACCTTCATTCTTTTCTTTATTGTCTAGCTTTTTAGGCTATTTTCATTAACTTTTAGCCTTTGTTTTTCATATGTTAAGGGCTGTTTTTGGGGCTGTCCAAGCCTTTTACATTGGTTCATGCTTTGTTTAGTTTATTTGTCGTCTCATAAGTTAGCATACACAGCTTGTTGCATGTTATTCTAGCTTTTCTTCAATTCATTTCGATGTTTAAGAGTCTAAGTTTAAACAATCAATCCATCATCCATCTCTTTCATGCTTGAGAATGATTTCAACCGATTGAGGTTGCTCAAAACATGTAAGAGAGACTCTTACTTAATGGCTTAATCTTTTTGAAGATTCATTGCCAATGGTATAGCCTTTCTATCATGCTTTAGAAGAACCTCTCGTTTGGCATTAGTTCTAATTTAGAGGACTTTAATATCACCATGGACAAATGGACCAAAGAATGGCGAGGCTTAATAAAATTGGCTTAATAAAACTTAGATCAACACATATAAAGAAAGTGGCTTAAATTGCTTCAACTTGGCTGGACGTTATGCCAAGTTACTTGTGTCAAGAGTTGTCATATGCTAATAAATGGCATTTTGATGATTCTTGAAGCGTTGTAACCTCCATCTTTGAGTTCATACTATGGCAAGAGGGAGCGGTGGTCTTATTCTTTGCATTTTATCGACTTTTGTCCAAGATCGCATCCGAGATCATCAAGCAACCATTTTGCTCATTGATGGTTTTGGAATCAATTTCAACCTTCTCTTAAGGCTTTCCCATGACAGAGGAGGAAGAAAGGGACAAACAGAGCTTGAGGATACTTTGTCTGCACTGGTTCACCTCAGAACACAAAAACAGAGCTTTGCACCAAATTGATGCACGACTGGCCATCTGTAGGCCCGACTGGCCATCAGTGATGCACGGCCGGCCCTTAGTGTGTGGCCAGCAGTGTAGTTTTGCAAAAAATAGAGGCAGTGGCTAAAGGTGAAACAAAGACAGCTTGGGCAGACATAGTAGCTCTCAGGCGCTGTGCATGCAACCTTCATCCATTTTCACTTACGCATTTTTCGAATGTAATTAATCTTGTTGTAATTAATTAGTTGTAACTAGTTAATTTTGCAAAGTGTTGTAATTAATTAGTTAGTTAATCATTTATTCAAATTTCGTTTTGTAATTAGTTAGTTAACTAGAATCGTTAGTTAATTTATTTCATTTGTAATAATTAATTAAGTAAATTAGCTAGTATTCATTCGATTTTGTAATAATTAACTTAACTATCTTAGCTTAATTAATTAGCTAGTTTATCTATTCGGACCCTCCTGCGTGAGGGCATCAATGTTGTAATAATATGTATGTCTTCCAACCTCACATCTTTCTCCTTTTTATTTATCCACTTTTGATGGTTAGATTAGGGACATCACGTTTCAATTAGCATATCGCATATTTTCATCCATTCATTTGTCTTACATGCACTGAGACTCGGTTCATCATTCAAACTTGCATTTTCATTTATTACTTCGTTGAATACATGTTTAAACGCATGCTACAAAATTGTTGCAAATAACATGTTAAGTAACTGAGCCTATTTTAGTTGTATTTTTGCATACATTGCATTAGCCATCTTGTATAGTTAGGTATCATGCATAGTTTTCTAACTCTTTTGTTTTATCTTAGCTTGGAGTACTAGGTAAGCTTTTTATTTGCTTTAGCATACTTGCATGAGTGTGAGTGATTGCCATGACTAGCATGCTTGCCATGAGGCTAATTTCTTAATCGATAAACTGCTTGAATACCCGTGGATGAAGGCTTCTTGCTTGAATTGGAATAATTTGAACAATGTTTATATGCGGTCACTTTTTCAAGTGACACATATTTTAAAACAATTTTCAAAACAAACATGACTCAAGTGTTCCAATTCTTGAAAGTTAGTCTATACTTGTGTGTGCGCATCACATAGTAATGCTAGCCTAATAAACCGGAACAAGAGCATATAATGTTGATAAAAATTATATCATGATTAGTAGAGGTCGATCTTTGATCGGGCGAGTGGGGTGCTTAATTCATGACCTTCCCCTCTCGTACCTAAGTTCCCAAGCCGAGATAATCTTGGTGATGATGGACACGTGACCTTTGGCACGAGTCATGGGTTTCCTAAACTTTCCCAAAACAAAATATTTAGGTGGCGACTCTGTATCTGGCAAAGCAGTTCATTTTTGGCAATTTAATTCAAAATTGATTTTCTAAAAATTTGCCAGATTTGGACTCTTTGGTATTTATCAATTTGACATTACACTTGTGAGATTAGATTCAGAACTGCAAGAGTCCGAACTGTAGGGCTATATTTTGAGTTTCTGAAAGGGGGCGCGAAAAAGTCGAGCTACAATTGTTGCTCAGTTGGATCGGAGGTAGAGGCCTAGTCTGGCCGAGGTGATAAACTAACTAGCAGGGTTGTCGTAGACGGAGGAGACTTCTTTTTAGGGACGCCGACCTAAGTAGCGTTAGCTTATGACTCAAGCGAGGGCACCAAAGTAGTTGGATGATGGCAAAGTTAAAAGTTGTTGTCCAATAGAAGGTGGAGAGGGAATTCATAATTCCCGGTTTGTTTTGAGAGATTGAGAGAGAATTCATAATCCCATGGAATTAAGATAGGCTTTGGTGTTGGGATTGAGATAGAGAAGATGGAGGTGGTATTAGGAAATTAGTCCTCTAGCTTAGGTGGTTTTTTTTTTTTTTTTTTCATGTTGGGCATTTTTTTTTAATATTAATGTTTAATATTTTTGTATTTTTTTTTGTTAAGTAAAAAACATAGCTTTATTTGTTTTAATATTTTATATTTCTTTTATAGGGTAATAATTTAACAATTTCTACACTAACAACTATCATCAAAACAAACACAATTTTATTTAATCTCCTCACTATTAATTTCCTCACTATCAATCTCCTTCATTTTGCTTCTAAAAATTAACGGAGCCTTAAAAAGAAAAAAAAATAGACATTAGCCCTAACTTCACCTCCCTCATCTTTTTTTATTGGGAGATATGCACTTTTAGTTATGATTTTTGAGTTAATAATTATGATTTATTGTATTTTTAGTTATGACACATTATGATATTTATTATGATAAAATTTTAGTTACAATCTGTAGACGTCCCCGAACGCCCTGGGGGGATGAACCCCTTTCTATTCATTTGGGTTTACTACAGTTCGGACTCAAATTGTCACGGTTCTTAATCTTAAACCAAAGAGTCCAAATCCGACAAATCGTTTTGAGAAAAACAGATTTTGAAAGAAGTGCCAAACATGGACTACTTTGCCAGATACAGAGTCGCCACCTAAATATTTTTTAATGGGGAAATTTAGGAAACCCTGACTTGGTGCCAAAGGCCACGTGTCCGTCATCACTAAAGTTGTCTTGGCTCGGGAGCTTGGGTACGATCGGAGAAGGTCAGCTATGAGCACCCCCTTTCGCCCGGTCCGAAGACCGGCCTCTACTAACCATGATATCCGTTTTTGAAAACATTACATGCTCTTATTCCAATTATTAGCCTAGAATTACTATGTTTTGTGCACAGCAAACAAGTATAGACTAGATCGCCTAATTTGGAAACAAACATTGCATATCCGTTCATTTTGAAAATGTTTTGGAATTTGCTACTCGCAAGTAGGCTAAAACACGGATTTCAATGAGTTTTCTAACTCAAGCAACCCAACCTCCACCCACAGGCATTCAAACAGTTTATCTCACACAAGCAGCTAGCCACATGGTAAGCATACTGTTATGGCAACATTCACACGCATGTGGTATGCTAAAGCGTGAAATACTTACATCGTACTCCGTGCCAAAACAAGAAACTAGTTAGCAGACATGCATGACCTAGTTCATGTTAAGTGGCTAATGCAACATAGGCAAGGATGCAATTTAGAGTAGGCTCAGCTAACCCTAAAATGGCACGTGAAATGTAATCATTTGACGCACGTATTCAATTTGGAATTGAAAATACAATGCAGTTTGTATGATGTACCGAGCCCGATGCATGCCAACAAATGCACGGATGCACGCATGCGTAGCATAAGGTATGCTAAAATAAACGTGCCCTAATACTAACCATCATAAGCAGGTAAATAAAAGGGAGAAAGAAATGGGAGTTGGAAGACATACACACCACTCACCCACACTTATTACAGATTCGCCCTCGCTCGGAGGGACCAAAAGAATATACAGATAATTAACTACGCAAGCTAATTAAATATTACAAATTTCTTAATTAGTTGACAAACTAATTAAAATAGGAAAACAGTAAGTCACCTCGGGAAGAGAGCCGGATGCATCGCACACTCGAGACTTGCTCGGAATCGCATTGCCATGCCTTATACAGCTTTTTCCTCGCTTTACATCTCGAAGATCATGACCCTAGGAATACTTCCTTAGGTACTGGAGATCACTACCGGCTGCTCAAAACTTCCACCGGCAGTGAATTGAGATCATCGGCACTGAATTGATCCATCGGCTGCAAATTGATTTGCGGTCGGCACTAACACCGCCGGCACCTTGAATGCTGAGAACACGCAACTCACAAAGACAGAGGGCAAATACTGGCATGGCAATGCAATTCAAAGCATATATGCACTAAACACACTCCTTATCATACTAATGGCTCAAAGGAGCATGTGCCTCGATTCTCGGACCACCAATCACGCATTTTCATGCATGATAGCCCAAAGAACCAAGTGTGCAACTTTAATTTCAAATGCATGCAAACCAATCAAACAAAGTGAGGCCCAATTCCCATCACCAAGTCAAGGAACAAGGCATGCATGTCTATGTGTGCAATCCTAAGCATGTCAACTAGGGATGCAACATGAGCATATAGACAAACAATGCGAGCATACAAGCAAACATGAGGTAGCATACAAGCAAGTGAATAACGGTCTTACCCATGACCTAGACAACTCCAAGTAGGCCTAAAATCAGTAGCCATATGCTAAGACATGAGGGCCAAACACGTATACACACATGCACATGTTAAAGCACCAACACTTAAGCATAATAAAGCAACTCTTAAACATATTTAAGAGGCACAAATATGGACCATTAGCATGCAATTTAGGCTCTGAAATCATGCTATAAAATGATGCCAAATCATGTTTAAGCAAGACAAGCAAAACATGCGCACATAGGTTCAACACTTCAAAGCAAGCTAATAAGGCTTTGAACTACACTTATGCAAAAGAAATATGGCATACGTTGAACAACCCAAAACAGATTTTTAGCATGTAAAACTAAGCCCAAAGGACCACTTAGATGGCATCTAAATAGCTCAACTAGGAAGGCATGCACAAATGCTAAGACATGAGGCATAAGACACAAGCTTCCAAAGCATCAAAGAGGCATGCAAGGCAATCGAACAAGCATGCTAAATGGACTGAAATGACATGCCAAATGGTTCCAAACCATTGAAAATAAAGCAAGCAAGGCATGCTACACACTTGTATCCTTAAGGCCAACAAGCCAAACATAAAGAGGACCCAAGATACAAGCCATGGTCGACCAAAATAAGTATGGATAGACCTAAAGCATGGCAAAATAAGCATACAAGCTTCATGGATCTAAGCCTAAAGCATGCTCAAACTAGGGCTAACAACCTAGAGCAAGTTAAGGCAATACAAGGCATTACAAAGCATCTATGCAAAACATGCAAGGAGTACTAAAACCAACACTTATCAATGTCATATTAGGGCATAATAAACATAAAATGCAGCCAAGACATGCTCTTCAAACATTCAAAACTATGCTCCCTTAAGAGACCAAAACTTGCCCTTTTCAAGGACATCAAGGAGAGGGGGTGGCCCTCTCCTTCTTAGGACTTTAAGGCATCGTCTACACCATTGAAATCCCTCAAGATTTCAGTGGTGAAGAGACCCAAACACCAAAATCCCGGAGCTCAACAAAATAGCACAAAATGAGGCCCTTTTCAAGGCCTAAGGGTGGTCAAACCTCCCCAAAGTACAAAGTACCCTTAATAAACTATCAAGAGGACTAAAAAACAGAACTTTTTTGTATTGAACACCAAGCACAAAAACAGTTCAAAGATGGGGAAAAAAAGAGTGCAAGAATGGGGTAAATAAAGCAAGTTTCTCACCCTTGTTGACCTTCTTCACAAATGTTGACTTTGTTGCTTCCTTGAGCTCCAAACCAGCCAAAAACCTCCAAGACAACCTCTTGGGACCTCAGTTGCCAAGGAAGGTGAAATACTATGTGCTTGTGTGCAATAATGAGACACAAACACACACAAGGGTTAGAGAAGAAGAGGTATAGATACAAGTTAGATACACTAAAGCAAACCCTAAAAACCAGAGCTTCTTCAACCTCTTTTTCAACTCTCTAACCCTAAAGCAAGGGAGACAAGGCCTCCTCTTATAGAGGAGGCAATCTTGTAAGCTTAGCCACAAAGCAAAACAAGAGAGGCATCCCTCCATATGGAGGAGAAGCCAATGCCATACAGCTGCCTCAAAATATCTCATAAAGCAAGCTGCCTGATGGCCGTAGGGCAAAATTGTCATTTTGACAAAAGAGTGCCGACCGGCACAATATAGTGCCGATGGCAACACCAAACAGCCGGTGGTCTCTAGCCACTGCCGGTGGTGTGTGGGGATGCCTCGCAAGGCATTCCCTGCCCCTCCAAGGCAAAGCACAAGTGTTTGGTGCAAACCAAACACAAAACGGTCAAGTTCGGAGGTCTTGAGGCAAGGCGCGTAGCCGAGAACTCCGGGAACTCCAAACGAACACGATCATGGATAATCACCAAGTGTTCAAATGGTGACGACCAAGTCTTGAGGACGGTCAAAAATGGGGTGTCTACACAATCCAAGAGTTGTTTAATTATACCTCATATGATGTTTAATTATAAATCAATTTTTTTATTTTATTTTATTATTTTTATTTATATTTATAGTTACAAATCCTATAGTATTGAGTTATGTCATTTGTGATAATCAAACTCACAAATGACATAACTTGCATACGATATATACCATAGTATTTTCCCCATTTTATTATTTTACAATTTCTTTTTCTCATTTAAGCCTATTTATTGATTTGGGCGGGTTTATATAAGTTTTAAATGTATATAATTGGGCAAATTCATAGGTTTGGATTGAGTTTGTTATCTCTAATATATATTTATCATAATGAAATTCTATTTGCATTATATATAGGGGGAATTACACATAAGTGAGGATCAAAAAATATATATTTACAAAAAAATAATATAAATTATAAATATTAATAATTATAATTATAATTTTTTTTAACTTTCTATAAATATATATATATTTTTTCTAATCCCCACTATGTTTAATTTTCCCTTTTATAAATATTTTTTAATTCTCATGGATGTATAATTTTCCATACATATATCATCACGGTAGAATCCTTGTACAATTGTTGTATTGATGAGTTATATATATATATATATATTGTTAGGTAAGGTATTTTGAATTAACTTACGCATATTAAATTAAGTCTCTATAATTCGAATAAATCTTCCGAAATAGAATTTATGCCTTGCGATCTGTGACTCCAAGGTATGTATTTATTGGCCAAGGGATTCAAATTTGATACCTGAAAGGAAACAAACCTTAATACCTCAGTCGTGACCTACTAAGCAAACTCTCTTGTAATTTTTATTTATTTATTATTTATTTATTTTTATTTTTTTTACCAAGCCTAACTAACTAACAGGACTATAGCATAACTTATCCAAAATGATTATAGACACCTAATAAACTAGCCCTCATAAGAGAGTGGAACTAGCATTATCACTTGAGTGAGATTCATTCCTAGGAAAAGGACAGTTACCCAAACGAGAAAATAGACTAACTATGTACAAATAATTTTTATTTAAAATTTTATTTACACTATGTTCGATTAGAAAATTTAAAATGAATTTTTTTTTTTTAATAAAACTTACAGTTGTTTAATGGATTGAAACTAACAATTCTTCAAAATACATAACTTGAAAACGGACTTGAAAAGAAAATTACAGAGATAGGTTTTTCTCTTGAGGAAGGGATGCTCTCAATTTTTCTAACTCTGCCTTATTCTTGACTGAAGAGGCCCTTTTATAATCAAAAGAGACCACCACTGTTAGCCTTGTGAGTGATTGCTGTGAGCCTTGTGAGTGAATAGTCTTGACTTGAAAGGAGCATCAGAAGCACATGGGAGTTGTCTGCTGCTTTCGGTGAATTATTAAAGCTTTTACTGTGCTGAATTTGTCGGTGGAATGAATCATGATGAATGATGAATAGTAATGTTGACTTTTTGATGAATAGTGAACAGTAAAGTTGACTTTTTTACTATTCATTGCTTGGAGGCATGTGACTGAGGGAATCAAATATAGATATATATATCAGCAGCTTTTCTCAAAAGACGAGTATTGATTGAAGCTGATAATTATAGCTATATAGAATCCAATGACTGAATTAAGCATATGGGTCCTGAGCATCTTGGAACTCGGGTCCATATGGATTTTGAGTAGTTGAACCTTCAGAAGAGTTTGAACCGTCTGAACCACCTTCTGAATTGCTGTTATTCGAGTCTGATTTGGCTTGGGCCATGAGTAAACGAGCCATTTGGAGGAGTTCATCTTTGGATGACTTGGACTTGGGCTTAACCTTTGATTTGGATTTATCCTTTGACTTGGGCTGGTCAGAACTGGGCTTTGCTGACTTGGATTTAATCTTTGATTTGGATGACTTGGGCTTGGAAGAACTGGATGATGGGCTTCCAAGATTGACTGGAGGAAGTTGGCTTCCTTGAGTGACTGGAGTAGTTGGGATCTGATGAGCTTTAACCATGGCAGGTGTAGGAACATGAATGTTAATCGGGAACTCAGTTTGAACAATATCAACAATTCGTTGAATCTTGAAGTTATCCCACCATTTAACCTTATGTAGCTGCTGAATCACTTTACCAGAAATACCATATTGCCATTTGAATATCCAAGGGATCTTATATTTGGATATAAAAATAAGCAATTGAGGGAATTCTCTTTGCTGTGGAGTGAATGAGAAAACAGTGAAAAAGTAATTGACTTGATCCAAAATTACTGATGGGAAGATGTCTGGGATGGCACCATAATGTGTCCATCATCTCAGAAACCAAGTAGGTAATTCTGACTTAAACTTTTGATCAAATTGAAGAAACCAGGAGTGACTAAATG
This sequence comes from Camellia lanceoleosa, assembly GCA_025200525.1. Classification (NCBI taxonomy): domain Eukaryota; kingdom Viridiplantae; phylum Streptophyta; class Magnoliopsida; order Ericales; family Theaceae; genus Camellia; species Camellia lanceoleosa. Next base: position 79,566 of record JANUSC010000399.1, read on the forward strand.
TTTCATTTTGATATAAGAGGACTTTGAACCAGGCATCAATATAATCATAATAATTATACTGAAGGGAGTGATTAGGTAAATCTCGAAGTTGATAAAGAGAACCCCATTCAACTAAGGAAACAATATTGTGAATATAAAGTGAATGGTAAACCACTTTACTAGTGTAAGTACAATCATAAATGGGTTTAATCACAATTGACTGATAGTTGAACAGGATGTCATTATAGAAGGTAATTGTTTTCTCTGGATGGAGAAGAACAAAATGCCATCTAGGAGGGAAATAAGTTTTTACTAGATCATTAACAGATTGACTCTTTGGGTGACTAGGTTCTTTGAAAAAGAGATTAGGAGTTGTTGAGTCAACATAATCAGATCGAGCAGTTTTAATAGGATTAGGAGGGTATGGAGTAACTGCTTGGCTAGATGAAGCAAAAGGATCATAGGCCAAAGCAGATGTGAAACTGGATCGAGGAGTACTACCAAGAACTTGGTAACGGTTAATCATTTCAATAGGATGGTATTGGGTGACTAACTCTAAAGAAGGGATAAAAGGCTGACTGGTTGGAACCAAGGCTTTAGAAGGGGGCTTTGGGCGAGACATCTGTTTAAAAAGAAACAAAGGTTAGCAATAAAGATTAGCAACCACTAAGGAGATATAAATAAGTCTGATGAAAATCCAAACAGTTGTAATAATCAGCAAGTAAATGGCGACGAGCTTGGATTTGGTGGTACTGAATGTATTGAGCACGTTTAGTAGTTTTTTGGCTAATTTTAACCGGGCAATGCGATAAGCAGTTTGGTGAATCAGATCACGGTAATGGGTAATTTGGGTTTTATGGTAAGCAATAAATGGAGTGGCCATCCCTATCCCCCCTGTAAAAATTCTCGGGTAAGGAAATCGAGAATGGAATTTTGACAACCAGGTATATATTCAATAGTAAAATCAAAAATACTTAAAATAGATTGCTAACGGGCAAAAATTTTCTTACTAGCAAGATTTTGAACATCTTTTTCTAAAACATATTTAGCAGATTTGCAATCAACACGAAGTAAAAATTTTTGATTTAAAATATCATCTTGAAATTTACTAATACATAAAACAATAGATAAAATTTCTTTTTTAATAGTACCATAATTTAATTGTGCTTTATTCCAGACACCAGAGTGATAACGAACAATTTGTTCAGATGATTGAGGAGTGACTTTCTGAAGGAGAATGCCACCATAACCAACATCAGAGGCATCGGTTTGAATAATTTTGAATGAATTTTCAGTAGGAATACCAAGACAAGGAAGAGACTTGACATATTGTTTAACCTGTTTAACAATAGCAGTATGAGTAGAAGACCAAGGAGGAGGATTGTCTTTTAACCGATCAAACTGAGGTTGACAAGTTTTCCTAAAGTCTTTGTAAAATTTAGCAATATAATTCAGTGATCCTAAAAAACGTTGTAGTTGAGTTTTATCTAAGTTTTCATCAGGAAATTTAGACGCAAATTCAATGGAACGACTAATAGGTAAAATAGTATTTTGGTGAATATCATAACCTAAAAATCGGACTTTGGTTTGAAACAATTTAATCTTAGGAGCAGAAATGACTAGACCATGACTCTTAATGGTATAAAAGAAGACAGTAAGATGTTTTCAGTGTTCACTAATTGATTTTGAAAAAATAAGAATATCATCTATATAAACTATGGAAAAATGACTAAATGGATTGAAAATATCATTCATTATATGTTGAAATTCACTAGGAGCATTTTTTAACCCAAATGGCATGACATTCCATTCATAGTGTCCAAATGGTGTAGTGAAAGCAGTTTTATATCTATCCTTAGGAAGAATTTGAATTTGCCAAAAACCACTTTTTAAATCAAATTTACTAAAAATAACAACTTGACTAAGTCTTTTAATCAAATCTTTTTTATTAGGAATAGGATACCTAATCCATTCTAAAATAGCATTTAAAGGTTTGTAATTAATGACTAATCGAGAGACACCTCGTTCTAATTCAGCATTTTTATTAACATAAAAAGCAGGACAAGACCATGGGGATTTACTCGGACTAATTATTCTATTTTTTAACAATTCATTAATTTTTTTTTTACACATTTCAAGTAATTCATGATTCATTTGAATAGGTCTAGATTTAGTAGGAATTTGTTTTTCATTAAAATTTTTGATATATGGCAAAGTAACTACATGTTTTTTCCTATGCCAAAACGCAGTAGGTAAAGTTGAACAAACAGTTGATTCAAGTTTTAATTTAAATTCATTAATCTGAGAAATAATTACGGGATCAGTTAATTGTTGATCAATTCTTTTGTAATTAATTTCTTCTTTAAGAAATTTTAAATGTCTACTTAATCGATTAATAGTGTGAGAGATAGAACAATCTTTTAATTGATTTAATTTTAACATTTCAGGTGGAGATAAGAATTTAAATGTAACAGGTTGACCGAAAACATGAGTAGTTATTTCTTTGCTAGATGTAGTAAATGGATATAGTAAATAGATAAATGGTGTACTTAAAATGATTTTATCAGTCATATTTTTTACTAAAACAAATGAGATTTTAAAACAGACATTATTGTGACAAACATGAACTTTAGGTAATTTATATTTAATATGCATTTTACTACCATTAGCAGAGGTTAATCTTTCATGACATTTTTCATAATATTTAGTAGGGAGTAAACCTTCCTGAATGCAATTTAAATCAGCACCAGTATCAATTAATGCAACAAGTTCTAATTCATAGTTATTAATAACAATTTTAATTTTTGAATACCATTTTTGAATATAAATTTTATTAATTAGATTTAATCTTTTATTTTCAAGATTGTTTGATTGAGATTGGTGTGATCGATTATCGAATAGAAGGTTTTCAGGATTAGTATGGTCAGAATCATGACCAGATTCATCAGGAGATTCAACATTATTATCTTGGAAATTTTCTAAATTTTTATTAGGTTTTAATGTAATAATTTCGTCTTCTAAATGTTGATCTTTTTTTTGTAGTTCTTTAATAGTTTGTTTAATCTGATTGATTTCTTGTTGTAAATCTTAAAGTGTAACTTCTTTTTGTTTATTCTTAAATCTTTCTAAAGTTTTAGATAGACTAATAATTGGTTTATCTTGTCTAGGTCTAGAATCAATATTATTAATTAATAAAGATTTAAGTCTATCAGTATATTTCTTCTTTAATTCTGGATCATCTAATTTACTAATTAGTTCAATAAGAGCAGATTCTTCTTGATTTTGTTTAGTAAGAACAGTAATTTGTTTAACAGGTTTACAACAAACATCATTACATTCTAATTCTATATTATTATCAGAATCATTACTAGGTGAATGGTAATCATATGAAGTATTCGGATTATCAGAAGAAGAATCACTAACAGATTGATTTAATTAAAAGATTTCAAATAATTGATTTTTTGATTCATCATTAATTTGAAGTTGATTAACTTTATCTTTTAATTTTTGTTTCTCTTTACATTTATTAGAATAATGACCTTTTTTACCACAGTTATAACATGTAATATCTTTATTAGATATAGATTTTTGATGTGATTTTGACTTGTAATATTTCTTTTTTGGTTTAGTATAAAATTTATCATTTGATTTAGAAGGTGAATAGTTCTTTTTGTATTTATTTGAATATTTGTGTCCATGTTTACTATGTTTATGTGGTTTCTTACGAGAGGGTGCTACAGGAGGTAAACCATATTGTTCACAGAAATTTCCTAATTCATATTTAGCCTTGTGCTTATCTTTTTGAGCTTTTTGACTAAGTTTAAGATCAATACACATTCTTAATCTTTCTTTTTGAATAGTGCTAATTATATCACCATAGATTAAATTATCATATTCAATTATTCCAGTAGGTTGACTAAGGCAATGTTTGGGAAGAGCTCATGGGCTCAATGAGCCATGTAAGGACAAAAAAGGCTCAAAAGCCCACTAAATGACAAAACCAACAATCTTGTTTTGCAATCTTCAACTCTAACCTCCAATTCACAAAACTACCCCTCATCCAAAAAATGAAAATGCGGCAAATAAAAAAAATAAAAAATAATGGAAAAAATGTTTTTTTGTTTGTTGTTAAAATAGTTTATAAAGATAAATTCAAACTCTATTTTATAAAAATAGTTTTAAATATTTTAATTTTTTGTTAAGTGTTTTTGTTCTAATTTGAGTGTAGAGTTGTGAAAGTAGTATGGAGTTTCAAGTTATGTGTTTGGTTATGAGTTTTAAAAATAATTTATTATGTGAGTTTTATTTAAATTACAAAAATTTTTTTGCCTTAAAATAATTTTTGTATATTTATTTTAATTTTTTCTATTGAAATTTTTAGATTATTTACATTATTTAAATACTTAAAATAAAATTAAAATAAATATAAATTTTAAAACGCAAATTAAATTATTATTAAAATAAAATTAAAATTAAAGTATTATAAAAAAAACAGAAATTAAATTATTATTAAAATTAAATATTTAAAATTAAATTATTATAAATTAAAATTAAATTATTTAAAATAAAATAAAAACGTAAATTAATAACATTAATAACATTTTAAAATAATTTACAAATTAAAAAAATAATAACATTTTAACTTAATAAAAACGGCAAAACACGTAAATTACAAATGAAAAAACGTCAAAACCATAAAATAGTAATTAATTAAAAAAATGGCAAATATAAAAAAATTAAAATAAAAAACGTCAAAACCGTAAAATAGTAATTAATTAAAAAATGGCAAGTTAAAAAAATTATTATAAAAAACGACAAAACCGTAATTTAGTAATTAATAAAAAAATTGACAAATTAAAAAATTTATTCTAAAAACCGACAAAACCGTAAATTAGTAATTAATAAAAAATGACAAATTAAAAATCTATATATATTTTACCAAAAAAAGCCAAAATAAAACCCAAAATAATAAAATAATAAAATTTAAAAAAACTACGCCAAATCCAAAAAAAAATAAATTAATAAATTATTTTAACAAAAGAAGGCAAATAAAACCGAAAATTAAAAAAAACAAAATAATACGGCAAATCCAAACAACAAATAAAATAAATAAATAAATATTTTATCAAAATAAAATAAAACCCAAAATAAAAAAAACATTAAGCAAAAAACGGCCCATACATGCCACAAATTTAAAATAAAAAAATAAATAAATAAATAAAGCAAAATTCGGGAAAACCACACCAAAAAAAAAAAAAAAAATTTTAAACCAAACAAAAGTTATCAAAAGGGCAGTTTGGTAATTTCAGTGGATGACACCTCACCAAAAAGCCAAAAAGTCAAAAGCCAAAAGCCCTTCCAAACTGTGTTTTTGAGCCCTGTGCATATATACCAAAAAAAAAGTCAAAGCCACTTCCCAAACGGAAGCTAAGAACATCTCTAATTTTGTGAGCAAATAAATCAGGTAATCCATTAATAAATTTTTTTTATATTTTATCTAATTTTATATATTTTTTTCTTTTTTTAAATTTCTTTTTAAATTCATCAATCAAACACAATATTAAAAATAGCTATGTATATAATTTACATTTATTTTATGCGTATACTCTACACTAATTTCAATTACGCTTTTTCATTTTGACTAAAATTATGAACTGTATTTCTAGGGACTAGAGCATTTATTTTTTACTTTTTAGGTATTGTTTGGCCCATAAATTTTGGCTCATAAATTTTGATAAGAATTTAAAAAGATAAACGAAAAACAAAGAGCTAAATATAATTATATTTAATTCATATTTTATATTTTTTTTTTCATTTTTTTTTTCTATTGGACACTTGATTCAAAAGTCCATTTTATAAAATTGTACAGTCATAGATTCAAATGCTAAAATACTTGAGTAACGCTAGGAATACTAAATTTTGTACCAAATAAATGACCAAATGTCTCACATGGATGTGACCCCACACCTATGTGAGACATTTGCACATCCATGTGAGACATTTGGTCATTTGTTTGGTAGAAAATTTGAAGCCCAGATCCTCTGCCGTACTTTTCTACAGTGGTTCCTGCAGTGCTCCAAAACGATGATGCTTTGGGGCAAAATTTCAAAAAAAAAAAAAAAAACCAGAACCAGAGAATAGAAAGAGAGGAAGAAGAAAAAAGCACTGGCAGAGGAATACCCAGAAGAACACCAATATTTTGTGATCTTGTCTCGTGTGTTTGTGATTTTTTGAAAATCAATTAAGTTCACCAATATTAACAACCATTCAAACAAAAGTTGGAGGTTAAAAAATCTGAGATATATATATACATATTAACACTTTGAACATTCCAAATGATAAATCAAAATTGACTAAAAATTAGATCAATGCAAACAAAAGCAAAGAACAAAGAGTCAACATTTTTCCTCTCTTCTTTGATTTTGGATCTCAAATCTTTCATAGAGATTTTGAAACTTTGCTTTTCTTCATAAACCCATCTTTTGCAATTTAGATCTAGGTTGAAATCGGGGAGAAAATCAACAAACGACAATGAGGATGACCGGCAAACTCCATCCGGTACACTAGCGGCAAAGAAAAGAGAAGAAAAGATTGACATGGTTGCTGGCCACAGAGAGAGAGAGAGAGAGAGAAAGAGAGAGAGAGAGAGAGAGAGAGAAAGCGAAGAAGAAGAAGAAGAAGGCTCATAACTATAGGGGTGGCGATTGTGGGTTGTCGGTGGGTTGGTAGCTTTAGTGACAAAAATGAAGAGGAAGAAGAAGAGGAAGGAAACATGGGTTGTGGCAGCGATGACAGGGAAATGGTGGCGCCATGGGTAAAGGGAGGCCAAAGGTTGTCGCTTGTGGGATGCCTCTTCTTCTCCTCTTTCTCTCATTCTGTGCTTCTTTCTTCTTCCCCTCTTTCTCTTCTCTGGTTCTGTTTTTTTTTTTTTTTTTTGATGACCTAGAGCATGGGCTTTGTCAGCTAGCTCTTGTGCCTCCTGGAGAGGTTTCCGTTTGTGAAAGTCTAATGTTTGTGAATCATGTACAAGGATGTTTTTGCTTCATTTTGGTTATATGTACATTAGGCTAAGTCCCTTTTGTTAATACGACTTATGAAACTTTTGACGTCATAAGTACATGTATTCAAGTTTAAAACTTCTGTTCCATGTATATCTGCATAGCTCAATGGATGTCGTATTTTGTATATTGCTTCTGCAACCCCTCTGTTTATATGATATTCAGGTTAGAGGCCTTTAGTAATCCCAAGATTATTGGCCAGTTACGACATTAAACCTATATGACAGGTTTGGATCGTGACAAAAATTTTGCCCCAAAATGCCGCAGGAACCACTCTAGGAGAACACGATAGGGGATCCAAACTTGAAAATTTAGAGCCTATAGCATTTTCCAAAATATTTTGTCCATAAAGACATACGGAGGCAAAAAGACCGAAGTAACCCTGTGTATATATAAGGTATATATGCACACAAATTTCCTAGCCTCTCTCTCTGTGTCTCTCTCTTCTCTTTTCAACGGCGTCACCTTCATCTCCTCCTCTCCCTCCCTACAACACCGACGCCTCCTCCTTTACCACCACCACCTTGACTTTCGCGACTCCACGACCACCACAACTACCGCAATCGTTGAAGATCTCCTTCTCTCATTTCCAACACAAGCAGGTCAGCTAGATTCACTTACTTCATTCCTTCTTCTTGATCTTGTCGTCCCTGGCTACCTGCTTTATTCCTCTCTCTCTCTCTCTCTCATTTTCATTATATTCTCTGGTATGGTGATATCTTGAAATCACTCTCACATTTCCATTACTCTGGTGATATCTTGAAATCACCAAACAAGCCTCAATCATATTCCTTAGCAAAGTTTTCTGCAAAACTACATCTTGTTTGTTAGGGTCTCATAACCCTTGACTCCTTTTATTTTCAGTTCATTTTCTTTTTGCCTATATATATATATATATGTCTTTTTAACATAAAGAATTTTGCTCGGTTAGTAGGGCTAATTCTGACATCTAAAATTGGGGAGAGTGGAAACGAGATGAACTTGTTCAACAAATTTTGAATGTCTATTCAATTTTATTTATTTATTTACTTTTTATCTGGCTTCTTGTTGTTGTTGTCGATGATCTGATTTTTTTTTCTTTTTTGTTGTTTGCAGCATATTAAAAAAAAAAAAATGGATCTATGTATAAATTTGTGTTAGAAGAAAAGTGCCTCTTGTGCACCAGATTTAGAACCACCATATTTGGTTTTTTTTTTTTTTTTTGGTTGATCTGACTGTTATTTGAACCAAGCAAGTGAACTTGTTGTTTTTGTTTTTGTCGATGATGATGATGATGATGAAGAAATAGGTTGCTATAGACAATATAGAGTTTGCTTTGGTTTGGTATTGCAACAAATAAAAACATATAAATTTTGTTTTTGTTTTTGTTTGTGTTTGTGTTTTTGTTTTTGTTTTTGATGATGATAAAACAGATTGCTATAGGCAAGATAGGGTTTGGTTGGGCTTGATATTCAACAGATAGGGGTTTTGTTTGGCTCAACAGATAGGATTTTGTTTAGTTTCGTATTTCAACGGACAAAAAAAAAATCAACAGATAAAAATTTGAACATATAAAAAAATTTGAACAAATAAAAATTCCAACATATTAAAAATTTGAACAGATAGTCAACAAATAAAAAAGTCAAAGGGTAAAATTGAAAACAAAATATCCTTCAGGATTTCTCACTAAACTATTTCACAAAAAGTGAATCTCTCATTAATAAAAAAATATTCACTTGATCTATTACCTTAGATACTTGCTAGAGTGGATTTTTTACTAACTTTTTCTTTTTCATTTTCCTATCTAAATTTATGTTCTAAACACATCCTAACATTTTTAAAAAAAATACAAAATTAGGTGTCCCCCATCCATAAATTAAGGATTCATCTAATTGTACGACTCACAAAAGTTTGGTCTATATTTCAATAAATATAGAGTAAATATTTATTGGCAAAAATACCCACCCACACACACACACAAATATATATATATATATATATATTATTAAGAAAAATGTAAAGAAAATGAGATATAATTTGATCAGGCTAAAGTATAAAGAATATGTTATAGGCCCTAAATTTTCAACTAAATAAATGACCAAATATCTCACATTGGTGTGGGATCCATGTAAGACATTTAGTCATTTATTTGGTAGAAATTTTGGTATCCCTAACATTACGCAAAGCATAAATATCTCTTTTTTTAAAGAAAATCAAGTCTATTATAGTAGGAAGAGCCTAAACACCATTACAACAGTCACCAAACTCTGACTTATTTCCTCCAAGATATAATATCTTGACTAATCATCATATAATTCAACTCACCTCTATACAAGGTGATAAATCCAAAACTCCACTAGAAAGAATACTCTCTAACTTGTAATCTCTCCGGAGTATGGATTAGTTGTTGTGGGATGATTTGGATTGGTGCTAACTCGATTTGTTTATAGGCTCCTTGGGCCAAAGCTCCACTAGAAAAAAAAAAGGGGGATGCACCAATAAATCCCAAATTAATAACTTATGCACTGTTTAGTCCTAAAAGTTTTCTTATAGACTGAAAGGTCCCATTACAATGTTAATAACATCAGATACAATGTTAATAACATCAGAGTCATGTTACAAACATTAGATTTCAAACATCTAATGTTCATCAAATTTCAATAATGTTTGAAAATATAGGATGAAAAACATCTAATGTTCATCAGATTTCAATAAATTTTGAAATTATAGAATGAAACATCAGATCATTTACATCATTTACATCATGCTGATGTAAAAATGGGACTAAATGGAGCATAAGAAAACTTTTAAGACTAAATAGTTCAACGTTTCAAAAACTAGGACTTATGGGTAAATTTTCCAAAAAAAAAACATCCTATCAAGTATGAATTGGTTGGTGATTTGGGTTGGTGCTGAATTGGTTTGTTTATACAAAAATATTTGAGAGTTTTAAAGGAGCTTTAGGGTGGGATCCACTCATTAATATGATGTTTTGATTGATTTATTTATTTATTTATTTTTTCTCTCTACCATATTATTAGAGTTCTAATTAAAATTTTAAAATTAAAGTTATGTATTATTGTTCTTATTTATATGTTAAATGGGTGTCTATGAATTAATTACAATATAATGGCCCTGTTTGTCAGCACTTATTTTCAGCTTTCAGCTTAATTTAAGCTGTTTTGATATATTTGGTTTAGCTTATGCTTATAGCTTATAGCTTTGTGGAAGTCGAATCACTTTTACTCGTGAAATTTGGATATGCTTTGAGAATAAGCTGGAAATCAGCTTAAGCTGAAAGTTATAAGGTATAAGCTGTTTGGGCATAAGCTATAAGCAGTCTTCCACAGCTCTGCCAAACAGGGCCAATATAATGGTCCATTAAACTAGAGTAATGAAAGAATTATGGGTTATAGTAAAACCAATATAATAAATTCCATAAACGGTGAAGGAGGATATAAACATGTAAAAATTAGGAATGGTTTGAGATGCTCTAAATAAATATATTTTTTTATTTTTTATAAAAAGATGTGTATAAAAATAAAAAAGAAATATTGATTGATGTAATAAAAAAAAATAAAAAAAACAAAAAGATGAACTTATTTAAGGGATGACAAACGAGGCGTAGGTAAACCGTCTGAGTAGGATTTAGGTGGCCTCTACTTGTTCCTTTCTTATATCCGTGACTTTGATATAATTCTTGCAAGTCAGACTTAAATCCAATAATATCGAGATATATATATATATATATATATACGTCTTTAACTACTTTTCTAGTTAACGCGTGACTATCCACAATTCCAAGCACTAAGTACTCACAAATGCTCATAACCTTGCAGCAACTTCTCATTTTATGTAAAAGGTCTCAAAATAAATAAATAAATAAATAATTATATTAAAATGCACCAATAATATCATATATACATATTGAAAATAGAAATTTTCCAATGTTTAGGTGGCGTATTATAAGAACTCACTTTTTTCTAAGAGAGTCACGTCAGTATGTATTTTCTTTATTATATATAGAGTTCTATACAAATACAAACTAAATATAAATATATTGGAGGTAGATTAGCATATATGTTAGGGAAAATCGATGAATCCCCACAAGTAAATCAATCAATGGGAATAAAAACTAAATCAAAGGCAACACAAGAATTTTTACGTAGTTCCCTCAATGTGAGGTACGTCCACGGGATCGAAATCCGATTCCACTATCAACCAAATAAGTTCCAAACGATTACAAACGAGACACTAATGGTCTCACAAAACAACCCTTAGGTGAATTCCAATAATCACAAAATAAACAAGAGGAAAGACCTCACCAAATAGATGAACCAAAATCTTCAAAACCAAAGTTGAAGAAGACCCAAAATAACGAACCAAAATCAACTTCCAATAGAGCCGAAACCAAAATGCGCAAAGCACTGAATTGATGTTTCCACAAGGATTTTTTAACCCACCAAATTGATTTGTTTAATCAACCCAAGCACTATCTCTCAAAGAACCAAGTGTATGCTGCCGCCACTTTTCCTTCACACACAGAGCCAAAAACAATACCAATAATATATTGAATCTAGGGTTTTGTAATCAAACCCTAATTGTATCCCAATTGGATTGAGCCTCCACAAATATAATATATAAAAATATTATACCTAAACCAAGCCAAATTAAAACTCTTTTTCCAAAATCAATTGGGTCCCACACTCCAATAAGGAGGTATACCCAACAATTCTCCCCCTACCGACTTAGGTGGAGACATCAACCATACCCGCCAAAGTTCGACACTTTAAATGTTTGTCCATCGACAAAGTCTTTGTCAACATATCTGAAATGTTATCATCTGTGTGAACCTTTTCGAGTTGTAACAATTTCGAATCTAACACATCACGAATCCAATGGTATCTCACATCAATGTGTTTCGATCTCGAATATAAGGTAGAATTTTTACTCAAGTGAATAGCACTTTCACTATCACAATAAAGCACATACCTTTCTTGCTTCAAACCCAACTCTTGCAAAAATTTCTTCAACCATAACTTTTCTTTACAAGCTTCTGTAATAGCAATAAATTCAGCTTCGGTAGTTGAGAGAGCAACACATTTTTGTAATTTAGATTGCCATGCCACAGCTCCCCCTACAAAATTCATCAAATACCCCAAAGTAGATTTCCTAGAATTAACATCACCAGCCATGTCAGAATCTGTGAACCCATCAAGCCTCGACTTACCATCCCCAACACACAAACACACCTTCGAAGTCCCTCGAAGATATCTTAGAATCCATTTTACCGCTGCCCAATGTTCTTTACCCGGATTAGAGAGAAACCGATTCACTACGCCAACGGCGTGAGCAATATCCGGCCTTGTACAAACCATGGCGTACATCAAAGAACCAACTGCTGAAGCATAAGGAACTTTCAACATCTCTTCTTTGTCTTTCTCACTTGTAGGACATTGATTCGAACTAAGCTTCAAGTGACCCGCAAGTGGACAACCAACCGGCTTTGCTTTATTCATGTTGAACCTCTCAAGAACTTTCTCAATGTAGCTTTCTTGAGACAACCAAATCAGTCCCTCTTTGCAATCACGAACAATTTTCATACCAAGTATTTGCTTTGCCGGTCCCAAATCTTTCATAGTAAAAGATTTACTCAACTCTTCCTTCAACTTGTTAATCATGGTAGAATCTTGACCCACAATTAACATGTCATCAACATAAAGCAAAAGAATAATAAATTTACTATCCGGAAAATTTTTCACAAACACACAATGGTCCGAAGTGGTTTTAGAAAAACCATTATTCATCATGAAAGAGTCAAATTTTTTGTACCATTGCCGCGGAGCTTGCTTGAGGCCATACAAACTTTTCTTCAATTTGCAAACAAATTTCTCTTTCCCTTTCTCCACAAAACCTTCTAGTTGCTCCATGTAAATTTCTTCTTCAAGATCACCATGAAGAAATGCGGTCTTCACATCAAGTTGCTCAACTTCAAGGTTCATACTTGTAACCATGCCAAGTACAACCCGAATAGAAGACATCTTCACAACCGGCGAGAAAATCTCGTCAAAGTCAATGCCTTTCTTTTGCCCAAAGCCTTTCACTACAAGACGTGCCTTGTACCTCAGATTCTTGCTATTATTCTTCAATTTGAAAACCCACTTATTTTTCAAAATTTTCCTCCCTTTAGGCAACTTCACTAAATCATAAGTGTGATTTTCAAGTAAGGAATTCATCTCCTCTTCCATAGCCTTTTTCCAATCATCTTTCTTTGCATGCTCAATTGCTTCTTGGTAGCTCTCTGGTTCCCGTTGATCAGAAATCAACACAAATTCATTGGGAGGATACTTTCTTGAAGGTTGTCGATCCCTTGTAGATTTTCTCAACTCAAGTTGTGGTGGCGGTTCTTGAGTTGTATGCTCTTCCTCAATTTCTGGCTCAACTTCATTAGAATTAGCATCATCCTCCACTTCTTTAATAGGTGGCTGCACATCTCTCCCATTTTCATCATCAACTGGAGATGAAGGAGATGGATCCATGTCAATAAGATCACCAGTTTTTGGCTCCGGTTGATCACCTTTACCGAAGTCTTCAATTGTTTGGTCTTCAAGAAACACAACATCACAGCTTCGAATGACTTTCTTGTCGACCGGATCCCATAATCTATACCCGAATTCATCACGCCTATAGCTAAGAAAAATACATTGTCTTGACTTACTATCAAGCTTGGACCTCTCATCCTTTGGAATGTGAACAAAAGCTCGGCAACCAAACACTCTCAAGTGCTCATAAGACACATCTTTGCCAGTCCAAACTCTTTTAGGAACATCAACATTCAAAGGATAGCAAGGAGACAAATTGATCACGTCAACCGCTGTACTCATTGCCTCACCCCAAAAGGATCTTGGCAATTTAGCTTGTGAAAGCAAACACCTTGTTCTTTCTACAATGGTGCGATTCATCCTCTCGGCAACGCCATTTTGTTGAGGAGTCTTCTTAACTGTCTTTTGGTGCCGAATACCTTGGCTGCGACAATACTCATCAAATGGCCCAATGTATTCACCACCATTGTCTGATCGGATGCACTTCAATTTCTGTCATGTTTCTCTTTCAACCATGGCCTGAAAATGCTTAAATACTTCTAGAACTTGATCTTTAGATTTTAGTAGATAAGCCCAAACTTTTCTTGAATAATCATCAATGAAAGTAACAAAATAAAGTGTACCACTATGTGTTCTAACTTTTAAAGGATCACAAACATCCGAATGAATCAACTCCAAAACCTTTTCTTTTCTAGAAACAACATTTTTATGAAAAGAAACTCTATGTTGTTTACTCGCCAAACAATGAACACAAGTTTTAAGATGTGTACCTTTCAAACCGGGTAGAAGCTCTTTCTTGAACAATACTTGCAGCCCCTTTTCACTCATGTGGCCAAGCCGCTTGTGCCACAATTCGGTAGAAGTATCATCTTCAAGTGCATTGACAACACCTTTACAAATTTTTCCTTGCATCGAATAAAGTGTATGAGTCTTCTTGCACTTAGCCACCACCAAAGAACCCTTTGTGAGCTTCCATATTCCATTACCAAATTTGTTGTTGAAGCCTTCATCATCTAGCTTCCCAGTAGAAATCAAATTGAGGCGAATATCGGGAACATGCCTCACATCTTTAAGCAACAATTTGCAGCCCAAATTTGTTTCCAAGCAAACATCACCCATACCAATAATCTTGGACAAACCTTCATTACCCATTCGAACAGAACCATAATCTCCTGCAGTGTAGGTAGTAAAGAAATCAACTCGAGAAGTCACATGAAAAGAAGCACCAGAATCAATCACCCAATGACTCTCTTGGCCCACAAAATTGATACAATCATCTTCACAAACGACCATGATATCATCGGTAATGCTTCCGTTGTGTCTTCTTGCTTCTTATCCACACTTTTGTCATGCCTTTTCTCTTTATTCTTGAGCTTTCGGCATTCTCGCTTCATGTGCCCTTTCTCATGGCAATAATAACACTCAACATCTTTCTTTGAAAAAGAACTATCTCTTGACTTGTCACGGCTTTGATCACGACCATGAGGAGTCTTACTCCTCCCCCTTGTTTTACTTCGGCCTCTCACAACAAATGCTTCCGAATGAGAGGTACTGGCTGATTTTCTTCTAGTTTCTTCATTCAGTAAACTACTAGTGACTTGACCCATTGTGACAACTCCATCGTGTGCCGAATTACTAACCGTCATAACCAAAGTCTCCCAATTTTCGGGTAAAGAACTAAGTAGCATCAAAGCCTGCAACTCATCATCAAAAATAATTTTCATAGAAGCAAGTTGGTTAACAATACTCTTTATTTCATTCAGATGTTCCGGAATAGGGCTGCCTTCTTTATATTTTAAATTAACCAACTTACGAAATAGAAAGGCTTTATTTGTGGCTGATTTTCTATCATAAAGACTCTCTAATTTTTTCCATAAATCATGTGCTGAAGTTTCAATAGCAACATGATGAAACACACTGTCATCAATCCATTGACGGATAACACCAACGGCTTTTCGATTAAGCCTCTTCCACTCATCATCTTTCATATCAGCAGGTTTGCCACTATCACCCTCAATGGGTCCATACAAGTCTTTACAAAATAATAGGTCCTCCATTTTAGTTTTCCAAGTTACCCAATTACTTCCATTGAAGCTAGACATGCGACCCACATTTCCCTCCATTGATTTACACAAATAAATAAACCCAAATGAACCGTAAGCTCTGATACCAGTTGTTAGGGAAAATCGATGAATCCCCACAAGTAAATCAATCAATGGGAATAAAAACTAAATCAAAGGCAACACAAGAATTTTTACGTGGTTCCCTTAATGTGAGGTACGTCCACGGGATCGAAATCCGATTCCACTATCAACCAAATAAGTTCCAAACGATTACAAACGAGACACTAATGGTCTCACAAAACAACCCTTAGGTGAATTCCAATAATCACAAAATAAACAAGAGGAAAGACCTCACCAAATAGATGAACCAAAATCTTCAAAACCAAAGTTGAAGAAGACCCAAAATAACGAACCAAAATCAACTTCCAATAGAGCCGAAACCAAAATGCGCAAAGCACTGAATTGATGTTTCCACAAGGATTTTTTAACCCACCAAATTGATTTGTTTAATCAACCCAAGCACTATCTCTCAAAGAACCAAGTGTATGCTGCCGCCACTTTTCCTTCACACACATAGCCAAAAACAATACCAATAATATATTGAATCTAGGGTTTTGTAATCAAACCCTAATTGTATCCCAATTGGATTGGGCCTCTACAAATATAATATATAAAAATATTATACCTAAACCAAGTCAAATTAAAACTCTTTTTCCAAAACCAATTGGGTCCCACACTCCAATAAGGAGGTATACCCAACAATATAATCATTTTATATGATATATATATATATATATTTATATATAAATATTAAATTATAAAATTATAAAATAAACACTTTTAATTATATTAAAATATCAACTATATAAAAGAAATTCAATAACGACGAATCAAGAAAGAATCGCATAACAATATCTAAATCCAAAAAGAAAAAAATAATGAAAATATTCAAACGATAGATATATCTCAGTATGTGAAGTGATTTTTCATCTATAATATGATATGAAAATATAAAAGAACTTACTGTTTAACAATTGAAAAAGTAACTCAAGTAGTAAATCTAAACTTTAGAAGTTCCTCGAGAGTATCATTATTGTGTAGGTTTCTCATCCTGTGAGTTGTGATTATATAAAATAATGTAGAAAAAGAATTATAATTTTATATATAAAATCATTATAAAATTTAAACAATAAATTCATAACATAGAATAATTTAAAATTGATATTGGATATAGAATTATACACAGGAAAATAAGAAGAAAAAAAAAACAATTTAACATTAAAAAAAATCTAATACACTTGAAAGAATTAAGAAGAAAAACGTGAAACGCAAAATTAGTATTGGGTTTGTGGATTATCTTAATTTATCATGAAAAATATATAGAAAAGAAATATTTGTCAAATAGAATCCATATGTAGAACTCTATATGTAATTAAGAAAATACATGCTGACATGACTCTCTTAAGAAAAGAAAATAATAATGTCTTTATAATGTGCTACCTAAACATTGAAAAAATACTACTTTTAATTATATATATATATGATATTATGAAAATTTATTGAGAACTCAAGATTTTACTATAACATTAGATTTTCGTATAAGTACGTAAATTTAAAACTTTTAAATATTATTGTATTCTTTATTTTTATCATCTTTATATTCTATTATACCATTACTACTATTTGTTAGTTTATTAAATATAATTCAATTAATTGAAAATGAAAACTTAGTATAAATTTTCATATATATATTATAGTTAATTTGTTACCACTATAGTTGTATATAGTAGCATAATATATAGGGATAATCTCTAAATATAATTTCTATTTTTTATATGATTAAAATAGTCTATTTTAAGTAGTATATAGACAAGTTAGAAGGCTTCTTTTATCCCAAAAAATCCAATCTTATTTTTTTTACTTTTAAATTTTTTAAATTGAAATATCAGTTGTTTATGTCAACAAAACAAAACTGAGAAATACATATCCAAAAGTTACACATTTTTTGTTTTTAATAGGTAAGATATTTACATATGGAAAATATTTGACCTCTCAAAAAACCTTCCATAATCTGATTTATAATAGTGTGCTAAATGCCAATTTTTATACAAATATGAGAAGAGAATTAATCAAGTTATACATTTCAACTAACCACATACTCAAACTTTCACTATTTAAAGATGTTATTTTACTATAATTTCAATTAAGAGAATCTTCAACCCTTAATATTTTTTTTATCAAATTATAATTTGATAAAAATTTAAAAAGATGAAGCGTTGGAAATCATAGCGTGTTTGGTTTCAATTTTCTAAATTTAATTTTTTGAATGTTGAGTTTTAAAATTTTTTTTTTAGTAGTGAATATTTTTAAAATTTTAAGCAAATTTTAAATTTTTGTAGATGCACCTTACTTGGATATGTCTAAATAGTAAATAAGTCACGACCCGCTCTCCGTACCCAAGGATTAAGTATCATGATGACTAGTAACTGAAGTTACTTCCGATCAATTCTTAAACAAATTACTAAACACGAGCGGAAAAAAATATTTAAGTGAGGATACCAAAATAATCATTGGAATTTTTATTTTTCTAACAAAATTTATTGACCAAAAAGGCCGATGTTTACATATAAATAATAGAATTATAAATACTATAAAAGTGTTATGTGTCTTTATTCCGCAGCCTGGCGTCTAAGACTCTCCAAAAGTTATTTCTGAATTACATTATTTCTTGAAAATTGGTAAAAAACTATAAGCACATGACAGAGTGAGAAATATTATACTGAGAACATGAGGGTATAAAATCACCATGGATAATTATTGGCTAAATCAAGCTTGATATTAAAATACATAGTATATAATACAGAGATTATTTGACATATAATACAGAAATCATATAAACAAAATAATTATAACCACAGTATAGAACGGAACAGAATGAATGTATGGACTCAAGAGGTGGTTCGTACGAACTCTAGAGGTGGCTCTCACCATAGTGTAGTATTTAGCTTTGTACAGCACTTTGTTTCACATTGGAAATTATAACCACGATACAGAACATAACAGATGTATGGACTCAAGAGGTGGCTCGTACGAACTCTAGAGGTGGCTCCCACAATAATGTAACACTTAGCTCCATACAACACTTTGCTTCACACCAGAAATCAGAGGATTAGCGGATCCATGACAAACAGAGAGTCACAAAGTGACTAATCAGAGGGCCAATGGTTTATTTAAGTTTCTCAAGGCATGGGACTCCTATGGTAGTACTTACAGAAAATAATTGTTTATAAAATCATTGTCAAATAATTAATAAAATTTAAACAAACATATCCATGAATTTCATTTTAAGTAAATAGAGTTCAAAAAATAATCAACGAAATTGAAATATCAATATAATTTATAAAATATAAATTGTGTAAAATAAATTATGAAAAAAATATATATAAAATATATTATGATAACTCAAGATATAATATAACTTATCTTAAAATTAATTTTAACTTTTATCTTTCGTTCACTGTAACTTACTAAATATTTTAAATTAAACTCAGTTTTCTATATAAAAAGACACTAGACAACAGAGAGAGAATAAGAGAGTTTGGAAGATGAGCATGCTTTTGATGATTGATGGATGGCTATATATATATATAGTGAACATGGCGTACGGAGCAAAACGGCTTGGGACGCATGTAAATTGTTGTATAGAAAATGATGTATTTTAATATATTTTGGTTTAAAAAAATATATAAAAAAATATAATAAAAATATTATTATACTTAAAAAATAATATTAAATAATAATATAAAGTTAAAATTATTTTTTTCAAATTATTTATAAGAAAATAATACTAATATAAAATTTAAGAGACAACTTAAATTTTCAAGTTGTTACAAAATATTTATGAAAAAATATTTTAAAAAAAAATCAATAAATATACAAAAATACGAAAAATATACTTAATTTTTATTTTATATTTTTGGTATTTAGTGAGCTTTTTATTAATTATTTTTACAAATACTATACTTTTTAAGTGTATTTATGTTAGGTATGTCTAAATATTAAAAAACTATTTAAAATATTTACAAAAAAATTAGCAAAAATAAAATCAAATACAAAAAACGAAAAAGTAAAATTTTCTAAAAAGTAAATTCTGAAAATGGAAACGAAACACAATGAGAATGAAAGTTCTTTTAAAAATTGATAACAATTTAATAAAAAAGTTAAAATAATTCATATCAAATCAAATTTTTTAACAAATTTAAAATTAAATTAAAAAATAATAATTAAAGGTTGGAATTCTTCTTATTTTTAAAGATTAAAAATCCGTGTGCGTAATATATTCATATTGTATTTTGAATTATGAAATTGAAATCAAAAGAAATGTAACTTCAATTATTGGATTAATAACATAAACATTATATCAATTATTATTAAATACCACTTCACTTCACATTTAATAATAAAATTATATATTTGTCTTAATTATCACTTTTAAATTTGTATATTTTCATAACAAGAAGAAGTATGTTATAACTTATTTAACATCATTTAATCAAGTTTGTATTTTTTTAATATGAATTTTCAAAATTGCACTAAATAGATTTATATTTTAATATTTTTAAACTAATAATTTAAAAAGTTATAAACATAAAAGTTAACTTATAAATTTAATGTATACCACAAGACAAAATATGAAATTATTTCAAGATAATTATCATGATTTTTTTTTTTAAATTTATAAAGTCTCATGCATAGTATGGGTTACCACTAATTAAATATAATGATAATATTATGTGACAATATTAGTCATTAATAAAAATTTACACATTGCGTGAGTATAAAATATATGATTAAAGTTTATAAAAGAAAGTAAATTGTTCACCTAATTTTATTTCTTATAATTTTTTATTATTAGGTAAATTACGAAAAATAATGCACTCGTAATATTTGTTTGGCAAGGTTGTAATGTACCTAGTAGGTATTTGGATTAACTTAAAAAAGTCAAAAAGTCACCACAAAAACAAAAAAGTTTATATTATTCACAATTTTTTTGACGGGAAAACAACAACACTAGTCAGAGGCAAAAAAGAACGAAATGCCCATTTTTTGTCCAGTCTTTGCAGAATGGGGGAATAAATTATAGCTAGGGCATAGAACTATGCACTTCACATTCTCACCTCAACATCTCCTCTTGTTCTCTATATACACGCGTACACAGTCGTAATTGGAGGCGCGATAGTTTGTGACGCATACACCGCCGACTGCCAAAGCTCTGCCACAACCTCTCCCTTACAGGATCACCAAAGTCGTCCCAACACGCAATTGTTTGTCACGCTCACACCGAAGCTTCGCCACCACCTCCCCCTCACAGCATCACCAGCACCGGACATGAAGGACCAATTGGCGTCCAAATCTGCACCATCGCTGAACAGATCTTCACCATTTCAGCCCACCCTCCCCCCAAAGTAGAAGGTAACAACTCCGTTTGTGACTCTATTTTCCCCCATGTACAAAATCCATAACAAATCCCCCTTTTGTTAACATTGTTTATCTTTTTTTTGCCTTACATACTTCGGATTGGCATATGAATTTGTGTTTTCAATTATCTAGGTTTGCCAACCATTTGGCAAAGTTGGTATTGTGTTTGTGTTCATTTATGTCCTCTTTGCCGCTTTTTGTTCGATCCTGTGGTCAAATTTCTGACCTCTGTTTTTATTTCTCTCATATTTTCATGAATTTTTTTATTAATTTTTAGTGAAATTGATAATTCACTACTACAAAAACAGATAAAGATCACACTTTTTTTGTGTGATGTTTGTTATTTAATCACACCTTTTAAGTTTTATTAAAGTGTGATCTTTGGGAGTGTGATTAAAAGGGATCATTTTTAATCACACATTTTAAGTGTGACTAAAAACATTTAGATCACACCTTTTAAGTATGATTAATAAGATTTAGATCACACATTTCAAGTGTGATTAAAAACATTTAGATCACATCTTTTAAGTGTGATTAAAAATTAAAAAAACTTGTGATAATAAACTTTAGATCACATCTTTTAAGTGTGATTAATAATATTTAGATCACATCTTTTAAGTGTGATTAAAAACTAATAAAACCTGTGATAATAAGCTTTGGATCACATCTTTTAAGTATGATTAATAACATTTAGATCATATCTTTTAAGTGTGATTAATTACTAAAAAGATTCGACATATTTGAAGAATAATCAATATTATTTTGTATGCGCATTTCAAGAATGTAATACACACTATATACTATACTTTGAATCATAACCACATATTCAATGGAATAACGTCATATATTTCATAAATAAAAGTTAAATATGTTCAAAAGTATATACAAAGAAATTAAATAAAAAATTTTAAACTGTGCTTACATATATTAAAAAATAAAAATAAAAAAAACTTGAAAAACTAAGTCCTTGAATTCTTTTGACCATATTTTGCATCTATCCAAGAAATTTCTAACCTGAAAAATAAAAACACAAATTAATTCAGACACCACTAGAAACATATGAATAAACTTACTATTTGTAGAGATTGTTCTAGTCTTACAAAAGATAAAGCCCGACTAATCACACCCCTTCAAATGTCTTAACATTAAATACCTCTACCATGACATGAAGTATGTAAAAACAAAATGTCACTTTACCCATAGAAATTGCAAGTTCAACATAAATTTTACTATAACCAACAACTTAATTTAAGAGGCTCTATCCATCTCAAATATTTAATGTTCTACAAAAGAAATGCAATTGAATGTTGATTGTGCAAATACTTTGAGTGCATTTCAGATATCTGTGATGTGTTGAATATCCGTGTCCCATACCAAAACACTTAACAATTAGGCAACCCTAGCCTGCAGCCCTTCATAAATATGCCAAAATTTTGAAAATGCATTCCTTCACTAAAATTTATCATTCAATGAACACCTGCATTGGTAAGAAGAATAAAAAGCAGTACAAGGTTCAGGTTTTTTTCCTGGAACAGCACTAAATTCCCCTGTTACAAACAAATATCACCATTAGCCAATCAAATCGACGAATCGAAAACTGAGAACAACACAGACCGAATAAGGGTATAGTTTCAAAATTCAAACAAGTTATTTTGATAAACCAAAGTCATCAATGAGTCTCTTTTTAGGCTTTAGAACAAACAATTAGAGTGCTATAAATTTTCAAACTTTCTTCTACACCCAAGAAAATGGGAAAAAATATAAAAATAAAAATCATTAAACAACACACAATAAAATCATCAAAACTGAAGAGCTTGAACTGCTAATCTATAAGAAAGTTACAATTTTCATGCATTTGAATCACATTTTGTGCAGACCAAGCATTCATGAGCAATAAAGATTCTATAAAAATGAAGAAATTACAAAGACAAAGCATCTCTATTGACAGATCAAAGAAGCTCCATGAAATTTTTATATATTCAATAATCGCAACATTTAGTTCAAAAACAAAAACAAAAGGAAATGAAAAAAATAAAAATAAAAATAAAGCATTTGAAAGCAAACAATCAAACATATGCAACCTGTATAGCTAATATCTTGAAGTTAAAAAGGAAAAATGAAACTGGGCACTTTCAATATATATACAGTGATGAAGAAGAAGATTGGAGGTTGTGTGGTGAGACTAAGGTCGAACAGAGCACTACAGTCATCAATTGCTCTAATAATTTTAACAGAAAATTGAACAACCCAAACACATAAAATTGCCAATAGTTCAACCCAAAAAAGCAGAGTAACATCAGCTCTACTTGTTGTCCTCAAGAAATAGCTCTTGAACTACCCGAAAAGCTTTCTAGTATGAAACACTAACACCAGCAGTCTCCCAATCTCAATTAACAAATCATATCAATTCAACCAGACATGCTGCCAAGAGTGAAAGTATGTTCCATTTCGTAAAAAGAAGGATGACCTATAATTGTCAATTAAATCTATCACATTCTATCTTCTAACTGAGCATTCTATGCCAACCCCTACCATAACATTGCTGAGTAATATATGTATCTCATGCTCATTCTTTGTATATGTGCTACAGTGATCACAGCTCAATCTATATTCAATTTGACATGAATTCTGGAAGTTCTGGGATAGACCTACCATTTCATTCATGTATGCTTTTACACTGCTTGTATACAGGTATGTATGCTTTTACACTGTTTGTATACATATATGTAGGTACCATATATATGGAAAATTGCTTTGTGGAATGGTAAATGCTTGGACTGCAGATTATAATCTGAGGGCAGCCACTTCATGCTAACAATGCCAAAGGTTGGGTTTGTAGCAACCACTAATCAACCAACAACCAAAAACATCCAACGGTCTATTTTTTGATTTCATATTAGAGTTTGATGTTGATATTAAAATTTGTAATGATGACTTACTTGAAACATGAAAATGACATTAAAAAAGAGGAAAATATTAATTTTTCTATTCCATAAAATATATATATAAGTGAAATACTTACCCCGATTAAAAGGTTGCATTTCGTGACTTTCAAAAGAGGATCTCTGATGTGTTTATGGAGAAGCCTGGTGAATGCCACTAGATCCATCTGTCACCTCATTTATACAATAAAATTCACACGAGTATGATAAATTTAGAAAAGGATAACATATAATAAATTAATACATCATTTAGATACAAGTATTTGTTTTTTCATGTTATGAACATTCTTAGAATTATCAATACAATAATATAAACATAATTTGTACATTTCTTTGCCTAATTCTCATATACATATATGTATATATATGTATAGATGTAATTAATCAAAAACTAACCTGTTAATCAAATTAAATGCGCATTTTTTTTTTTAAATCAACAAAAGAAAAGGATCTTTATTGATGAATCATAAGCTTACAATTATTTTGAAAAGTCAAAAGATTTGACTAATGACGGGAGTTAAAATCCTACAACCCCGCCCCCCCCTGCGCCGCGGCGGCGGCGGAAACCCAAGAATTTGAAGTTTTGAACTAAGATGACTAAATAAGTATAAAGATGTTTCCATCAATGTTGAGCATGAGTTTTATTCAATTATGAGTGCAGACCTCTTTATGATGATTCAGTGCTGACATGGTGACACTAGAGAGAGAGAGAGAGAGAGAGATCCAAAGTAAATTCATTTTCTCCGTGATCATTACAAGCTAGCAGTGGTAATATTATTATGTGTATCTATCAATCTACAATTGCACAAACAAAAACTCAGAACCAAACAAAACAAAACAAAAAAATGAAGAAAAAGCACTACATGCATACCCTAAAGAGCAAAAGCAAAAAATGTTATAGAACAAATAGCAACACAGGAGCCATACTTCTCACCTGCAACTTAAGCCTAAGGTCACGCACAATCTGAAAGAGGCACTTGTAGCCACTCCAATTATATTGATGCGGAGCATGTCTCTCTACTATTCCCCACTAGCAGTCAACCACAATCTGAAAGAGGCACTTGTATTTTATTTTTCTTTCATTTCGTTTTTTTTTCTTTCACAAAATTATTCATAAATTTAAGATCCAAATACAATCTTAGTGATTTCTTGATCAATCAAACAAGTGAAAAATAAATTACCTCTTTCTTTGTGCGATTAAGAAGAACACTGGGAGAGCACAAAGGCCCACCATACAGAGAGCTCTTATTGGAAGTCTTGATTCTGTTAGCCACGGTGCCCTGCAAAGAACCTGAACCACAATAAGAGAAATGATTACTGTATAATTCATATGAAACAATCCTTTAATATTTCTAATGATTCTCTCTCTCTCTCTCTCTCTCTCTCTCTCTCTCATGAAAGAAAAAAGAAAACTAAAAGAGGAAAGAGAGATGGAATCCATAAATTAAATTAATTTAAAAGCAAAGAAATGGGAAATAAACCATTTGAAATTTAATTTAGGTGACACAAAAAATAGAGGCATGGGTTAGTGCTTTCGCCATTATAGAAAACTCTCCCCATAATGCTCTGAATTTTATATTTGGAAGCATTCAAAGAATTTCCAAGATTTTGACAACTCCCTAGTCCCAATAGTAAATATTTTTTTTTCCACCATAATTTTGTCATCACCCAAACTCTCAATTATATCCCTTGATTCATCAAATTTCGAAAGATCATTGTCTTGCATTTCAATATCACAGATGAATCAGACCAATGTAATAATTATACAACCAATCTATAAAGTAAAGTAGATCAGCACAAAAAGAGACATCCATCATGCATCTTGCTCTGATATATATATATATATATATATATAAAGGTACTGGATACATTAGAAACATAAACTTGTTGCCAAAAAAATTGGGTAGCTTTTCGGCAATCAGGTATGTACCCTCACCTAGTTTTCATCAAATCTTCAATTGTGATTTATGAGATTGAGCACAATCATTTTCCTTATCATAATCACACAATATTTCACAAGATTATATACAAAAGGACTCATTATTCTCATCACATTAATCACTAGTGAATAGGTCCAATAAAGACAACCTTGGCCCTAAGGAAGATAAAGTATCAGAATTCATCAATACTAGGCAATAAAGCATTCAAATACATTCTTTCCTCCAATTCAAACAAGGCATTTGGCACATCAAAAAACTAACTAAAGATGCACATATCTACCTCCATAAAAGTTCCTTCCTTGAAGATTTCTCGCTAATGTCTTCGGTTTGCAATTTGCATCTTGGTAGGACTAAGTTGTTAGAACATGTCCAATAATAGACTGTATGATGGGTCAGGTTCAGCAGGCCAAAAAACGCCATTTATGTGTGGGTTAGATGGCATAATACCACTCCCATGCATGTGAAGAATGGGTGTTTCTAGGTCTTAAGTTTTTCTAATCCCAATAAAATAGGGCAAAGGCATTCCTAAAGAACTACAAAAGTTGCTAATTGTTTTTTCATCTCAATTTGCACGACACTTTTTGGCAGGAGCGCTTTAGTCATTTTAAAGAAATATATGATTGATAAATAATAATAATAATAATAATAATAAAGAGGTAACAGTCTATCTCCTTTGATTCACATGTAGAACTGTAGCCAAAGAACTGAGTCACCTTGATGATTCCAGAAAATAAACAACACCTCATAAGCACAGGATCAAAGTCGAGGTTGACATATTAGAACTAGTAAACTAGGTGCAGCATAAAGATTAAATCACCCATGAATGTTTATTTATTTATGATAATCATTCATCTGACTGGATACTGCTAGCTTGAAAATAGAAAACCCAAGGTACTACTTATCAATCACAATAGCAATTCTTAATTTCTTAGTATATTGATTTTCATAATTGGTTTATTATATATAAACCAAATCAATTGTCCTAAACATTGGAGTTAGAAAATAAACCAAGAGTAACATAACCAATAGGTGACTTGATCAGCATATAGCATTTTCAATTCTTTATCATTTCAAAATAAACATTTCCGGGTCAGACATTTTAACAAACAGTTCAAAGACTATTTGGTGACTTGAAATTGTAAAGCTAGCTCAAAGAATAACATAATCAATAAGTGTACCACGTAGTGGTTGCCTTAAATAGAATGAGGTCAAAATTAATTAAATTACAGAAAAAAACAAGAAGTACAAAAATGGATCAATGAAAGGAAATCCAAGCCTGAAGCAGACCTCAAAGATTTTAGTATTGTTGCGGGTTTAGAACAAAAAGAAATCAAGTAACTTGCCAGAAAACATCTTCCATCCTATTGCGTAACTTAAAAGCACAATAATCACATTAATTAAGGGGGCAAAAAATCCCTAATTTTTCCATGTTAATACAAAAGGATCAAAATCAAAAGAGAAGCAGAGCAACTATTATAATGCAATCAGGAAAAACAAATCAAAAAAGAGTAAAGGATTATCAGACGATGGCAACAGAGATGCGAAGGGGCTTCCGTAAGCCTACGCCTACAGTGGGTAGCCTCTTTCGGGAGCGGCAGCAAAGTGTGCAAGTGGAGTAGTGGCGTAGGGTTTATCTTTGAAGGCAGAGATTCGAGCGATGAGAGAGTTAGGAGTTCCGACGAAAGAGTGGCAGCTGGCAATGGGATTTGGATTTTGATCTACCTCACGATTTGGATCTCAAATGAGAGAGAGAGAAGGAAGAGAGTGAGAAAGAGAGTGAATGAAGGACTAAGGCTGGGCATGGCTGGGCTTAATGAATTTTGGAATTTAATTATATTGATCACAATTTGGAAGAATATATATCCTGATCACACTTATTTGAAAGTGTGAATAAAAAAATTATGTATAACTACGCTTATTTAAAAGTGTGATTAAAAAAATTATATATAATCACACTTATTAGAAGGTGAGATTAAAAAACATATATATAATCACACTTATTAGAAGGTGAGATTAAAAAACATATATATAATCACACTTATTTGAAAGTGTGATTAAAAAAATTATACATAATCACACTTATCAGAAGGTGAGATTAAAAAACATGTATATAATCACACTTATTAGAAGGTGAGATTAAAAAACATATATATAATCACACTTAATTAAAAAGTGTGACAAAAAAATAAATATTATCACACTTAAATAAATTAAGTGTGATTAAAATAATAATCTGATTTTTTTTATCACACTTTCAATAAAAGTGAGATATTTTCATTTGTCAAAGTGTGATCTTTAATTGTTTTTGTAGTAGTGATTGAAACACAAAATTGTTCTACTCCTCAGCTATTAAAACAATCCTTGTTATTTTGAAGTATGAAATTACCTACACTTTCAAGTACAAACTGTAAAAGGCCACAACTGCCTCACCTTAAAGTGTAAACGGTATGACATATTTCTCTTCAATTGGACAATGAATTTATTGAACAAGTGTATCCAGACACTTGTAAAAGAGGGGGAAAAAAAAATAAGACAATTTTTTGTATGCAAAATAGTTAGACTGACTGTTTATTAAAAGGAAAAAATTTTTTTTGATGTGTTTTCATGTTTTGCAAAAGACTTTTCACCCTAAATAATACCCAAAAACAGTTGTTCAAATTAATGTTTAAGAATTATTATATTATATTTATGCATTCTTGTTTTTGCTAATATGTACATGAGTCCCATTTGTGGTAGCAAGAAATCTAAACTGTTGGCCACTAAAAACAACATTTGATTACCTATAAAATTAATCACACACACACACACACACTTTACAATCTAATCAAATTATTGGCGGCACTTGAAACTCTTTGTCTGAAAATTCCCATTATTGCAGGAGTAAGGTATTATAAGGAAATAAAGTACATTAACAAATTAATCTCACACACATGAGGGAAAACCATTGTCATTTTCTTCTGAAATGCATGCAAATTGGACATAAAAATCACGAAACATATGATATTGCAATAATCTACAGATTAATGAAATGTGATGCAACTACAAGGTTGGTATGAGGGGATGCGCAAATGCATGGTTTCCCAAATAGTTGCACACATACACTACGTTCACACAAGGAAAATTTAATATATAAGAGAACTTGTAAACCATGTCCATGTTTTCATTTCATTGCTTTCATCTATGGTTGTTCCCAAAACAGACGATGGTTTCATTTGTTGCCTTTGCCACATCAGCGTGTACAACGCCATTCTGTTCCCGTGGCTTTGAAATGTGTGTTGTGAAGATTTCAAGATCTTTAAGAAATCTAGGTTGTGCCTACTACCAATGCCCTCGTGCAGTGGTGAGTATTCACATGCACAAGTCCATTTACATGTTTTTAGAACTACACTAATACATGTGTCTATTCAGTCATGTCGTTCTTGGATTGGCTGATGTGACGAATTTGGCCAAACATCCGTGCCTGACACTCAATAATCATTTAAGGACATAGTCTTCTAGTTAAGGGCTGACATCATCAACCTGTAACACTCTTTTGCATCTTCTACAAATTGTTACGTTCGTCTATTCTATTTTCGTTGTTATTTTGTTGTTTTGTACTTGATTCGATTCAGTTCATAGGTTGAATGTATTTGCCACGTGATACTTTTCATGTTTTCCGACTAGTACAATGTGTAGTATGCTAGTTTCATATTGACAATGCAATCTTCTCTTTATTCGCTTTGCTATTATTTGTTTCTCCTTCATGTTCTTTAATTCTGATTGTGCATGTTACATTTTACGTTATATAATACACGTATGCCACAATTATTGCTCCAATGTTATAGCCACATGGATCAATCCCGAACGTTGTCTACGCTGTCTAAAAATTTGCATAAGCAGTGCAGTAGTTAACCGCACCCACAGTTCGCATATGTGCACAAAGCAGTTTGGGACTCGGACGTAGTCAGGCTGTTCTTGGAACTTGTTGTGAAGGAGTTAGAATCCGGTTACAAGGGATATGTCCATACGATGACAATGCATGGTTATAGGGCTGTGTCCAAGGCTTTCCAGGAACGTATAGGTAGGTTCCATGGGGTGAAGCAACTCCAAAACAAGTATAACTTGTTGAAAAAAGATTGGCAGTCGTGCGCACGCCTTATGGACACAAGGCACGTCCCAATTGACATAAGTTACAACAAAGAAACTGGGTTGATACAAGCATCAGACGATTGGTGGGTCAAATATGAGAAAGTAACATTTCCAAGTCTTGTTTTTTCCTTAGAAGCACAATTCCATGTCAAACTATCTACACGTTAGGTTCAATCATGCACTATAATTGTTTTTTTTCTTACAAGTTTGACAAGAAATTTTCTATGAAGCACAATGACTAAACTGACCCAAAAAAAAAAACAAAACAAAAAACAAAAACATAGCCTGTCAAATGTAGCTTTAATTATATGTTTTTGCCATTGTAATATGGGTAAAATTTGTAAGGAGTACATTATGGGTATAATTTGTCTGTTTTGGGGCATAATTTTTCATATGGGTATAATTTGTTTGAAGCTACAAAAACATAGCTTGACCAAAAAAACAAAAAAAAACTTCAGAATTTGAGTCTTCTAACAAATAAACCCTCAGTTTGAGCCTTCAGTTTAGTCATATGAGTATTAATTTGTCATAGCCTGAATTAGCTTTAGGAGTATGGGTATAATTTGTCATATAATTAAGTAGGACACTGACCATGAGAATATCAACAATATTATATATTTACAACAATAATTAATATTCTATATTGTGTGCTTCATATCCCATTAGCAACGTGTATCTACATCCCACATCAGGTAAGATATGCTGTACATAACTATAATCAGAGTGGGTGGGGAAGAGGAAAAATAGAGATGTGCTTGATCATTTGATGTTGCTGTTATTGTATGGCTGTTGCCTTTTATCGTGCATTGCTAGTTGGGGTCCCCATTTGTTGTAGTGTGTAGGTTTGTTGTTTG
This sequence comes from Camellia lanceoleosa, assembly GCA_025200525.1. Classification (NCBI taxonomy): domain Eukaryota; kingdom Viridiplantae; phylum Streptophyta; class Magnoliopsida; order Ericales; family Theaceae; genus Camellia; species Camellia lanceoleosa. Next base: position 110,589 of record JANUSC010000399.1, read on the forward strand.
TTGATTATTTTGAGGCTTGTTGTTTGGTTTTTTCCTCTATTGTGTCGATCTCTCATCAACTCTTTTAGCTTGAGTTAATATAGGATTAAGTGATTTTCTTGATGTCAATCTAATTGGGATTATGAAACTTTACTATGATACTTTTTGCTCTTTTCCCTTTTATTGATGTAATTTCATATATAATATGTGCTGATTTCATTAATAAAGTCTTTTTTTTTCTAATAAAAAAAAAATCATATCACACAATCACTTTTAAGATAAGATTCAAAGTACATTTTCATGATTGATAGTATTTTTGTGAGACCACAAGGCACAAAATCAACTCTAAGGATGTCTTATTACTAGAAAGGAGAGCATACTTAACATTTTATGGATTTTTTATTTTTTTTTTTTTGGAGCAGTTTCATCAAATTTGTTAAATTTTTAGCTACATTTTGACTAAAAATATACTTTTCTATTATTTTAGCTAGTCATTTTTACAAATACATTATGAAACAATTTTTTTTTATCTATTCTATTTCTTTATATTATTATTATTATTTTTTATTATACAACAATTCCATGCACCACATCATTGAATAATTAACAGCAACGTAAATAAATCATGCAGCCTAAAATTTTTTTGTTTTTGTGGCCATCAACCTTGTCCTTTCCTTTCATTTTCATCCTGCTTGTAAAGCCTGTCTTTGGTGCCTCACGAACAAGAAAAATCCATTTCATAAGCAATCTGCAATGGCAATCTTAACCTACCAAGAAGCAATTTGCAATGAACACTGTGAAGACCCAACCCAACTTTTTGCCTTTTGTTTGACACCGACAATGAACAGAGGTCACATCTCATATTTCATAAGTTTCCCAATGCCAAAGTCCACATGACCCGAGAAACTAATATCAAATGGTCATGATCATGCCAAGGGACGATGGCCGCGTCCCAACAACCACCCTTATAACGCCTCACCCGTTGGTATCTTTAATTTCCCCCAACGTCCGGGATGTTCCGTTCGAATGTAAGTTATTACATTTGCAAGAGTTTTATAACAATGTCTTAACCATGGCTTCTCGAAAATAATATGTATACAAGCAATACATGTGAGTCAGCTTATCCCGTTAGCTCACGTTTTCTAAAACATAACATGATTTTCAAAATGTATTCAAGGTGCTTTTCCAATCATAGGCATACTTGCTAGTTATTCATAAATTAGTGCAATCTCATGCTCCTAAATAATTCATGGATCAAAGCATGTCATTATATTCAAATACATGTAAAGAGTGTAAGTATGAACTCACCTAAAAGTAAACGAAGTTTGGTAAAGTCGACTGGAACTGAGATCTAAACACAACGTATGAAAAACTACATTATAGTAGGTCTAGGAACCAATTCTAAGCATGAAATAAATATTCAAAACCATAATCCCAAAGTACCCAAAGTGTACAAGTCATAAAGAAAAGTTAAGTTACACAATAACTTGGCCCTATGCCAACAAAAGAGGTAATACATGACTTATATAAAACTAAAGGTCCAGAATCCATCCCAGGCCACGAGACATCACAAAAAGGCCTTCGGTTATCCTCTAAGCATTCTCCTTACCTGAAATGGGTTAGCAACACACCCATGAGCTATAAAGCTTGTGAGAACATACTTACACAATTTACAAGTTTGCCATGGTTCAAACATAATATTTCAAGTTTTCAAAGCCCAATGGCTAGAAAGGCAAAATAAATGCTCTTATATAGATATCAAAATATACGTACATATGTCCATTCGACTGGATATGTTGCCAGAGAAGTAGGGAGCTACCCATACTAATATCAAATGGTCGACGATGGCCGCGTCCCAACAACCACCCTTATAACGCCTTACCCGTTAGTATCTTTAATTTACCCCAACGTCCGGGATGTTCCGTTCGAATGTACGTTATTACATTTGCAAGAGTTTTATAACAATGTCTTAACCATGGCTTCTCAAAAATAATATGTATACAAGCAATACATGTGAGTCAGCTTATCCCGTTAGCTCACGTTTTCTAAAACATAACATGATTTTCAAAATGTATTCAAGGTGCTTTTCCAATCATAGGCATACTTGCTAATTATTCATAAATCAGTGCAATCTCATGCTCCTAAATAATTCATGGATCAAAGCATGTCATTATATTCAAATACATGTAAAGAGTGTAGGTATGAACTCACCTAAAAGTACACGAAGTTTGGTAAAGTCGACTGGAACCGAGATCGAAACACAACGTATGAAAAACTACATTATAGTAGGTCTAGGAACCAATTCTAAGCATGAAATAAATATTCAAAACCAATTTTTTGGCAAATTTTCAAAGTAAACTGTCTGTTCAGGAAAAAAAAAAACTGTTTGCTGGGCAAAATCCTTAGTTTGAGCTCTAGCCTCATGGCTCATTTCAACATGATATCAATGGAAGGAAATAAGTCTAAAACTATATTTTAAGGCTTAAATTCATGGTTCATTGCAACATGAAATCAAAGGAAAGAAATGAAGGCTTTAACTCATAGAATAGACATAGAGAAGGAGTTACCTAGACTTGAAGCTTGATGAACAATTATGGAAGTGTTTGATTTTTCTTTCTTAAACCCACAGAATTTCAGCAAGAAGATGCAGTTTTTACACATATAGGATATATATAGGAAGAAAGTGGGTAGGTAGGTTTTGCAACTCCTTACATATTTTGCTATCTCTCTCTTCATTCCCCTCCACCAGTATACTGTCTTCAAGTCTTGATACATCTTGGTGATCCCTGGATGAATTGCAAGTCTGGACTTGTGGCCGTCGTTCAAAATCTGGAGTTTGACCTCTTCTATGGCCGGGACACAGACTCTACCCTGAAACTTTAGAATTCCATTGGCGACTGTGAAATCTGGATGTGATTCTATTTCTAGTCCATCTCGAACTTTCTTCAATTCTGGATCCTCCTTTTGTCTTTGTCTGATCATTTCAGTTATGGCGGGTTGAGCAACTATGGCGTTGCACATAGTAATCGATCCTGGAATTATCACTTCCAACTCTATTTGATCCATCTCTTGTAAAAGTGTTGGTTGTGTAGTGAGTAGGCAATTTATCCTTCCCGTCAATTTCACCTTTCGGGCGTCTGCTACCACGTTAGCTTTTCCTGGGTGGTATTGAATGTGGACATCGTAATCTTTGATTAGTTCTAACCACCGGCGTTGTCGTAAGTTAAGCTCCTTTTGGGTAAAGATGTACTTTAGGCTTTTATGATCAGTGTAGATTTCGCATGATACTCCATACAAGTAGTGTCTCCAGATTTTCAAGGCAAAAATCACTGCGGCGAGCTCCAGGTCGTGAGTTGGATAATTCCTTTCGTGTGTCTTCAGTTGTCGTGAAGCGTAGGCGATGACTTTCCCACGTTGCATTAAAACACATCCCAAGCCTTGTCGTGATGCATCACTGTAGATTGCATATCCATCGACGCCGTTAGGAAGGGTAAGGATCGGTGCCGAAACCAATCTCTTCTTTAAGTCCTGGAAACTCTACTCTCGTTTTTCAGTCCAAACGAATGGTGTGCCTTTTCGTGTTAGCTCAGTCAATGGCACAGCAATCTTTGAAAAGTCTTGCACAAATTTGCGGTAGTAGCCAGCTAGTCCTAGAAAACTTCTAACTTCAGTCACGGTGGTGGACCGAGGCCAATTGACAATTGCTTCGATCTTTTGTGGGTCCACTGAGACTCCATCCTTACTGATGACGTGTCCTAAGAATGCGACACTGTCTAACCAGAATTCACATTTCTTGAACTTGGCGTAGAGCTTTCGCTCCTTTAGCGTCTGTAGAACCTTTCTTAAGTGTTCTGCATGTTGCTTTTCATCCTTGGAGTAAATCAGTATATCGTCGATGAAAACGATGACAAATTCATCCAAGAACGGCTTGAATACACGATTCATCAAGTCCATGAATGCAGCAGGTGCATTGGTCACGCCAAAAGGCATCACAAGAAATTCGTAGTGACCGTAACGAGTACGAAAGGCTATCTTCTCTATGTCCTCGGGTTTCACCTTCAGTTGATGGTACCTCGACCGTAAATCAATCTTCGAAAATACACATGCGCCTTGCAGCTGATCAAAAACTCATCGATTCAAGGTAACGGGTACTTATTCTTTATTGTAACCTTATTTAGTTCCCGGTAATCAATACATAACCTCATTGTTCCATCCTTTTTCTTAACAAAGAGACAGTCGCCCATGGGGACGAGCTCGGTCTAATAAAACCCTTGTCAAGTAACTCTTGTAATTGAACTTTCAGTTCTTTCAATTCGGCTGGGGCCATCCGATACGGAGCTTTGGAGATCGGTTGCGTACCAGGTGCAACTTCAATAGGAAACTCAATCTCCCGATCTATTAGCATTCCAGGTAAGTCTTCCGGAAAGACTTCCGAAAATTCTCAAACTACAGGAATAATAGATACCTTCGTATCTTTTACTGGTGACGACGAGATGCTGCACAAGAACCCATGACAACCCTTCCTCAGAAGTCGTAGGTCCTTAGCTGCAGATACTAAATACGGAGGTGGGACTATGCCAACCCCCGTGAAACAAAAGTCCACATGACCCGGGATTCGAAACTCAACACATTTACGTGCACAATCGATAGTAGCGTTGTTGGCAGACAGCCAAACCATGCCAAGGATAACATCGAAGTGACCCATCTCCATGGGAATCAAGTCGACCGTCAGATGACTATTATCGAAACACACATCACAATCTCTATATACAGTTGAGCAACAAATATTGCCACTCATGGGCTGAGAAACAATCAAATCATAACCAAGGGGTTCGAGTTTCTTAGGTAGTCTTATGGTGGGAGATGAAGGAAGAGACCGAGCCGACAATGATTTGGGACCGATTTCTGGTCGTCTTTTGAGAGAAATACATACCACAGTCCGTCCAGGATGCAAAGTGTGCGGAGTTTTATCGACTAAAACAGTGGGGACAGATGTCGGTGACTGAACACGAAGCAGAATTCACCAGGCTATCACAGTACGGGAAACACCTGATTAGCACAGAAAATCTAAAAGCTCGAAGGTTCGAAGAGGGACTCCACCCTGACATTCGCGATGTCATACTGCCAATGCGATTGGTTACATACGCTGACATAGTGGACCGTGCCATGATCGTGGAGAGGAATGTCAACAGTAGGAAGAAGTTTACTGAGAAGAAGAAGCGTCGTATTGACAACTTCGATGGGAAGAATTTAAGTGATTTTCCACCCAAAAAACAAAATACGGGACCATCCAATGTTGGGAGGCAGAATAACAATCAGGGCAACAAGGTGCCTAAGTGTAACACTTGCGGTAGTTTCCACTCAGGAGAATGTCGTAAAGCTACTGGAACTTGCTTTAACTGCGGCGAAGGGGGACACATGAAAAGGAATTGTCCTAAATTGGTGCGAACTGGAGCGAATGCGGTACCACTAGGAAGAAACATGGTGCAGGCAACTGGGACAGAACCTAAATTAGTGAACAATCAACGACAAGGCAGAGCTTTTGCCTTAATACCAGGTGTAGACGTCCCCGAACGCATCCCAGGGGAAGGGAGTGCGAGTCCCCCCCGTTCTGGTTCGATATTAGGTCACTACAGTTCAAAGGACTCAAATGTCACGGTTCTCAATCTTGAACCGAAGAGTCCAAATCCGGCAAATCGTTTTGAAACAGATTTTTTTGAAAGAAGTGCCAAACATGGACTACTTCGCCGGATACAGAGTCGCCACCTAAATATTTTAAAATGGGAAATTTAGGAAACCCCGACTCGGTGCCAAAGGCCATGTGTCCGTCATCACCAAAGTTGCCTCGACTCGGGAACTTGGGTACGATTAGGGAAGGTCACTTCGTGAGCACCCCTACTCACCCAGTCGAAGACCGGCCTCTACTAACCATGATATCTGTTTTTAAAAACACTGTGCGTCCTTATTCCGGTTATTAGCCTAGGTTACTATGTGATGCGCATAGCATACAAGTATAGACTGAATCGCCTGAATTGGAACAAAACATTTCATGTTTGTTTGTTTGAAAATGGTTTGATGGTGCTACCCACAGGTAGGCTAAGACGTGAATTTGCCACCCTCGGGTGGGCTTAGAAAACATGATTTTGCCACTATCTAGTGGGCTTAAGGCAAACATTTGATGAATTGTCCTAATTCAAGTAACTCAACCTCCACCCACAGGCATTCAAGACAGTTATATTACAGAAGCACATAGCCTCATAGTAAGCATGCTATTCATGGCAACATTCACACGCATGCAAGAATGCTAAAGCATAAGACTCACCGAGTACTCCAAGCCAAAACGAAAGCTTATTAGAAATCATGCATGGTCCTAAGTATACTGTAATGTCTAATGCAACACATGCAAAGATGCGAATTATAGCAGGCTCGGCTATTCTAAACATGGCATATGAAATGCTACAATTATCACGTACTCAATTCGGAATTGAAATACAAATGCAGTTTGTATGATGCGCCGAGCTCGGTGCGTGCAAAACAGATGAATGATGCAAACATGCTGTCATACTGTATGCTAATTGAAACATGCCCTATATCTAACAATCATAAGCGGGTAAATAAAATGGAAGAAAGACGTGGGGTTGGAAGACATACATCACACTCACCCACACTTATTACAATTTTGCCCTCGCGTAGAGGGTCCGAATAAATAATAATACAGTCCCGAATGAAAGAATAATACAGTCCGAAATATTACAGTCCAAATAATATACAAATTCCTAATTAATTAACAAATTAAATAAGAAAAACTATAAACTGGCATGCATACCAGGGACTGCCTTGACTCCGCTCCGGATAATGAAATGATGCATGTTGAGCTGCTTTGCGCGGAAATCCACTGGGATGCCCCAATTAGCCTCTGTTTGCAATGTTTCTCGAAATGCGTGCCGGACTCCGGAAAGTTGATTCTTGATTTTGCTGCAACAGAGAGCAGGAATGGGGCATAGCAATGTATTTCACAAATATGTGCATGCCTCGATCCTCGTGCCACCAATCACGTATCTCGATGCGTGATGGCCGAGGAGCCGAATTGCACAGCTTAATATAGGATGAATGCATATGAACACTACAACAAAACCTAACTCCATCATGGATAATCCGGAGTGTCGGTGACTTGAGAATTGAGACCCGTTCCGTCACTCGGAGTACGAAACGTGCATCGTTTCCCGTGCCCGGGCTAACTCCTATCCCGAACACGATGCAATATGTATGATATGCATGAATGCAACTAAAATACAATCCTAGCATGCACAATGCTATGAAAATGAGATGTCTCGGAATGCGTGCATACGGGTACGCAAACCGAGGAAATGATTCTAAGGCAAAAAATGGCATACGCAATGCAATTGGACTTACACTAACATGAGTGGACCTCAGCCACACTCACATAAGAGGCCGTCGGATAAAAGTGAAGTGCCTCGAAATGCGTGCACACGGGCACGCAAACCGAGGCAATGACATACGGAATGCAATGAGACTAAAATGGCATATAGAATGCAAAATGGACTTACACTAACATGAGAGAGCCTCAGCCACACTCACATAAGAGGCCGTCGGATAAAAGTGAAGTGCCTCGAAATATGTGCACACGAGCACGCAAACCGAGGCAATGGCATACGGAATGCAATGAGACTAAAATGACATACAGAATGCAAAATGGACTTACACTAACATGAGAGAGTCTCAGCCACACTCACATAAGAGGCCGTCAGATAAAAGTGAAGTGCCACGAAATGCGTGCACACGGGCACGCAAACCGAGGCAATGGTACTAAAGCATGAAATGGCACCCCAAATGCAAATTGGACTTACACTAACATGAGAGAGCCTCAGCCACACTCACATAAGAGGCCGTCGGATAAAAGTGAAGTGCCTCGAAATGCGTGCACACGGGCACGCAAACCGAGGCAATGGTACTAAAGCATGAAATGGCACTCCAAATGCAAATTGGACTTATACTAACATGAGAGAGCCTCAGCCACACTCACATAAGAGGCCGTGAGATGAAAATGAAGTGCCTCGAGATGCGTGCACACAGGCACGCAAACCGAGGCAATGGTACTAAAGCATGAAATGGCATGGAATATGATATGTAAACATGCAAATAGAATTTCAGCACTGAAATGTGGGGGAAAACAGTCCCGAAACATGGCCAAAGTGCACCCGAAGCATGGAATGATCCCGAAATGCGATATTAGGCACCCGAAATGGCCTATAGCCATGCAATGCATGCACAATATGGACATGGAATGAAAATACAGTAGCAAGACAGCCCCAAGAAAAGCATTTTTCAGTCATGAAAAGGGCTAAACAGCAAGCACACATAGGATTAGGCAAGTATGCAAAAATGGCTCCGCAAGAGGGGTATTGAAGCAAGTGATACACGCGATACCCAAATGGAAAATACCCTTCTACAACACTGATGAGGGACTAAAAATATGAACATTTATAGTAGATGACATCCCCCAACTCAGTATGCAAACATACTAAAAATGTTATGCAAGAACTAGGATACATAAGGCTATAACATGAGGTACCCCAAACATTCATCAAACCAGAAAAGACCCGTAATGAAATATGTCAATAAGATCAAAATATGACTCTTTCCAGCTCTGGTTATGGCCAAAAACAGAGGCTAGATAAGCCTAAAAGAGCATGTAAAAATGAGTGCCAAAGAGGGGTAGAATGGTAGGTACTACATGGAGACCCCAAACAAGATTGATCCCTTCTACAATGTTGTAGAGGGACACAAAATAAGCTTACTCACAGTTCATAAAAAACTCCAAAACAATTTAAATATAGGCCAAACAAATCATGCAAATTTACGGTAAATAGGAGAGATTATGAAGTAAGTGCAAGATAGAGGACCCAAACAGGATTGATCCCTTCTTCAATGTTGAATAGGAGCTCAAAATAATCCCACTTACAGTTTACATTATGCTCGAAAAATGATCACTCATAGGCTAGAAATTTCATGCAAAAAAATGGCATATAAGATGATATTGAAGAAAGTGCCAAGTGGAGGGCTCAAACAGGGTTGAGCCCTTAAACAAACATGAAGATAAGCTCAAAAGAGTGACCCTTTAAGTTATGGTCAGAGCCTAAAACAGTGAGAGAATAGGTTTAGGAAATGAAGCAAGAAAATGCTACAAAAGAGGGAAATGGAGACTTACCCTTGTAGACCTTTTCTTTTCTACCTCTTGGCTTGAGGAATGTTGCTTCTAAGCCTCTGAGAACCTCTCCTTACTGCTGGAAATGGAGTGGTGATGGGGATGCTTGATAGTGATGAAGAAATGGCACCAAACTTGAAGAAAAATGACTTTGGAGCTTGGAAATTGAGAGAAATGGGAGGTGGAAGGTATAGCCGTCTCTCAAATGTGTCTAAAAAATGTCTAACCTTGAGCCAAGAATCCAAGCCTCTCCTTTATAGAGGAGAGGCATGAAAAATATCTAAGGGACCTCTCTAATCCTCCATACACGTGTATGGAGGATGGTCCAATTGGCAACCAGCTGGCACAGCTGGAATACACTGAGGGAGAGGAAAATGGCCGGCCAGCTTACAGGGGCAAAAAGGTCATTTCACAAAAGGGGTGGCCGGCCAGCTAGATTTTCTGGCTGGCCAGCTACTTTTCAGGAGCTGTCGGGAAGAAAACTGGCCGGTGGGTGCTAGGGAAGTCCAAATGTGGCCATTCAAGTGTCCAAATTGAAGCCCCGGAAGTTATCTTTCTAATGGCGCAAACCTTGCATCAAAATTTCTCCTGTGGAAAAAGTTATGCTAGTTTCCGTGAAGCCGCGCAGATTTCAATTCAACCGGAGTGATGCCTTACTTCAATCAACCATATCTCCTCCGTCCGGAATTGAATTTAGGAGATTATTGAGTGAAAAATGAATCCCCGGGAGTAAGATTTCCAACGATGGTGGCCTCATACTTTAATTCCTCTTGTGCAAAGAGTTACGCCCGTTTCGGTAAAGCCGCGCAGACTTTTCCTCTTCCCGGAGTCATGCTGAACCACTTTTGACCAAACAAAAAGTTGGTTGTCGAAAAAATTGCTGGCCTTCCACCCTCCTACAAGCTTCCTAACCATGAAAATAAGGCCTCCACCAAAAATGAACCCAAACCGATGCGAAATGAAGGTTCGGGGCAGCGATTGGGACCCCGAAAATCGATCATGGTACCGGAGTGGTGTTCAACCACGAAGTGGGTATCTAAGACCCCAGTGTCCCTCGAAAGGGAGTAAATAAGATGCATGCCAAAAACTGGAGGAATCAGAGATGGTTAGACGGTCCCGAACCGAGGCACACGGCCTGACGGCTCTGAAAACCGAGAACCGGGCTCCGAAATGGGCAAAATGGCCTACGGGCACAAAATGTAGCCCACGGCCACTGAGAGATAGTTCACGGACCTCTCCTCCCCTCGGAAAGAAAATAGAGAAAACCGAGTCCAGTTCGCAAACCGAGGCAAGGCATGTAAGAGGGTCTTAAGTTCGGAGGCGGCGCATCCGCGACTCTGAGACTTCTGAATGAGCAGAATATGCAACATCACCGAGCGCTCAATCGGTGACGTCTGAGTCTTAAGGTCGGTCAAAAATGGGGTGTCTACAGTTGCCCCTCTTTGACAGAACTCAGAAGTCACAAGTGACGGGAGTGAATGTCAAAGCCCAGAGACGACCCATTTTTGACAAGGCCGAAGACTTAGACAATCATACAAGATAAACAGAGATATGTGTGCCCGCAGGCAGGGGCAAAATGCAAAATGATATGCAGGGAGATTTTGATAATTGGACTTATACGCTACGCGAAGCCGGTTTGACAATTGGACTTATACGCTACGCGAAGCCGGTTTGAAAATTGGACTTATACGCTAAGCGAAGCCGGTTTGAAGATTGGACTTATACGCTATGCAAAGCCGGTTTGAAGATTGGACTTACAAGCTACGCGAAGCCGGTTTGAAGATTAGACTTACACGCTAAGCGAAGCCGGTTTGAAGATTGGACTTACACGCTACGCGAAGCCGGTTTGAAGATTAGACTTACACGCTAAGCGAAACCGGTTTGAAGATTGGACTTACACGCTAAGCGAAGCCGGTTTTAAGATTGGACTTACACGCTAAGCGAAGCCGGTTATCACTCATGATCATGCAAAGAGAGCTGTAATGAAGCAAATATGCAAAATAAATGCAACATTTTAAGCGAAAGCTAGGCAAGAAGTAAACTCGAGACAAATTACATCTTGTGCAGAAAGGATGCAAGAAAAATTATGCAATGCTTACTGCATCTCACGCGGAGAAGGCTAAAAGCGACTACCGAGAATACCCGTAGTCTCGCACAAGACATCTCTCTGCGTATCACACACAAGAGAGGGAGAAGGTAAACCTCTCAGCGTATCACACGCAAGAGAGGGAAGGTAAGTTTCTCAGCGTATCACACGCAAGAGAAGAAAGGTGAACCTCTTAGCATATCACATGCAAGAGAGGAAAGGGTCGTCTCTCAGCGTATCACACGCGAGAGAGGAAAGGGTCGTCTCTCAGCGTATCACACGCAAGAGAGGAAAAGGTAGAAACCGGGTAAACAATGGTGTAACCAACAGGCGTATCTCAACGCATTCCATACGGAGAGAGGGAAGGTTTTAACCGGGTAAACAATGGTGTAACCAACAGGCGTATCTCAACGTATTTCATACGGAGAGAGGGAAGGTTTTAACCGGGGAAACAATGGTGTAACCAACAGGCGTATCTCAACGTACTTCATACGGAGAGAGGGAAGGTTTTAACCGGGGAAACAATGGTGTAACCAACAGGCGTATCTCAACGTATTTCATATGGAGAGAGGGAAGGTTTTAACCGGGAGAACAATGGTGTAACCAACAGGCGTATCTCAACGTATTTCATACGGAGAGAGGGAAGGTTTTAACCGGGGGAACAATGGTGTAACCAACAGGCGTATCTCAACGTATTTCATACGGAGAGAGGGAAGGTTTTAACCAGGGAAACAATGGTGTAACCAACAGGCGTATCTCAACGTATTTCATACGGAGAGACGGAAGGTTTTAACCGGGGAAACAATGGTGTGAGTGTGTGTGATCGATACACAAAGTAGGCAAAGCGAGTGTGTGATAGATACACTAAAAGCGAACACAAAGTGTGATAGATGCACTTAAGTGAGAATGTGTGTGATAGATACACTAAAAGCGAACACAAAGTGTGATAGATGCACTTAAGTGAGAATGTGTGTGATAGATACACAAAATGAATGAAGTGTGATTGATACACTAAAGCAAATGAAGTGTGTTAGATACACTGAGTGAAGCAAATAAAGTGTGATTGATACACTAAGTGAATGAAGTGTGATTGATACACTAAGTGAATGATCTCAAACGGAACTTCTTTGAATGAACCGTACATACAATATCGTGCATGACTGAGAAAGAAACTTAACAGGTACAATGCATTACAATGCATGATGCTTAAGGAAAGCAATAAATGGACAAAGCGGCGCTTTAGAAAGCACCTCATGAGGTGAGTGGCGGTGAGCCGCTCTACTCTGATGGGGATCTCCCCTCGTGCTCTTCGAACACTTTACCTTGAACTCACAAAGACAAAGGCTTTGGAATGCTAACAAGTAACAATATCTGCATGTAGGAGCCAGTGCCGCTTGTCTTCCTGATCATACTCACAACTTTTGCTATTCTCCAACGGGTGACAGACTAGGTTGGTTCAAGATCCGCATTGAGGTGCATACACGCTATCTCAACCTATGGGGCTTCCATACTGATTTCAAGCCGAGGGCACGCCTGGGTATTTAAACCAGACTTTAGTCTCGAAATCCCGAACCTTATGCGTTCTAGACAATGACCATTCGAACTCTAATTTCCACCGTCGCGCTTGGTCTCCTAGGAACTCATCGCAAACACGGCCAAGATGCATCTGGCGGTGGTATTCAGAGAGAGCATTTCTGATCGCCATTCTGGCTTGAAGTAGACTTGATCTCGAGCTTGAGGTAGAGGCACACTCATACTTCAGAGCATTGGCAAGACCTGAAGAGGTACACACGGAATATAGTCTCAGAACTTACTGAAGTTGGAACAAACTCAGATGCCCGATATTTTCCTCTTTTGCTTTTGCTTTGCAGCCTGAAACTCATAGCTTTAGATAGGTCCTGGTTTCACTGTTCTCATATGACCTGGGTTGAACCCTGCGGTTTTCTGAAAGAACAAATTCTGTTTTGTACAAATGTAGAGAACGGCACGGCACTCATAGCACAAAACGATTTTATTTTTTTGAAAATGAGAAAAGGATTCTCAACCGGGTATTAAGCCTACAACTGACCACAGCCAAAACAGCTCAACACAGAAAAACAAAAGGTAAACGACCTAAACACAACGAGACACGCTCGGGATGAAATGAGACAAACGAAAAGACACAACACTCAGACGTGCACAGGGAGCCTGTTTCACCGGGTAGTGTTTCCCACCCTTTCTCACTTGTGATTCTCACATCACTCGGCACTCAATGTCTAGTTTTCTGAAAAAGCCCTTTTCTCACTTTTTTTCTCATCGCACATCTCTCTATTCTTCAATCTCTCATTCTTCAATCCCTCCCCTGGGTGGTTGATGGATAAGTAGAAAGTTGTGGGCTTTTGCCCCTGGTATTCTACCAGATTCTTCTTCTTCTACATGCAGCTAGTGAATTCCTCTCACAGAGGGGTTGTGCTACAAATGAGTGTGTAGCGAATCTACAGCTGACACTGGTTGATGATGCTCTGCTGGGGAGCTTGGACGTGATCAGATCTGTCAAGATGAGGGAGTGGAATATCTTGATCCATTCTCGTTCGTGCTTCACACTTGGCTTGATACCTCGCTGCTTGGAGGGTGAGAGAGCCTTCAGCACTTTGTTGTTAGCTTCAATTGTGCCCTTTTTCTTGGCATGTAGAGTGCCCTTCTTGGCAAATGCATTGATAACGGGGAAAAGACAGAACACCTGACTCCACTGTGCCCCTAGTTCATCGTTTTGACCATTTTTTATTTTTGCTTTCTACTAAAACAATTTTGACCAACATGAGGGTTAGATTAACATGCTTGTTCAATTTTTGATTTGCAATCACGCAAGTCAGGCTATGAGCACTGAAAATTTTCCTTTTTTGGGTCCAAGAAATGGTCTAGTTTTTGGAAAAGATGGAACAATTTTCGAGAAAATAGTCAACCTCAGTAAAAATTCTCAAAAACTATTTTTGCACACGGCCACTTGCTCAACGAGCATGAAACTTACTCCTGAGATGCACAACCTCGGATCCAAGGGAAAACTGCCCCATGCTTGAAGAGTCGCATGGCAACGGAAAGTTGCCCTTGTTTGAACGGCATCAAAATAAGATTGAATGGCAACGGAAAGTTGCCCCTTGTTTGAAAGGCAATCAAGCGCATTGAATGGCAACGGAAAGTTGCCCTTGTTTGAAAGGCACCGCATCAAGATTGTAGTCGATCCTCGAGCGATGATTGCAATCGAACTCTCGGATACAGAGAAGGCAAGGATGGTCAAAACCATTACATGGACACACTTGATTTGGAAGTGTTTATGGCTGGACTTCAGAATGAAGTTGCCTACGTATCCCAAAGATAGGAATCAAGCCTTACGTAGTTTGGGGTTAAAGTACACTCAGGTATTAACCTCTCCTTTTTAGGCTCTAACTTTTGCCAAGGCACCCGTCACGGGTTTTCGAACTTGCGAGCTTTGTTCTTCTTTCTTTCAATTCTTTTCTTCTTTTTTTCTTTTCTTCTTTTTTGTTTTTTTCTTTTTCATTCTTTGCATTTTTTCTCTTTTTTCTTTTTTTGATTCTTTTCTTCGCTCTAACTTTTGCCTGGGTCGCCCTTCCGGGTTTTCGGCCCAGCGAGCCTCTCGAAGGGTAAAAGTGTAACAAGTCCATGCCAAATGGTTTTGAGATTGGAGCCCTCTGTACCCAAGAGAGTGGCTGTTGTATTGATTAGCAGAAAGATCCACCTTTGGCTCTTCGAGCACATCGGACATTTTTGCCCCTAGTTCGAGGGGTGCTTATGTTCTAGCTTTGCAAGCTTCTTCTGACGAGGTTTGACCTTCTTGATCTGACTTTGGTGCCTCATGTTCGAGGGCTGCTTCAAATCTAGCCACACAGGCCTTACATTGTGGTTGACCGTTGAACATTCTGAATCCAAGTTCAAGGTTTGAAAGCAAAGGGGTTGAGTCTCGAGGCCGAGAACGATCCTAAGCTGCACAATCTCAAGAGCGATTCCATACATGTCTTCGCAGGACCGCGCAAAACATTTTTTTTTGAAAGTTTTTAATAAAACAACAAATCGTCATACAAGACAAGATGTAGGACCGGTCCGATCAAAGCTAGGGTCCTTCTCAGTACTCATATTAACAAGCATGATCTCAATCATTAAGGGCTTAGCATGCCTCTCTTTCTCTCATTTGATCAAAGTTTTGCAAATCCCGAGGAATTCCTTCCTCTTCGTTTTCAACGCAGTGTTCAAAAAGTTTTGAAAAACTTAGGTCGTTACAATGACTTCAGGGCACAGGAGAGCAGGTGGAATGCACTGCCATTTCATTCAAATCCCGGCACAACTAGCACACGGCAGAAGCAAATGCGAGAGCGTGGAAATCACTGCTGTTTCATTCAAAATCTGTTGGCATAACTGGCTCCCTGGCAGAAACAGACTCAAAACAAAACAAAAAGACAAACGCAAAACAAAATGGTGACGCCCGAGGTAACATCCCCGGAATCACCCGACTCCCATACAACAGGACTGACTCGATACAACAAGACAGACCCAAAACAAAAGAGACTGACTCAAAACAAAAAGACTGACTCAAAACAAAGTAACAAAACTGACCCAATACCCAAGTCAGAATGCAAAATTAACAACACGTGTACATTGCTCAAAACAGTGCATGCCATTCACCACAGCTGGAGTAATCTGAGCGCCATTCGCAGGTGGTTCATCCCTCGATTACATAACATTATCCCCCAAGTTCACTGACCCAGTGCCGATAGACTTTGCTGAGCTCGGCGGGAGGATGACCCCGTTGTCCAATAGATCCTGTACTTCATGGCGAAGACGGAAGCAGTTGTTGGTAGCATGGCCAGTTTGCTGATGGTATGCGCAGTACTGGGTAGCATCATGCGTAGCCGGAAGAGGGTTCGGGAGAGGCCGAGGCTCAAGGGGTTTGAGATGGCCTTGTCCAACAAGGATTTGGAGAGCTTTGGACAAAGGCATATAGAGGGCATGGAAAACCCTCTGACCTCGGGATTGGTACTTCTGGGTTTGTGGATTTTCTTTGGACGCCTTGCAGAAAGGGATTGGCAGTCCGCTGGTTTGTCGATCTCTTGAGTGCAGGATTATAGCTGAAAGGAACGTTTCTGATACAACGACCCTTCTCCCAGCTTGCCCCTTGATTCAGACTACCCCTGACTTGAGTAGCGAAAGTGTCATCCACAATTTTTGCAACAACTGCGAGGACTTGTTCTTTGTTCAGTCCCTCGGCTTTCAAAGCCTCAATAGCAAACATAAGATGTTCATGGGGATCCATGCCCGCCCCTGCCTTGTTCTTTCCACCCGCTTCCACTTTGCTAAGGGATTGGCATTTTTCAAATGCAGCCCGCTCCAAGACTGGGGAGCCTTTTGTCGTGAAACTCTTAGCATGTGCTGTGGTCGATGATGGAGCCAATGTCCCAGAGGCTAGATCTGTCACAGTTCTTTGGAGATCTACGATCATTCTTTTTAGCTCAGAAGTAGTGGGCTCACGGGTTTGAGATGATTGGGGTTCAAGTGCATCCATCGTACTTAAGCCCATGCTTTCCGGGATAAACATCTCGGGCTTGAGTATATGGGTCGGGGGGTATATACTGGGGTTGTAGGTGGGTGGCAGTGTATGGCTGAGGTTGGGATGTGGATGAGATACTTGGTCCTTGGGGTTTTGAAATGGAGCTATTGTCCGGTTGTCAATGAGATTCTGGATCTCATGACGAAGGCGGTAGCAATCATTGGTGCCATGGCTGCGCTGCTGATGATATACACAGTATTTGCTGGGGTTATGTCTGGCAGGGAGTGGGTTTGGCAAAGGTTGAGGATTAAGGGGTTTGAGATGCCCTCTTTCCATCAGGACTCTGAATGCGCTGGTTAGGCTCATATGGAGGGGGGTGAAAAATCTACCCTGAGCTCGGGTTGGGCTGGCTATTTGTAAGCTGGCCTTGGCAAAAGCGTCGGCTATGGCGACTGTGTTGACTTTAGTAGGTTTGGAAAGGTCCTGCGAATCTTCAGCTGGCAAAAGTGGGTCAAAGTTCAGTTGGGGTCCCAAAGCTGGGTGCGAGGCAGATGCCCCAGATGGGCGTTGCGTTTCAGCACTGGTCTCATCCTGCATTGCAGTTCCCTAATTTAACACTGCTATCATAGCCACAAATTCTTCTGAACCTTGTGCCATCACGGGTCTACTGATGACGTGACTGGTGACTGTCGGATCAGATGAGCCAATGAGCCCTGTATGGCCCTTCTTTGCCTTGCCTCAAAAAAGAACACCAGTTTCCCTTGAATCGAATTTCTGACCTCACAAAGTCTATCCACACTAGTCCAATGTTCCTGGAGGATAGTGGAGCCTTCTGAAGCTATGGTTCCAGGACTACCTAGCAAAAGAGAAAACAGACAGATCTCAAATTTCAATTTCACGAGCAGACATCTGAACAAAATCGAATGAGTGTGTTTCTCATCAATTTCGCCCCAAAATTCCGCTGTGGTGATACCCTCAGGTAAAACTGATTCCACCAAATACTGATGCCCGCAGGCCTAATACCCAAAATACTGAATTGGTGCCCGCAGGCCTGATGCCCAAACTTGTAGACTGATACATGCATTCTTATAGAGACGCTCTCTAAAAGCACATAACAGATAAGTGAGAGCCAAAACACCCCTATGTTGGGGTAGGGTTTCCCTGTCCTATTTTGTCAGGAGCTAGGGTTTTACTACGTACGCAGCGGTTTCAAACAACCTATAAACGGGTAAGCAACCTATCCTAGTTTGGAATGGTCACTATGGATCCGAATATGCACTAGGTCGAACGGTCAAAAAGGGTGCCCCACCGGGGTTTGTGTTCCCATACTGGCAGAGCCCGTAACCGGTCAGCCTTATGGACATGCCTTGACAAGACAAGCCTCCGGCAAACCGCTCAGGAATAGCAGATGGCAAACACGGTGTCCTAGGCGCACCAATGCAAATGCAATGCAAAGAAACATACAAGTGTAATCAAAACCAGATATCATGAGTTCGAGGCAAGTTCTCTAAATCCCCAGCAGAGTCGCCAGAAACTGTAGACGTCCCCGAACGCATCCCGGGGGAAGGGAGTGCGAGTCCCCCCCGTTCTGGTTCGATATTGGGTCACTACAGTTCGAAGGACTCAAATGTCACGGTTCTCAATCTTGAACCGAAAAGTCCAAATCCGGCAAATCGTTTTGAAAACAGATTTTTTGAAAGAAGTGCCAAACATGGACTACTTCGCCAGATACAGAGTCGCCACCTAAATATTTTAAAATGGGAAATTTAGGAAACCCCGACTCGGTGCCAAAGGCCACGTGTCCGTCATCACCAAAGTTGCCTCGGCTCGGGAACTTGGGTACGATTGGGGAAGGTCACTTCGTGAGCACCCCCGCTCGCCCGGTCGAAGACCGGCCTCTACTAACCATGATATCTGTTTTTAAAAACATTGTGCGTTCTTATTCCAGTTATTAGCCTAGGTTACTATGTGATGCGCATAGCATACAAGTATAGACTGAATCGCCTGAATTGGAACAAAACATTTCATGTTTGTTTGTTTGAAAATGGTTTGATGGTGCTACCCGCAGGTAGGCTAAGACGTGAATTTGCCACCCTCGGCTGGGCTTAGAAAACATGATTTTGCCACTATTTAGTGGGCTTAAAGCAAACATTTGATGAATTGTCCCAATTCAAGTAACTCAACCTCCACCCACAGGCATTCAAGGCAGTTATATCATATAAGCACATAGCCTCATGGTAAGCATGCTATTCATGGCAACATTCACACGCATGCAAGAATGCTAAAGCATAACACTCACCGAGTACTCCAAGCCAAAACAGAAGCTTATTAGAAATCATGCATGGTCCTAAGTATACTGTAATGTCTAATGCAACACATGCAAAGATGCGAATTATAGCAGGCTCGGCTATTCTAAACATGGCATATGAAATGCTACAATTATCACGTACTCAATTCGGAATTGAAATACAAATGCAGTTTGTATGATGCGCCGAGCCCGGTGCGTGCAAAACAGATGAATGATGCAAACATGCTGTCATACTGTATGCTAATTGAAACATGCCCTATATCTAACCATCATAAGCGGGTAAATAAAAGGGAAGAAAGACGTGGGGTTGGAAGACATACATCACACTCACCCACACTTATTACAATTTTGCCCTCGCGTAGAGGGTCCGAATAAATAATAATACAGTCCCGAATGAAAGAATAATACAGTCCGAAATATTACAGTCCAAATAATATACAAATTCCTAATTAATTAACAAATTAAATAAGAAAAACAATAAACTGGCATGCATGCCAGGGACTGCCTTGACTCCGCTCCGGATAATGAAATGATGCATGTTGAGCTGCTTTGCGCGGAAATCCACTGGGATGCCCCAATTAGCCTCTGTTTGCAATGTTTCTCGAAATGCGTGCCGAACTCCGAAAAGTTGATTCTTGATTTTGCTGCAACAGAGAGCAGGAAAGGTGCATAGCAATGTATTTCACAAATATGTGCATGCCTCAATCCTCGTGCCACCAATCACGCATCTCGATGCGTGATGGCCGAGGAGCCGAATTGCACAGCTTAATATAGGATGAATGCATATGAACACTACAACAAAACCTAACTCCATCATGGATAATCCGGAGTGTCGGTGACTTGGGAATTGAGACCCGTTCCGTCACTCGGAGTACGAAACGTGCCTCGTTTCCCGTGCCCGGGCTAACTCCTATCCCGAACACGATGTAATATGCATGATATGCAACTAAAATACAATCCTAGCATGCACAATGCTATGAAAATGAGATGTCTCGGAATGCGTGCACACGGGTACGCAAACCGAGGAAATGATTCTAAGGCATAAAATGGCATACGCAATGCAATTGGACTTACACTAACATGAGTGGACCTCAGCCACACTCACATAAGAGGCCGTCGGATAAAAGTGAAGTGCTTCGAAATGCGTGCACACAGGCACGCAAACCGAGGCAATGACATACGGAATGCAATGAGACTAAAATGGCATACAGAAAGCAAAATGGACTTACACTAACATGAGAGAGCCTCAACCACACTCACATAAGAGGCCGTCTGATAAAAGTGAAGTGCCTCAAAATGCGTGCACACGGGCACGCAAACCGAGCCAATGGCATACAGAATGCAATGAGACTAAAATGACATACAGAATGCAAAATGGACTTACACTAACATAAAAGAGCCTCAGCCACACTCACATAAGAGGCCGTCGGATAAAAGTGAAGTGTCTCGAAATGCGTGCACACGGGCACGCAAACCGAGGCAATGGTACTAAAGCATGAAATGACACTCCAAATGCAAATTGGACTTATACTAACATCAGAGAGCCTCAGCCACACTCACATAAGAGGCCGTGAGATGAAAATGAAGTGCGTCGAAATGCGTGCACACAGGCACGCAAACCGAGGCAATGGTACTAAAGCATGAAATGGCATGGAATATGATATGTAAACATGCAAATAGAATTTCAGCACTAAAATGTGGGGGAAAACAGTCCTGAAACATGGCCAAAGTGCACCCGAAGCATGGAATGATCCCGAAATGCGATATTAGGCGCCCGAAATGGCCTATAGCCATGCAATGCATGCACAATATGGACATGGAATGAAAATACAGTAGAAAGACAGCCCCAAGACAAGCATTTTTCAGTCATAAAAAGGGCTAAACAGCAAGCACACATAGGATTAGGCAAGTATGCAAAAATGGCTCCGCAAGAGGGGTATTGAAGCAAGTGATACACGCGATGCCCAAATGGGAAAATACCCTTCTACAATACTGATGAGGGACTAAAAATATGAACATTTACAGTAGATGACATCCCCCAAATCAGTATGAAAACATACTAAAAATGTCATGCAAGAACTAGGATACATAAGGCTATAACATGAGGTACCCCAAACATTCATCAAACCAGAAAAGACCCTTAATTAAATATGTCAAGAAGATCAAAATATGACTCTTTCCAGCTCTGATGATGGCCGAAAACAGAGGCTAGATAAGCCTAAAAGAGCATGTAAAAATGAGTGCCAAAGAGGGGTAGAATGGTAGGTACTACATGGAGACCCCAAACAAGATTGATCCCTTCTACAATGTTGTAGATGGACACAAAATAAGCTTACTCACAGTTCATAAAAAACTCCAAAACAATTTAAATATAGGCCAAACAAATCATGCAAATTTACGGTAAATAGGAGAGATTATGAAGTAAGTGCAAGATAGAGGACCCAAACAGGATTGATCCCTTCTTCAATGTTGAATAGGAGCTCAAAATAATCCCACTTACAGTTTACATTATGCTCGAAAAATGATCACTCATAGGCTAGAAATTTCATGCAAAAAAATGGCATATAAGATGATATTGAAGAAAGTGCCAAGTGGAGGGCTCAAACAGGGTTGAGCCCTTAAACAAACATGAAGATAAGCTCAAAAGAGTGACCCTTTAAGTTATGGTCGGAGCCTAAAACAGTGAGAAAATAGGTTTAGGAAATGAAGCAAGAAAATGCTACAAAAGAGGGAAATGGAGACTTACCCTTGTAGACCTTTTCTTTTCTACCTCTTGGCTTGCAGAATGTTGCTTCTAAGCCTCTGAGAACCTCTCCTTGCTTCTGGAAATGGAGTGGTGATGGGGATGCTTGATAGTGATGAAGAAATGGCACCAAACTTGAAGAAAAATGACTTTGGAGCTTGGAAATGGAGAGAAATGGGAGGTGGAAGGTATAGCTCTCTCTCAAATGTGTCTAACAAATGTCTAACCTTGAGCCAAGAAGCCAAGCCTCTCCTTTATAGAGGAGAGGCATGAAAAATATCTAAGGGACCTCTCTAATCCTCCATACACGTGTATGGAGGATGGTCCAATTGGCAACCAGCTGGCACAGCTGGAATACACTGAGGGAGAGGAAAATGGCTGGCCGGCTTACAGGGGCAAAAAGGTCATTTCACAAAAGGGTGGCCGGCCAGCTAGATTTTCTGGCCGGCCAGCTACTTTTCAGGAGCTGTCGGGAAGAAAATTGGCTGGTGGGTGCTAGGGAAGTCCAAATGTGGCCATTCAAGTGTCAAATTGAAGCCCCAGAAGTTAGCTTTCCAATGGAGCAAACCTTGCATCAAAATTCCTCCTTTGGAAAAAGTTATGCTAGTTTCCGTGAAGCCGCGCAGATTTCAGTTCAACCGGAGTGATGCCGTACTTCAATCAACCATATCTCCTCCGTCCGGAATTGAATTTAGGAGATTCTTGAGTGAAAAATGAAGCCCCGGGAGTAAGATTTCCAACGATGGTGTCCTCATACTTTAATTCCTTTTGTGCAAAGAGTTACGCCCGTTTCAGTGAAGCCGCGTAGACTTTTCCTCTTCCCGGATTCATGCTGAACCACTTTTGACCAAACAAAAAGTTGGTTGTCAAAAAAATTGCTGGCATCCCACCCTCCTACAAGCTTCCTAACCATGAAAATAAGGTCTCCACCAAAAATGAACCCAAACCGATGCGAAATGAAGGTTCGGGGGCCGAAACACGCAGTTCGGGACCCTGAAAACTGACTGTTGGGTACTGGGAGTGGTGTTCAACCACGAAGTGGGTATCTAAGACTCCAGTGTCCCTCGAAAGGGAGTAAATAAGATGCATGCCAAAAACCGGAGGAATCGGAGATGGTTAGACGGTCCCAAACCGAGGCACACGGCCTGACGGCTCCGAAAACCGGGAATCGGGCTCCGAAATGGGCAAAATGGCCTACGGGCACGAAATGTAGCCCATGGCCACTGAGAGATAGTCTACGGGACCTCTCCCTCCCCTCAGGAAAGAAAACAGAGAAAATCGAGTCTGGTTTGCAAACCGAGGCAAGGCACAGAAGAGGGTTTAGAAGTCCGGAGGCAGGGCGCACGGTCGCGACTCTGAGACTTCTGAATGAGCACAATATGCAACATCACCGAGCGCTTAATCGGTGACGTCTGAGTCTTAAGGTCGGTCAAAAATGGGGTGTCTACACCAGGTGATGCGCAGAACACAGAAATGGTAGTTGCAGGTAACTTATTTATCTGTTCATTATCGGCTTATGCTCTTATAGATTCCGGATCAACACATTCATTCATTGCATCACATTTTGCCATGAGACTACCTAAGAAACCCGAACCCCTTGGTTATGATTTGATTGTTTCTCAGCCCATGAGTGGCAATATTTGTTGCTCAACTGTATATAGAGATTGTGATGTCTGTTTCGATAATAATCATCTGACAGAAGACTTGATTCCCATGGAGATGGGTCACTTCGATGTTATCCTTGGCATGGTTTGGCTATCTGCTAACAACGCCACTATCGATTGTGCACGTAAGTGTGTTGAGTTTCGAATCCCGGGTCATGTGGACTTTTGTTTCACGGGGGTTGGCATAGTCCCACCTCCGTATTTAGTATCTGCGGCTAAGGCCCTACGACTTCTGAGGAAGGGTTGTCATGGGTTCTTGTGCAGCATCTCGTCGTCACCAGTAAAAGATACGAAGGTATCTATTATTCCTGTAGTTCGAGAATTTTCGGAAGTCTTTCCGGAAGACTTACCTGGAATGCCAAGAGATCGGGAGATTGAGTTTCCTATTGAAGTTGCACCTGGTACGCAACCGATCTCCAAAGCTCCGTATCGGATGGCCCCAGCCGAATTGAAAGAACTGAAAGTTCAATTACAAGAGTTACTTGACAAGGGTTTTATTAGACCGAGCTCGTCCCCATGGGGCGCACCTGTCCTCTTTGTTAAGAAAAAGGATGGAACAATGAGGTTATGTATTGATTACCGGGAACTAAATAAGGTTACAATAAAGAATAAGTACCCACTACCTCGAATCGATGAGTTGTTTGATCAGCTGCAAGGCGCATGTGTATTTTCGAAGATTGATTTCTGATTAGGTACCATCAACTGAAGGTGAAACCCGAGGAGATAGAGAAGATAGCCTTTCGTACTCGTTACGGTCACTACGAATTTCTTGTGATGCCTTTTGGCGTGACCAATGCACCTGCTGCATTCATGGACTTGATGAATCGTGTATTCAAGCCGTTCTTGGATGAATTTGTCATCGTTTTCATCGACGATATACTGATTTACTCCAAGGATGAAAAGCAACATGCAGAACACTTGAGAAAGGTTCTACATACGCTAAAGGAGCGAAAGCTCAACGCCAAGTTCAAGAAATGTGAATTCTGGTTAGACAGTGTCGCATTCTTAGGACACGTCATCAGTAAGGATGGAGTCTCAGTGGACCCACAAAAGATCGAAGCAATTGTCAATTGGCCTCAGCCCACCACCATGACTGAAGTTAGAAGTTTTCTAGGACTAGCTGGCTACTACCGCAAATTCGTGCAAGACTTTTCAAAGATTGTTGTGCCATTGACTGAGCTAACATGAAAAGGCACACCATTCGTTTGGACTGAAAAACGAGAGCAGAGTTTCTAGGACTTAAAAAAGAGATTGTTTCGGCACCGATCCTTATCCTTCCTAACGGCGTCGATGGATATGCAATCTACAGTGATGCATCACGACAAGGCTTGGGATGTGTTTTAATGCAACGTGGGAAAGTCATCGCCTACGCTTCACGACAACTGAAGACACACGAAAGGAATTATCCAACTCACGACCTGGAACTCGCCGCAGTGATTTTTGCCTTGAAAATCTGGAGACACTACTTGTATGAAGTATCATGCGAAATCTACACTGATCATCAAAGCCTAAAATACATCTTTACCCAAAAGGAGCTGAACTTACGACAACGCCGGTGGTTAGAACTAATCAAAGATTACGATGTCCACATTCAATACCACCCAGGAAAAGCTAACGTGGTAGCAGACACTCTGAGCAGGAAATTGACGGGAAGGATAAATTGCCTACTCACTACACAACCAACACTTTTACAAGAGATGGATCAAATAGAGTTGGAAGTGATAATTCCAGGATCGATTACTATGTGCAACGCCATAATTGCTCAACTCGCCATAACTGAAATGATCAGACAAAGACAGAAGGAGGATCCAGAATTGAAGAAAGTTCAAGACGGACTAGAAACAAAACCACATCCAGATTTCACAGTCGCCAATGGAATTCTAAAGTTTTAGGGTAGAGTCTGTGTCCCGGCTATAGAAGAGGTCAAACTCCAGATTTTAAACGACGGCCACAAGTCCAAACTTGCAATTTATCTAGGGATCACCAAGATGTATCAAGACTTGAAGATCGTATACTGGTGGAGGGGAATGAAGAGAGAGATAGCAAAATATGTAAGGAGTTGTTTCCAGTGTCAGCAGATAAAAGCAGAACACCAAAAACCAGCAGGACTACTTCAACCTCTACCTGTAGCTGAATGGAAATGGGAGCACATCACGATGGACTTCGTATCGGGACTACCACGCACATTGAAAGGGAACAATATGATATGGGTGATCATCGATCGATTGACAAAGTCAGCTCATTTCCTACCGGTTAAAAAGACGTTCGCAATCGACCGTTATGCCCACATCTACCTCGCAGAGATAGTTAGACTACATGGCGTACCTGTGTCTATTGTGTCCGACCGAGACCCGAGATTTGTGTCAAATTTCTGGAGTAGCTTTCAACGAGCCATGGGAACAAAGTTGAACCTCAGTACAACCTTTCATCCGCAGACCGATGGACAATCTAAGCGGACCATTCAGACGCTAGAAGACTTGCTTAGAGCCTGCGTGATGGATTTTCGAGGCAGTTGGGAAGAGTACATTCATTTAGTAGAATTCGCCTACAATAATAGTTACTAGACGAGTATCGGGATGGCACCTTATGAAGCTTTATATGGAAGAAAATGCTAAAACCTTATGTGCCAGACTCGTCACATGTTCGAGTGCCTGAGTCAGCTGAAGTGCAACCGAATCTGACTTACATTGTAAAGCCCATTCGTATCATGGACAGAAGGGTGAAGCAATTGAGAAACAAGGTCATACCTCTAGTGAAGGTTTGGTGGGACAATAATGCTAACGGAGAGGCGACTTGGGAAAAAGAGGAGGACCTCCGAACTCTCTACCCGTATCTTTTTGAAGAAGGTAATGTTTTTTTTATATAACACGTTACTGTAGTACCTCGGTCAAGTTTGGAGGACCAAACTTCTTAAAGTAGGAAGGATGTGAAGACCCGACCCAACTTTTTGCCTTTTGTTTGACACCGACATTGAACAGAGGTCACATCTCATATTTAATAAGTTTCTCAATGCCATTTTAATAAATATTATCTATACTTCGCCATCCGGCGCGGACCTATAACAGAACAATAATTGATAATCCTCTTCGAGTGTGTCAAAAACGAAACTCCTAAAGATGTATATTTTTTTAGGCGAAACGGATCACACCATCGAACTCAGAATGTCAAAATTAGTCAACAGTGATTTAATAGGATTTTTAATGAACCGATTTTCGGACAGCCCAGATGTCCGCGCACAGCGTTTTATCCGAGCAGTGCAATTTGTGGTGGAAAATCAGCCACTATGGCTGGAATTTTTCGTGAGATGGAATATGCATCCACCTCACTCCCTTTTTTACCACAACATTCACCTTTCAATCCTAGCCTTAGGTTTTCTCCAAGATTTAATCCTAGCCATTGAACCTACCTACCCACTTTCTTCCTATATATATCCTATATGTGTAAAAACTACATCTTCTTGCTGAAATTCTGTGGGTTTAAGAAAGAAAAATCAAACACTTCCATAATTGTTCATCAAGCTTCAAGTCTAGGTAACTCCCTCTCTATGTCTAGTCTATGAGTTAAGGCCTTCATTTCTTTCCTTTGATTTCATGTTGCAATGAACCATGAATTTAAGCCTTAAAATATAGTTTTAGACTTATTTCCTTCCATTGATATCATGTTGAAATGAGCCATGAGGCTAGAGCTCAAACTAAGGATTTTGCCCAGCAAACAGTTTTTTTTTCCCTGAACAGACAGTTTACTTTGAAAATTTTTCAAAAAATATTGAGGCCACTTTAACGGTTGATTTTTGGACGAGAGTTAAAATAAAGCGTTATCTTTTCAACCCAATTTGTTTCAACTCCATCCAACGGCTAGATTGTTGTAGAAATGATGTTTTAGAAATTGCAACAGATCTGAACCAGTTTTGTTTTACTGCCTTTTTACCCTATTTATGAGCATTTTTGAGAGGCGAGTCCTTCATGAAAAAGTCTCATAACATCTTGATTGATAACCCTGTAAATTTTCAGAAATTTTTTAAGTGTTTTGATTTGGATTTTAGCCTCTGATCGGGAGTGCTGCAAACTAAGAAGTTCTGGACCCTAGGAGGAGGACCCCTTTTAAGTTGTACACTTTGGGTACTTTGGGATTCTCAGTAAACTTCTTCCTGCTGTTGACATTCCTCTCCACGATCATGGCACGGTCCACTATGTCAGCGTATGTAACCAATCGCATTGGCAGTATGACATCGCGAATGTCAGGGTGGAGTCCCTCTTCGAACCTTCGAGAGTTTTAGATTTTCTGTGCTAATTAGGTGTTTCCCGTACTGTGATAGCCTGGTGAATTCTGCTTCGTATTCAGTCATTGACATCTGTCCCCACTGTTTTAGTCGATAAAACTCCGCACACTTTGCATCCTGGACGGACTGTGGTATGTATTTCTCTCGAAAGACGACCAGAAATCGGTCCCAAATCATTGTCGGCTCGGTCTCTTCCTTCATCTCCCACCATTGCTGAGCTTCTCCTTGCAGTAAATACGTGGCTAGTCCGACCTTCTGGGTTTCTGTACAATGCATAACTTTAAATATCTTTCTCAGCTCTGAGACCCAAGCATCGGCTCTTTCAGCGTCTATTCCTCCCGGAAAGGTTAGAGGTTTCAGCTTCAAGAATTCCTTCAAGTTGAGATCTTCCCGTTGAGGTTGTGCTACATTCCCCAACTGTGGGCCCTGGGCATTGTTAGTTGGTTGTTGCTGTACTTGAGGTGGTGGTGGAATTACTGGAGGTGGGTTCTGTGGAGGTAGTGGTTGTTTCCTTTCAGCTTGGGCTGCCGTGAAGAATTGGTCCATCGTTCTTTCTAACCGATCGAGAAGGCTTGAGTCGCCAACTCCAAGAGTTCTCGCAGGGTTCCCCCGAGACCTGAGATTTGTGTCAGATTTCTGGTGTAGCTTTCAACGAGCCATGGGAACAAAGTTGAACCTCAGTACGGCCTCTCATCCGCAGACCGATGGACAATCTGAGCGGACCATTCAGACGCTAGAAGACTTGCTTAGAGCCTGCGTGATGGATTTTCGAGGCAGTTGGGAAGAGTACATTCCTTTAGTAGAATTCGCCTACAATAATAGTTACCAGACGAGTATCGAGATGGCCCCTTATGAAGCTTTATATGGAAGGAAATGTAGATCGCCAGTATGTTGGACTGAGGTCGGGGAGAAACAGATCATGGAGGAAGAAATCAGACCAAACATCATTGAGGAAACAACGGAGAAGATCAAGCTCATCCAGGACAGCCTGAAGGTAGCTCAAGATAGACAGAAAAGTTATGCGGATAGCGGAAGGAGGAATCTTGATCTCAATGTAGGAGACTCAGCATTTGTGAGGATTTCACCTCTAAAAGGGGCCGTTCGATTTGGAAAGCGAGGGAAGTTAAATCCAAGGGTCGTGGGACCTTTCAGAATCACTGAGCGTGTCGGACCTGTAGCATATCAACTTCGCGTGCTGCGGAGCTCATGGGAGTTCATGACGTCTTTCATATCTCGATGCTAAACCCTTATGTGCCAGACTCGTCACATGTTCGAGTGCCTGAGTCAGCTGAAATGCAACCGAATCTGACTTACATTGTAAAGCCCATTCGTATCATGGACAGAAGGGTGAAGCAATTGCGAAACAAGGTCATACCTCTAGTGAAGGTCTGGTGGGACAATAATGCTAATGGATAAGCTGACTCACATGTATTGCTTGTATACATATTATTTTTGAGAAGCCATGGTTAAGACATTGTTATAAAACTCTTGCAAATATAATAACGTACATTCGAACGGAACATCCCAGACGTTGGGGGAAATTAAAGATACCAACGGGTGAGGCGTTATAAGGGTGGTTGTTGGGACGCGGCCATCGTCCCTTGGCATGACCATGACCACTTGATATTAGTATGGGTAGCTCCCTACTTCTCTGGCAACATATCCAGTCGAATGGACATATGTACGTATATTGTGATATCTATATTAGAGCATGAATTATTTAGGAGCATGAGATTGCACTGATTTATAAATAGCTAGCAAGTATGCCGATGATTGGAAAGGCACCTTGAATACATTTTGAAAATCATGTTATGTTTTAGAAAACGTGAGCTAATGGGATAAGCTGACTCACATGTCTTGCTTGTATACATATTATTTTTGAGAAGCCATGGTTAAGACATTGTTATAAAACTCTTGCAAATGTAATAACGTACATTCGAACGGAACATCCCAGACGTTGGGGGAAATTAAAGATACCAACGGGTGAGGCGTTATAAGGGTGGTTGTTGGGACGCGGCCATCGTCCCTTGGCATGATCATGAGCATTTTTGGGAGGCGAGTCGTTCATGAAAAAGTTTCATAACATCTTGATTGATAACCCTGTAAAATGTCGGAATTTTTTTAGGTGTTTTGATTTGGATTTTAGCCTCTGATCTGGAGTGCTGCAAACTAAGAAGTTCTGGACCCTAGGAGGAGGACCCCTTTTAAGTTGTACACTTTGGGTACTTTGGGATTATGGTTTTGAATATTTATTTCATGCTTAGAATTGGTTCCTAGACCTACTATAATGTAGTTTTTCATACGTTGTGTTTCAATCTCGGTTCCAGTCGACTTTACCAAACTTCGTGTACTTTTAGGTGAGTTCATACTTACACTCTTTACATGTATTTGAATATACTAACATGCTTTGATCCATGAATTATTTAGGAGCATGAGATTGCACTGATTTATGAATAACTAGCAAGTATGCCTATGATTCGAAAAGCATCTTGAATACATTTTGAAAATCATGTTATGTTTTAGAAAACGTGAGCTAACGGGATAAGCTGACTCACATGTATTTCTTGTATACATATTATTTTTGAGAAGCCATGGTTAAGACATTGTTATAAAACTCTTGCAAATGTAATAACGTACATTCGAACGGAACATCCCAGACGTTAGGGGAAATTAAAGATACCAACAGGTGAGGCGTTATAAGGGTGGTTGTTGGGACGCGGCCATCGTCCCTTGGCATGATCATGACCATTTGATATTAGTATAGGTAGCTACCTACTTCTCTGGCAACATATCCAGTCGAATGGACATATGTACGTATATTTTGATATCTATATAAGAGCATTTATTTTGCCTTTCCAGCCATTGGGCTTTGAAAACTTGAAATATTATGTTTGAACCATGGCAAACTTGTAAATTGTGTAAGTATGTTCTCACAAGCTTTATAGCTCATGGGTGTGTTGCTAACCCATTTCAGGTAAGGAGAATGCTTAGAGGATAACCAAAGGCCTTTTTGTGATATCTCGTGGCCTGGGATGGATTCTGGACCTTTAGTTTTATATAAGTCATGTATTACCTCTTTTGTTGGCATAGGGCCAAGTTATTGTGTAACTTAACTTTTCTTTATGACTTGTATGACTAATATAGCAGTGCTCTAGTGAAATGAACTCACCAAGTATTTGCGATGATTTATTTATTTATTCTCTAAACTGGATAGTAGATAGTAGTAGGCCTAGGGTGCGAATCGAGGCGCTGGCCGGTCGCGATTCCGATATGCCCTAGTTCGGGTCGTGAAAAACTTGGTATCAGAGCTGTGGGTTTAGAGAACCTTAAATCCATGGAGCATTAAGACACTTGTACTACGACACTCAATGCATGCTACGTGCTAAGTGTTTCATCCAGTAACCTGTTTGGGGTTGATACCTTAAGAAACCTGACTACAGCCTTAAGTTACTATAGACATAGAAGAGGTCAAACTCCAGATTTTAAACGACGGCCACAAGTCCAGACTTGTAATTCATCCAGGGATCACCAAGATGTATCAAGACTTGAAGACCGTATACTGGTGGAGGGGAATGAAGAGAGAGATAGCAAAATATGTAAGGAGTTGTTTCCAGTGTCAGCAGATAAAAGCAGAACACCAAAAACCAGCAGGACTACTTCAACCTCTACCTGTAGCTGATTAGAAATGGGAGCACATCACGATGGACTTCGTATCGGGACTACCACGCACATTGAAAGGGAACAACATGATATGGGTGATCGTCGATCGATTGACAAAGTCAGCTCATTTCCTACCGGTTAAAAAGACGTTCTCAATCGACCGTTATGCCCACATCTACCTCGCAGAGATAGTTAGATTACATGGCGTACCTGTGTCTATTGTGTCTGACCGAGACCCGAGATTTGTGTCAAATTTCTGGAGTAGCTTTCAACGAGCCATGGGAACAAAGTTGAACCTCAGTACAACCTTTCATCCGCAGACCGATGGACAATCTAAGCGGACCATTCAGACGCTAGAAGACTTGCTTAGAGCCTGCGTGATGGATTTTCGAGGCAGTTGGGAAGAGTACATTCCTTTAGTAGAATTCGCCTACAATAATAGTTACCAGACGAGTATCAGGATGGCACCTTATGAAGCTTTATATGGAAGGAAATGTAGATCGCTAGTATGTTGGACTGAGGTCGGGGAGAAACAGATCATAGAGGAAGAAATCGGACCAAACATCATTGAGGAAACAACGGAGAAGATCAAGCTCATCCAGGACCGCCTGAAGGTAGCTTAAGATAGACAGAAAAGTTATGCGGATAGTGGAAGGAGGAATCTTGATCTCAATGTAGGAGACTCAGCATTTGTGAAGATTTCACCTCTGAAAGGGGTCGTTCAATTTGGAAAGCGAGGGAAGTTAAATCCAAGGTTCGTGGGACCTTTTAGAATCACTGAGCGTGTTGGGCCTGTAGCATATCGACTCGCATTAACACCGGAGCTCGTCACATGTTCGAGTGCCTGAGTCAGCTGAAGTGCAACCGAATTTGACTTACATTGTAAAGCCCATTCGTATCATGGACAGAAGGGTGAAGCAATTGCGCAACAAGGTCATACCTCTAGTGAAGGTCTGGTGGGACAATAATGCTAACGGAGAGGCGACTTGGGAAAAAGAGGAGGACCTTCGAACTCTCTACCCGTATCTTTTTGAAGAAGGTAATGTTTTTCTTATATAACACGTTACTGTAGTACCTCGGTCACGTTTGGAGGACCAAACTTCTTAAGGTGGGAAGGATGTGAAGACCTGACCCAACTTTTTGCCTTTTGTTTGACACTGACAATGAACAGAGGTCACATCTCATATTTAATAAGTTTATCAATACCATTTTAATAAATATTATCTATACTTCGCCATCCGGCGCGGACCTATAACAGAACAATAATTGATAATCCTCTTCGAGTGTGTCAAAAACGATACTCCTAAAGATGTATATTTTTTTAGATGTGAAGCCCAACCCAACTTTTCGCCTTTTGTTTGACACCGACAATGAACAAAGGTCACATCTCATATTTAATAAGTTTCTCAATGCCATTTTAATAAATATTATCTATACTTCGCCATCCGGGGCAGACCTATAAGAGAGCAATAATTGATAATCCTCTTCGAGTGTGTCAAAAACGAAACTTCTAAAGATGTATATTTTTTTAGGCGAAACGGATCACACCATCGAACTCATAATGTCAAAATTAGTCAACAGTGATTTAATAGGATTTTTAATGAACCGATTTTCGGACAGCCCGGATGTTAGGTGCCTTTGCGTTTTATCCGAAAGCGATTGCAATTTGTGGTGGAAAATCAGCCACCATGGCTGGAATTTTTCGTGAGATGGAATATGCATCCACCTCACTCTCTTTTTTACCACAACATTCACCTTTCAATCCTAGCCTTAGGTTTTCTCCAAGATTTAATCCTAGCCATTGAACCTACCTACCCACTTTCTTCCTATATATATCCTATATGTGTAAAAACTACATCTTCTTGCTGAAATTATGTGGGTTTAAGAAAGAAAAATCAAACACTTCCATAATTGTTCATCAAGCTTCAAGTCTTGGTAACTCCCTCTCTATGTCTATTCTATGAGTTGAAGCCTTCATTTCTTTCCTTTGATTTCATGTTGCAATGAACCATGAATTTAAGCCTTAAAATATAGTTTTAGACTTATTTCCTTCCATTGATATCATGTTGAAATGAGCCATGAGGCTAGAGCTCAAACTAAGGATTTTGCCCAGCAAACAGTTTTTTTTTCCCTGAACAGACAGTTTACTTTGAAAATTTTTCAAAAAATATTGAGGCCACTTTAACGGTTGATTTTTGGACGAGAGTTAAAATAAAGCGTTATCTTTTCAACCCAATTTGTTTCAACTCCATCCAACGGCTAGATTGTTGTAGAAATGATGTTTTAGAAATTGCAACAGATCTGAACCAGTTTTGTTTTACTGCCTTTTTACCCTATTTATGAGCATTTTTGAGAGGCGAGTCCTTCATGAAAAAGTCTCATAACATCTTGATTGATAACCCTGTAAATTTTCAGAAATTTTTTAAGTGTTTTGATTTGGATTTTAGCCTCTGATCGGGAGTGCTGCAAACTAAGAAGTTCTAGACCCTAGGAGGAGGACCCCTTTTAAGTTGTACACTTTGGGTACTTTGGGATTATGGTTTTGAATATTTGTTTCATGCTTAGAAGACCCGACCCAACTTTTCGCCTTTTGTTTGACACCGACAATGAACAGAGGTCACATCTCATATTTAATAAGTTTCTCAATGCCATTTTAATAAATATTATCTATACTTCGCCATCCGGCGCGGACCTATAACAGAACAATAATTGATAATCCTCTTTGAGTGTGTCAAAAACGAAACTCCTAAAGATGTATATTTTTTTAGGCAAAACAGATCACACCATCGAACTCAGAATGTCAAAGTTAGTCAACAGTGATTAAATAGGATTTTTAATGAACCGATTTTCGGATAGCTCGGATGTCCACGCACTACGTTTTATCCGAGCAGTGCAATTTGTGGTGGAAAATCAGCCACCATGGCTGGAATTTTTCGTGAGATGGAATATGCATCCACCTCACTCCCTTTTTTACCACAACATTCACCTTTCAATCCTAGCCTTAGGTTTTCTCCAAGATTTAATCCTAGCCATTGAACCTACCTACCCACTTTCTTCCTATATATATCCTATATGTGTAAAAACTACACCTTCTTGCTGAAATTTTGTGGGTTTAAGAAAGAGAAATCAAACACTTCCATAATTGTTCATCAAGCTTCAAGTCTAGGTAACTCCCTCTCTATGTCTATTCTATGAGTTAAAGCCTTCATTTCTTTCCTTTGATTTCATGTTGCAATGAACCATGAATTTAAGCCTTAAAATATAGTTTTAGACTTATTTCCTTCCATTGATATCATGTTGAAATGAGCCATGAGGCTAGAGCGAAGACCCCATTTTCAGCACATTTTGGAAGGTTGCATTTAGGTCATATTTTTATCCTCATCTCTTTCCAAAACATTCTAGACATGATTTATGACTCAATAAAGATTAATAAGCTACTAATCAACATAGATTAGGTAGTTAAAGAAATGAATTATTGATCGTGTGGTAATTGTTAAAGAAGCCAAGTAAATGATCAATCTATTTGAAAAAGAAGGACTTAGTAATGAAAGAATATGTGAATTAAGAACCCAGTTTACTTAATTGAGAAAGAATAAACCTAGTAGAACTTCGGACTATACAGACTGGAGACTTGAAAGGACAAGTTTAATCAAGAGAGTAATATTGTATTTCAATGTGTATATGTTATATGTTTGTGTAGGTCACGCGCCATTGTCTGCCCGATTTATCTGATATATCCAATCTGTCTGATTTGCCTCTGCAGCCCTCTGTGAGTAATAACTTTGTAAAGTTATGTTCAATATTATGTATTTTCAGTATACTATGATACGAAATGATTGGTTCTTGAAAAGCTATGATATGTTGGAAATGAATGAATGAATGTCCAGTTTTCTAAAAAGTATTTGTGGCACCCTTAGTTCCGATGGCCCTCGCCTGGGGGTAACAATACCGTGGCCGATGGCCCTCGCCCGGGGGTAACAATACCGTGGCCTATGGCCCTTGCCTAGGGGTAACAATACCATGGCTACTTGCGCGCAAGATATGGACCTTTGTGGTCGTTGGTACCAACTTTGTTGTGGTCTTAGGACCTGCCTTTTGTGGTCTTCGGACCTGCCTGATCTGATAGCTAATGGGTGTACTACATATGATCTTATGCAAAATCTGAGTTTGATTATGAATATGAGCATGTATCTGAATCTATTTCTGATTGGAAATCTGAATATGCATAAGACTCTATTTTTGATAAGACTGGGTTTCTGATATAAACTCTGATTTCTAACTCTGTGATGGACATCATTCATTAAACCCTTTACTCTATTATTATTCACTGGGCTTTAGCTTACTGTATTATTTATGTATGTAGGTGATCAGGCACGTGGCCAGGCTTAGAGGCATCTGTCTAGAATCTGTCTTGTCAGCCAACTAATGTGCCTCTCGTGGAGGTTCCGAATGTGTCAAGTGGTTATTGCTTAGTAACTTAAAGTTTAAGTTCTGTTTTCGTGTTTGGTTAAGCAAGTCTTGGGTATTTTGTAAATAGGGCTAAGTTCCTTTTTGATCTAATCTGTGTATATATGGTGACTTAAAGTTAATGTGTATATATGTATATATAAAAAGTTTAAAATTTTCTTCTGTCTCATATAAATGTGCACAGCTCAATGGACGTTGTATATTATTATTTGCTTCCGCTAGCCCCTAGTATTTTGTTAATCTGTTCAGAGGCCGTAGGTAATCCTCGGATTACTGGCCGGTTACGATGCCAAACCTATAGAGGCGGGTTTGGGTTTGTTTCATTTCTTTCCTTTGATTTCATGTTGCAATGAACCATGAATTTAAGCCGCCCCAACTTTTCGCTTTTTGTTTGACACCGACAATGAACAGAGGTCACATCTCATATTTAATAAGTTTCTCAATGCCATTTTAATAAATATTATCTATACTTCGCCATCCGGCGCGGACCTATAACAGAACAACAATTGATAATCCTCTTCTAGTGTGTCAAAAACGAAACTCCTAAAGATGTATATTTTTTTTAGGCGAAACGGATCACACCATCGAACTCAGAATGTCAAAATTAGTCAACAGTGATTAAATAGGATTTTTAATGAACCGATTTTCGGACAGCCCGGATGTCCGCGCACTGCGTTTTATCCGAGCAGTGCCATTTGTGGTGGAAAATCAGCCACTATGGCTGGAATTTTTCGTGAGATGGAATATGCATCCACCTCACTCTCTTTTTTTACCACAACATTCACCTTTCAATCCTAGCCTTAGGTTTTCTCCAAGATTTAATCCTAGCCATTGAACCTACCTACCCACTTTCTTCCTATATATATATATATATATATCCTCTATGTGTAAAAACTACATCTTCTTGCTGAAATTCTGTGGGTTTAAGAAAGAAAAATCAAACACTTCCATAATTGTTCATCAAGCTTCAAGTCTAGGTAACTCCCTCTCTATGTCTATTCTATGAGTTAAAGCCATCATTTCTTTCCTTTGATTTCATGTTGCAATGAACCATGAATTTAACCCTTAAAATATAGTTTTAGACTTATTTCCTTCCATTGATATCATGTTGAAATGAGCCATGAGGCTAGAGCTCAAACTAAGGATTTTGCCGAGCAAACATTTTTTTTTCCTGAACAGACAGTTTACCTTGAAAATTTGTCAAAAACTATTGAGGCCACTTTAACGGTTGATTTTTGGACGAGAGTTAAAATAAAGCGTTATCTTTTCAAACCAATTTGTTTCAACTCC
The DNA here is from genome assembly GCA_025200525.1 of Camellia lanceoleosa. Classification (NCBI taxonomy): domain Eukaryota; kingdom Viridiplantae; phylum Streptophyta; class Magnoliopsida; order Ericales; family Theaceae; genus Camellia; species Camellia lanceoleosa. Next base: position 147,827 of record JANUSC010000399.1, read on the forward strand.
ATCCAACGGCTAGATTGTTGTAGAAATGATGTTTTAGAAATTGCAATGGATCTGAACCAGTTTTGTTTTACTGCCTTTTTACCCTGTTTATGAGCATTTTTGGGAGGCGAGTCCTTCATGAAAAAGTTTCATAACATCTTGATTGATAACCCTGTAAAATTTCGGAATTTTTTAAAGTGTTTTGATTTGGATTTTAGCCTCTGATCTGGAGTGCTGCAAACTAAGAAGTTCTGGACCCTAGGAGGAGGACCCCTTTTAAGTTGTACACTTTGGGTACTTTGGGATTATGGTTTTGAATATTTATTTCATGCTTAGAATTGGTTCCTAGACCCACTATAATGTAGTTTTTCATACGTTGTGTTTCAATCTCGGTTCCAGTCGACTTTACCAAACTTCGTGTACTTTTAGGTGAGTTCATACTTACACTCTTTACATGTATTTGAATATAATGACATGCTTTGATCCATGAATTATTTAGGAGCATGAGATTGCACTGATTTATGAATAACTAGCAAGTATGCCTATGATTGGAAAAGCACCTTGAATACATTTTGAAAATCATGTTATGTTTTAGAAAACGTGAGCTAACGGGATAAGCTGACTCATATGTATTGCTCGTGTACGTATTATTTTTGAGACGCCATGGTTAAGACATTGTTATAAAACTCTTGAAAATGTAATAACGTACATTCGAACGGAACATCCCGGACGTTGGGGGAAATTAACGATACCAACGAGTGAGGCGTTATAAGGGTGGTTGTTGGGACGCGGACAACAGTGATTTAATAGGATTTTTAATGAACCGATTTTCGGACAGCCCGGATTTCCGCGCAGTGCGTTTTATCCGAGCAGTACAATTTGTGGTGGAAAATCAGCCACCATGGCTGGAATTTTTCGTGAGATGGAATATGCATCCACCTCACTCCCTTTTTTTCCACAACATTCACCTTTCAATCATAGCCTTAGGTTTTCTCCAAGATTTAATCCTAGCCATTGAACCTACCTACCCACTTTCTTCCTATATATATCCTGTATGTGTAAAAACTACATCTTCTTGCTGAAATTCTGTGTGTTTAAGAAAGAAACATCAAACACTTCCATAATTGTTCATCAAGCTTCAAGTCTAGGTAACTCCCTTTCTATGTCTATTCTATGAGTTAAAGCCTTCATTTCTTTCCTTTGATTTCATGTTGCAATGAACCATGAATTTAAGCCTGAAAATATAGTTTTAGACTTATTTCCTTCCATTGATATCATGTTGAAATGAGCCATGAGGCTAGAGCTCAAACTAAGAATTTTGCCCAGCAAACAGTTTTTTTTTTTCCTGAACAGACAGTTTACTTTGAAAATTTTTCAAAAAATATTGAGGCCACTTTAACGATTGATTTTTGGACGAGGGTTAACATAGAGCGTTATCTTTTCAACCCAATTTGTTTCAACTCCATCCAACGGCTAGATTGTTGTAGAAATGATGTTTTAGAAATTGCAACGGATCTGAACCAGTTTTGTTTTACTGCCTTTTTACCCTGTTTATGAGCATTTTTGGGAGGCGAGTCCTTCATGAAAAAGTTTCATAACATCTTGATTGCTAACCCTATAAAATTTTGGAATTTTTTTAAGTGTTTTGATTTGGATTTTAGCCTCTGATCTGGAGTGCTGCAAAATAAGAATTTCTGGACCCTAGGAGGAGGACCTTTTTTAAGTTGTACACTTTGGGTACTTTGGGATTATGGCTTGGAATATTTATTTCATGCTTAGAATTGGTTCCTAGACCTACTATAATATAGTTTTTCATACGTTGTGTTTAGATCTCAGTTCTAGTCGACTTTACCAAACTTCGTGTACTTTTAGGTGAGTTCATACTTACACTCTTTACATGTATTTGAATATAATGACATGCTTTGATCCATGAATTATTTAGGAGCATGAGATTACATTGATTTATGAATAACTAGCAAGTATGCCTATGATTGGAAAAGCACCTTGAATGCTTAGAGGAGAACCAAAGGCCTTTTTGTGATGTCTCGTGGCCAGGGATGGATTCTGGACCTTTAGTTTTATATAAGTCATGTATTACCTCTTTTGTTGGCATAGGGCCAAGTTATTGTGTAACTTAACCTTTCTTTATGACTTGTATGACTAATATAGCAGTGCTCTAGTGAAATGAACTCACCAAGTATTTGCGATGATTTATTTATTTGTTCTCTAAACTGGATAGTAGATAGTAGTTGGCCTAGGGTTCGAATCGAGGTGCTGGCCGGTCGCGATTCAAGTTTCTTAAGGTATCTACCCCAAACAGGTTACTGGATGAAACACTTAGACACGTAGCATGCATTGAGTGTCGTAGTGCAAGTGTCTTAATGCTGTAGTTTTTCATACGTTGTGTTTAGATCTCGGTTCCAATCGACTTTACCAAACTTCGTGTACTTTTTGGTGAGTTCATACTTACACTCTTTACATGTATTTGAATATAATGACATGTTTTGATCCATGAATTATTTAGGAGCATGAGATTGCACTGATTTATGAATAACTAGCAAGTATGCCTATGATTGGAAAAGCACCTTGAATACATTTTGAAAATCATGTTATGTTTTAGAAAACGTGAGCTAACGGGATAAGCGGACTCACATGTATTGCTTGTATATGTATTATTTTTGAGAAGCCATGGTTAAGACATTGTTATAAAACTCTTGCAAATGTAATAACGTACATTCGAACGGAACATCCCGGACGTTGGGGGAAATTAAGGATACCAACGGGTGAGGCGTTATAAGGGTGGTTGTTGGGACGCGGCCATCGTCTCTTGGCATGATCATGACCATTTGATATTAGTATGGGTAGCTTCCTACTTCTCTGGCAACATATCCAGTCGAATGGACATATGTACGTATATTTTGATATCTATATAAGAGCATTTATTTTGCCTTTCCAGCCATTGGGCTTTGAAAACTTGAAATATTATGTTTGAACCATGGCAAACTTGTAAATTGTGTAAGTATGTTCTCACAAGCTTTATAGCTCATGGGTGTGTTGCTAACCCATTTCAGGTAAGGAGAATGCTTAGAGGATAACCAAAGGCCTTTTTGTGATGTCTCGTGGCCTGGGATGGATTCTGGACCTTTAGTTTTATATAAGTCATGTATTACCTCTTTTGTTGGCATAGGGCCAAGTTATTGTGTAACTTAACCTTTCTTTATGACTTGTATGACTAATATAGCAATGCTCTAGTGAAATGAACTCACCAAGTATTTGCAATGATTTATTTATTTGTTCTCTAAACTGGATAGTAGATAGTAGTAGGCCTGGGGTGCGAATCGAGGCGTTGGCCGGTCGCAATTCCGATAAGCCCTAGTTCGGGTCGTGACCTCTATTCATGTTGAAATGAGCCATGAGGCTGGAGCTCAAACTAAGGATTTTGCCCAGCAAGCAGTTTTTTTTTTTCCTGAACAGACAGTTCACTTTGAAAATTTATCAAAAAATATTGAGGCCACTTTAACGGTTGATTTTTGGACGAGAGTTAAAATAAAGCGTTATCTTTTCAACCCAATTTGTTTCAACTCCATCCAACGCCTAGATTGTTGTAGAAATGCTGTTTTAGAAATTGTAACGGATCTGAACCAGTTTTGTTTTACTATTTTTTTACCCTAGTTCGGGTCGTGACAAACTCGCTTTGGCTCTATAACTTTACAGTAATAATGGTAATAGGATTAATAGTAGTGATGACCATTTCAAGTTTCTCTTCTGCATGCTGCTTAACTACAATATAACAATATTTGATATAGCCATTCATATTTTCCTGAAGCAATTATTATTTACTCCCATGTGCGTAAAATTTTTTTTTTTCCAAATTGGCAAGAATGCTATAAGTTTAAAATGAAGCCATTGGAGCACGTGGAACTTATGCGAAGGGTGTACGAAGGTGCCTTGCGATGACAGTAGTGAGCTGCCATCTTTCCAGCTTGCCGCCTACAGTGAGCACACAGTTGATGATTGTGCCGTGTCTATGGAACAAACTCCAACAGTTGAACTGATGAAACGAAAATTTGGAGGCAACACTCAAGGGCAATGAAAAAAAGGGCAGAACGAGGGAGCTTCGAAGTTCGCAAGCAGCATAGAAAACCTTGCGTATTCAATTAAATCACAACAACGTAAGGTCCAAGTGCATCATGATTACCCACATTTGATGCCGAAGGTGATTGGCAAGTGCCTAGCAAGGTGGTACTCCCTAAATGGTCTTGGCCCGAATGACCTACTCATTGATTTTGCAGTTTCCCTAATGGACAACCCAGCAAATCAAGCCATCATGTTGTAGCTTCCCACGGACGATGCGGTAATTCATTGGCTTCAAATCAAGCAATCCCAGATTTTTGGGGGCCCATGCTGCCCAACGTATGGATCCAGAATGGGGGGCTAGTGTTGAGGAGTTGTTCCACCTCGTAGTTCCTGCATTTTACAAAAACTGTTCCAGAATGTATGTTGAATTTTTTTTCTTTACTTTTTTTTTTTCCTCCCTATCGTGCTTGTGTTGGCAAATAATTGTGTGTTGTTATTGGATTTCTGTTATATTTTAATAGTATGCATGTTACTGTTTGAACTTTGTTTGCTACATTTATTCATAGACCATATTTCTCCATACAGGGACGAGATTCATACGTGGACCATATGTGTTGTAGACTACATAATATATATATTTTTTTTTGTAACAACCCATGTAAAACACCAATCAGTACGTGACTACTAACACAAGCAATTTTTTTTTTTTAAACATAGCATGTCATAAAACTGAATACCAATTATTGTTCTCACTATGTGATTTAAATGGCGTGTAAAAAACCACAATCATGTGTTGGACTCAATTTTTGAAAAAACTATTATCGAATATCAGAATTGGATCAAATTAGTTTAAACACAATTTTTATAATGGTTTAGATGAACTACACTATTTCTGAATCTTTTTTAAATTTTGTTTGAACCAAAAACAAAATAGGATTTTTTTTTTTCTTCCATTTGGAGTGTTGTGTAACTTCTGTTCGAAAACAGTCTGGTTTTGTTTTTTGTTCAAAATAGTTTCCAAATTTAATATTTGCAGCATAATTGCCAATACAAATAGTTTCCAAAATAATGCTGAGTATTTAATAATTTTTGAAAAATATTTTTACAAAACAATGATGAGTATTTTTATGTTTTTTTAAAATCAATTTCGATAAAATTTTCAAAATATAATGATGAGTATTTATTTTATGAAAATTCAAAATAAACAAAATATTACTATAGTGTACAAAAATATTACATTTTGTGGTGTGAAAAGTTATATCATTTCATGATTCATGTATAATTTTTATTTTCATATTAATACAAAAAATATTATATTGAGAAATCAAAAAATGGGCAAGGCAACCCACGTGGGGTAGCCACTTTTGTCCTTACCCATCTCTTCCTTCACATTAAAAGAATCTTTAGTTTTGCATGCATTTGATTTAAATAAAATGTTTTAAAATTGACCACAAACATAAACTAAAAAATATATTTATTCAGGCTTAAAATATTCATATTTATTTTTTATTATTTTATGACAATGGGATCATGCACATTATAATTGAAAAAAAAAATTAAAAAAATTAATTGAAAAAAATATTTGAAAAAAAATTAATTGAAAAAAAAGTTAATTGACAAAAAAAAAATTGAAATAAAAAATTTGTTAGTAAAATTTTTAAATTTCTGTTTAAAAACCAATGTAAACCCATTTTTTGAGCTTATGTTTTTTTCTCAAATTTATAAATTGAGACAACCATTTACAAACCAAAAAAATTATCAAATAAGTTTTTATGATAGTTTTTTTAATTTTTTATAAATATAAACTGAAAACTGAAAACAAAATGGTTACCAAACAGACCCTTAATAATTGTCAAAATAGTTTTTTCAAAATAATGATGAGTACTATGTTTTTCAAAATCATTTTCAATAAAAATTACAAAACATAATGATGTGTATTTATTTTATGAAAATTCACTGACTAATTAGTGTTCAGTTCAATTTGTGGGGTGTACCATATGGTCAAAAAAATTATATATGATTGTATTGAATGAAAATGTTTATATTTCAAAGTGAACAAAATATTATTGTAGTGTATAAAAATATTATATTTTGTGATAAGAAAAATTATATCATTTCAGAAAAATGTAAAATATTTTTTCATATTAGTAAAACAAATTTATTGTATTATGCACTTTATTGAAATCCTTGGCAAGGCAGCCTACATGAGGCTGCCATGCTATTGTCCTTGCCTATCTTTTCCTTCACATTAGTTTTAAAATTCAATTTTGCTTCCAAGATTGGCAGAGCCCTTCTCTCTCTCTCTCTCTCCATTGTTGGTCACCCTTTTAGTTTCGTATACGTAACATGGTGGATAAAGCCAGTCCTAGTAACATCTATAGAAATGCACCGTTAAAGGAAGCAATAGATGAAATTGAGCGGGAAATGGTTGTAGAAATTGACCACAACTTGGTAGAAGCGTGGAACATTGCGGCAATGTATTATTACAACAATTACTACCAAGTCTTGTGAAATACATCAATCTTGTCGAGACGATTATGGATGTACGAGTTGTTTAACGGCCACCAGGTCCGGTTTGAAGATGCAGTCAGTATGTCTCAACTAGTGTTCTTGAAGTTGTGTGACGCTCTACACAATTTTGGGTTTACAGTACCGTAGTAGGAGCATGGGGTGCCGCTTGAAGAAAAGGTAGCAATTTTCATTTCTGTTTTGTAGGGAATTTCATGGAGGAATTTGCAAGAACGGTTCTAACACTCAAATGAGACATTGTCACGGCATTTCTACAAGGTTTTACAAGTTATGATACCATTTATGTCAATTCAGAGTAGGACCCGATCAAGTCCTACAAGGGGACCATCCATATTTACGTTATAAACGGCAGTACCAGCCATTCAAGGTAATGCCATGTAAAAAAATTTCTGCGACAAAGTCATTCATAATATATGCAATAAGAAGTTACATTTTGCAGTTTTTACTTGTTTAGGACTGCATTGGGACACTGGACGACACTCACATTATGGCCCATGTCTCCAACGAATATGCCTCCTCACACTACGGTCGAAAAGGCGTGCCAACGCAAAATATTATCGTGACTTTGATTTGTGCTTCATGTTTGTGTCCGCCAGTTAGGACGGGAGCATGCACGGCAGCAGGATACTGCACTATGTTACAACCGAGCCTAAACATCGATTTCCACCCCCTCGCACTTGGTAACAAATTCCCGCTTGACAATGCACTTGACAAGATATAAAAAATTAATCACATAGGTGATGGTAACAAAATGTTTTTGGTACGATAAATACCAGATTATATCAATTTTCAAATAAGAATTCAAAAAATGTAGGAGTACGTCCTAACAAAAAAACAAGTTGGGGGTATACAAGTACGAACAATACATGTTTTGTTTATTGGTCCAACATACGATTTGAAGTTTGAAATTGCGACAGATTTAAAGTGAAAAAGTCATTATACGATTTTAAAAAATTACCATTTCATATTTATCAGTTATATTGTTCTACATGTGTAGGAAAATACTAATTGGTCGATAGCGGGTACAACAACAAGACAGGATATTTAGCCCCGCACAAGGGGTATTGATATCATCAAAATGCCCATCACAACTGAGTACCACAAAACGAGTTCGAACGGTTCAACAAGGCACATTCGTCCTTGTGTAGTTGTATCGAGCGAACATTTGGTGCTTGGAAGTCGAGGTGGGGGCCTTTGCCGAATATGCCGAAGATAAATTTTTTTGATCAAGTGCCCTTTGTATGTACGTCGATGGCTTTACATAACTTTATACACCGAAATAGTCAATCTGATACGATCACGCAAGAAATCCCAGACGACGATAAGTACGTGGCGCCGCAAATGCCTGACCATCCCGAATACACCCAGGTTGGTGATATCATAGAGCCAGGGGCCTCAAATCCCCATATGGCAACTGTAAGAGCGAATATTACATATGCACTGTGACAAAGAAGGGCACGCGTTTAAAAGCGACGCATTTGTTGTCAGTATGGTCTTATATTCGTTGTATGTTGTGTAACACTAATGTATGTTGTTGAAAGTGATTCTATTATTATATCATTAATTATAATGAAATAATTTGTTGTACCAAATTTGTAACAGCTAAAAAAATATTGCAATAACCAACACCATTCAATTTTGTACACACGTTACATTTCTTACATAAACACACATTACATTTCTTACATAATCAAAATAATTAAAAAAAATAAAACTTACAAAAAATAATACATTGTAATTGTTTTTTAAAATTTGTTACATAATCAAAATAATTAGAAAAAAAATTTTAAGATAAAATATTTGCACAAGCAAGTGAAAAGAAAAAAAAAAAAAAAAAAAGCCAAATTTTTTGCCACAAATTGAAGTGAACAAGTATAACTTAGACATCACGTGTGAATAGGAAACATGTACAAAAAAAATAAATAAATAAAATAAAATATTAAACTTTGTACATATATATCTTCTCAGGTCAAGTCGTTCCACATTAAAAAACCAAGCCGTATTGGCCATCACATGAGGCACTGTCGGTACGCATAGGGGCATGGGGGTAATACGGTAATTTACATATTTATTACAATATTATAATACACATTTTTTGTAAAAAGTTAAAAAATTATTCCAAACACTCATCTTTTTTTTCCTAATTTTTTTTAACCAAAAAGTTAAAAAGTACACTTATGTAAATCATTCCAAACTATCCCCTAATCACATATAAGGGCACCTTTCACATCACCAAGAAACACAGAGGCAAGTCTAAAAAATGGAAAATTTTGCAAATTAGTAGTATTTTTATAAAATATTTGCAAATTTATGGAAAAATTATAATTAATTATTAAAATTGATAAATTTTTCATTGATTTGTATTTTTTTTTTTTAAACTTGTTCTAAAGTGCAATTTTTCCTAAAAATTTTTGGCCCGTAATAATAATACATGCTTTGATTACTGATGGTTGAATTTGGAATTTGGAATTTGGAATTTGGAATTTGGAATTTGGACTTTGGACTTTTTTTGTTTTTAGGATGGGAGACTTTGGACCTGTGTAGCTATTTTTACAGTGTAAGATTATCGATTTAAATTTTATGAAAAAGAATTTGATATTATTTAAGAGGTTTTTTTCTCACTTATTATGGGAACATATGCAGTTGTTCATTTTTTATTGATAAATCTCATTTAGAGGTGTTCTAACCCAATAAGTCCATGAAGGAAATTTATAACCTAATTAGTCCTATATGTTTGTACTTTTATTCCATGAAGTCCTTTTTTCCTAATTTTATATTTTTTTTGAACTATTATACCCTTATATATTATGTTGATACATAATATACACAAAAAAGGAACTACATGTTTTTGTTTTATTTGTCAACATTATTCACGTTGATGATTCTGATTCAGTTAATCAATTTCAATCGTTTATGGTAGGGTTTCATTGTGGTAGGGTTTCAATGCAGTGGAGAGAAGACGACGACAGGTTTCTGTGCTGTGAGAGAAGACGAAGACGACGGGTTTTTATCCATAGGTGTATTCATTTTCGTAGTTTGGTGTTTGTGTCGCTACGTGTGGGAAGATGAGGATGTGAGTGATGGTTTTTTATTTTTGGAGAGATAGAAATTCGTTAAATTTCTAGTTTTGTTATTGTAATTGTTTTTGATTTTTTGTTAACCTCATCATATCATTAATCAATGCTAATATTCACATTATCTGTAATGGAAATTTGTAATTTGTTTTATCAATCAGTGTGACATCCATATAATATTGAATAGTGTATATATTTTCATTGTGTTAATTACCACTATGCAAAATGTTAAAGTTCACATTAAACCATTGTATTCAATCATATAATCACAATCCACAATGTTTATTTGGATACAAAAATAATGTGAATATTCACTTCCTTGTTCTGTTTGATTAGATAATTCAGATTATGAGAACAATGTAAATGTTCACATATCATTGGCTATAATGTGGTTATTCACTTCCTTATTTTTGTATTTTTGCAACAAATGGATACATTCATGTTGTTGGTGTGCTCATATGGGTGTAGTACTACTGTAATAAATGTTGTGCGAGTACTTTCACTTTCTTATTTTTGTATTTTTGCAGCAAATGGATACATTCATGTTGTTGGTGTGCTCATATGGGTGTAGTACTACTGTAATAAATGTTGTGCGAGCACTTTCACTTCCTTATTTTTATATTTTTGCAACAAATGGATACATTCATGTTGTTGGTGTACTCATATGGGTGTAGTACTACTGTAATAAATGTTGTGCGAGCACTGTCTTATTCACATTTCGTGGAGTGCGTGTGTGTGTGAAAAATGGAGCGAGTTATCTACTGATTGTGTTTCATTGTTCTATTGGCTACCTAAGATTAATTGGTGTAATTTGGACAGTGATGATGAGTTCAAAGTATGTTCTTGCTTGCCAAATCAATGAGAGTTCAACATGCAGAGGTTGTTGTTGGATTGGTATAATGTTGGAATTGCATGGGTAATGATAATGATGAAGATGAGAATGTAGGTGTTTGTTTTTGGAGAGTTTGAGATTTTATAGGCTTTTTGTTTCTGGATTTTTGGTTTTTTGTACTGGAATTTTGTCATATGTATTGTCAATTAATGTTAATATTTGTACTTTCATATAATATTGAATGGTGTATATGTTTTTGTTGTGTTTATTACCATTATGCAATGTTGATTATATGAATATTCAAGGACTGTTTTGTTTATTTAGACATAAACATCATGTGAATATTCACAATGCAATAAATAAATGTGAAGATTCACATTAATTTTGATATGTTTGTTTATGGGTCGTACATCTAATTAATGTATACTGTGAATATTAACATCTATAGTCAACCACAGTATGATGTGAATATTCACAATGCAATAAATAGATGTGAATATTCATGTTAACTTTAATATGATCATACACCTAATTAATATATAATGTGAATATTAACATCTGTAGTCAATCATAGTAAACATCGGACATAGTTTGAACATTCACATTTATTGAACATAAATCAAGATGTGAACATTCACACGAACTTCAACATAAGAAAACAGATGTGAATGTTCATAGTTTATATTGTTTAGCACATGCAACACATCAACACCAAACACATAGGTGTGTGAGAAATATATCATTGATTTATATATATGTTGTCAAGTATTTTCAACTACAAGTTATCAAAGTTACATATAAAAACAAAACAAAACAAAAGCAAAAACAAAAACAAAAACAAAAACAAAACTAGCACTGTATTCTGGTATAGCTAGTGTATGGTGGACAACCCCAATCATTGAATAACGGAGTTTGCCTCAAGTAGTCCAGCTGAAGATCTGAGAACTTGGTGCTTCTCATAAGTTTTACTAAGCCTGTAATGTTTGATCAATAATTGACATGCCGCATGTCGATATGGGTGTTGCTCTCTAAAGGCATGCTCTCTTCTTTGACATGATACTCCTCCCTCTTTCTCTTTGTGCAAAATTTAGATGCAACATCTATTACATGGGCATACACAAATAGTGAGTGTTTATATGAACATTAAATTTGATTTTAATAGAATTGGTAGGATAGGCATGCACATTGACATCAGCACATCATTAGTCAATGTGGATGTTCACATTCAACGATATTCATATAAGAAAAAGCAACAAAGTACTATTTAGGTGACAAACATAGTAATGTGAACATTCACATCATTGGAGATGTGAATATTCACATTACTGCTAGGGTACAAATAGTAATGGTCACACCGAATGTTAATATTTACACATTCATATAATATTAGGTATGTCTATGTGTATAGAAAGGAATGTTAAAGTTCACATCAACATTTGGTTACAATAATTCACAGTAAGACAATAATTATATGTACACATTTATAAGCAAATAGCATCAATGTGAATATTCAAAATGGCTATAAACAACCAAACAACATGACAACATGACAATATCACCCATTCATTAACCACAAACCACATATTTTCAGTGTACACAACTGCGATATGAATATTAAGTAGATAAATATGAACAACATTAATATTTACAATGTTAAGATTCATATCAAAATCGAACTATAAGTAGAAGCAATGTTTTTATTTGGGGATTTGCTTCACACTATGTTCACAATCATATAACAAATTTATTTAGGACATGTTCCCCACGTGAATGTTGACATCATGCGAACAACAACAACAATATCCGAAACAACAACAATTTTCTGCTTTCTACGAAAAACAACAAATTTGGGAGTTTACATCCTTTCAACAATACCAACAACAAAAAGAGGAAAAATAATAGCAAAATCATGAACAACAAGGACCAAAAATAATAATGGCAACATGTGAAGAAGTTTGCATTGGGACCAAAAAAAAATGTAATTTGATTTCACAAAAAAAGGGAAAAAAAAATGCTTACATTTGGTCCCCATGTCGTATTGATACACTCTGATATATGTGAATATTCACAACGTTGTTTTTTCTTCGTTGGAGTATGGTTGTAGTAGCTGACAACGCTTCGATGACGGTGGAACGGTGGGAGAACGGAAAGACACAAACGGTGGGTTGATTTCGTGATGGCAGCAGTGAATCCATGTGAACTTCTAATCGCCAGCGACGGTGGGAAGATGGTAGGATGGTGGATGAAGCAATGTGAAACCTAGGATTAAGGCAAAGTTTATGTGATTAGAATAGTGCTACAAATGTGAACATTCACAACATTGGCATAGATGTGAATGTGAATGTTCACAGTTGTGTTCATGGGTATGAATGTCCACAGCTGTGTGCATGGATGTGGATGTTCACTGCGCCAACAAAAACACAATGTGAATAGATTTCAACACAACATAATAGCAACTGTAATATTTTTACATAGATGTCAACACAAAGACACAATGTGCATAGATTTCATGTGAATGTTCACTATGGTTAACAACAACAATTTAATTGACCAAACATTTTCAATCCATGTGAATGTTCACAGTTTTCAACAACAACAATAATAACATCTGAAACAATTTGATTGGCCAAACATTTTTCAATCCATGTAAATGTTCACATCTTTTAACAACAACAACAACTGAAACAATTTACTTGCCCAACAATTTTCAATTTCATGTGAATGTTCACAGTTGTGTGCATAGGTGTGAATGTCCACATTTGTGTACATGGATGTGAATATCCACATCTGTCCATGGATGTGGATGTTCACTGTGTCAGCAAAAACACAATGTGAATAGATTTCAACACAACATAATAGCAACTGTAATGCTTTTGCATAGATGTCAACACAAAAACACAATGTGTATAGGTTTCATGTGAATACTCACTACGGTTAACAACAACAATTTGATTGGGCAAACATTTTCAATTCATGTGAATGTTCATAGCTTTCAACAACAACAACAATAACATCTGAAACAATTTGATTGGCCCAACATTTTTCAATCCATGTGAATGTTCACATCTTTCAACAACAACAACAACTGAAACAATTTGCTTGCCTAACAATTTTCATTTTCATGTGAATGTTCACATCTTTTAACAATAATAACATATGAAATAATTTGATTGGCCAAATATTTTTCAATCCAAGTGAATGTTCACATCTTTGAACAACAACAACAACTGGAACAATTTTCTAGCCCAATAATTTTTAATTTCATGTGAATGTTCATATCTTTCAACAACAACAACATCTAAAATAATTTGATTGCCCCAATATCTTTCAATCCATTTGAATGTTCACAGATTTCAACACAACATAATGGCAACTGTAATGTTTTTGAGTAAAAAAATTCATATAATTGAGGATTGGGATTGAGGGGTTCAGATTAACAATTAAGGCATGAACAATAACAATATGAAGTTCCATATATTGTATGAATAGAAACAGAGGATATTTGTGAAAGTTCACATTGTTGTTTGTTGAAGAAGAAATTTAGGGTTTATATGCAAGAATGATTAGATTACTTACATTTTTTGCCCATTTCGATAGTTGTGTTGTCACAAATGGTCGTCGATGGTAATTTTGATGAAGATGGAACTTACGGATGTTCAACATAGTGATTTCCACGATTTCAGCGATCGACGGCGTGGGGATGACGAAAAAGACGATGAGACGATGCAACAATGAGAGTTTTCTGGGCTTTGAGATGATATGGAATACAGATTTGAATTTTTGGAATGGTGGAGATACTAATTCTCTGCAAGAAGAGAGGGAAAGAGAGATGGTTATTTGATTCAAAGGATAGGCACGTGTTTGTTTGAGGGTCTTTTGATCTTTTAGTATGAAATGGGACCTAATGGAATATTACAAAACATTATGGGTCTGATGGAATAGGACTCTTAGAGAATGGATTTACTAAAAAAGCTCCCTTTTTTATTTTTTTTTTAAGTTTAGACTATTTCTTGTGGTGATTTCAGCTATTGTTGGACTGTTACAATTTAGTTGTCCAATTTTATTTATGTTAGAAAAATTTTAGAGATTTTAAAAGTTTACCAAATTTTCTACCAAATGTCTTACATGAGTGTGAGATTTTGGTAAAAAATTTGATAAATTTTTTAAGATTTCTAGCATTACTTTTTATGTTATATTTGTAATTACGTTTTATTGATTGAAAAAAAAAAATTATATAACATTTTCTTTTATTGAATCTGGGATTGATGTGGCAGCATAATCACTTAAAAAATGTTAATTATATAAATGAGACTATTGTATAATTTTACAAATTCTGTACATATTTTTTGCTTAAAAAAAAAATCTCATTTAAAAGTGGTTTGGGAACAAATTAAAAAAGTCAAAAAATAAAAAAATTATATAAATTATCACACCATTCACTTTATTTTTTATTATATATTTTATAAAAAATTTAAATAAAAACAAACTCCAAACAACCACTTACCGTATAAGTTCATGCGCTGTAACATTAATTCGAGCTTGACTAATGTACATGTGGTCCCGCAACTATCTCCACTACTCTCCCACTAATTAATATAGTGGTATTATATATATTAATTAATGTATCAATATTAGTTATAATATTATTATTAATTTTATTTATTATATAAATTATAAATATTAAAAAAATTTAAAATTATATTATATCATCAATTAATATATTAATTAATACATTAATTAATACATATAACATTATTTTTACTAGAAATATCAGATCACATCAAGCTCATCACAGTATAGTCAGACTAATATGGATTTGGGCCAACATCACATCTCCTCCTCTCTTACATTATTATTATTATTATTATTATTATTATTATTATTTAACAAATGTTAGATAAATTACAAATATATTTTTTAAAATTTACTTAAAATACATATTATTTTTTATAATTTTAAAAATTACAAATATCTTCTAGTTAGAATTTTTTATTTAATAAAATTAATTAAAAAATAAAATTCATAATTGCTCTCTAATACAATAATAAAATTACAAAAATTATTAATTAAAGTATATTTCTAATATCATTAAAAACTATTAATTAATTTTATAATTTATTAATAAAATGGACAATTTGTTACTAAATTAGAAACATCAAGAGATGAAATGTAATTTTCAAAATAATAAGGGTGATTTATATTTTAATTAAATTTCAGAGGGTGTATTTACAATTTACCTAAAAATGTTTAGAAGGGTCTAAATAAATATATTTTTTTAATTTTTATAAAAAAAAATTAAAAAAAATAGAAAAGTAAGATGAACAATACTAATATAAAAAATATCAAATTTTGCGTCGGAGGTAATAATTTGGTGCGGAGAATCTAGCCCGTCGCAAAACATGAATATTTACCTTTCCAATTGAGTGAAATGATTCAGGATTTGACTAATTAAACTAACCTAGTTAGATTGTTGGATCAACATCACGACAAAGGTATTCTAAAAGCGAAAAGTTAGGAATCATGAAAAAAAATTTATGAAAAAAATCATGAAAGAATTATGACCTTTGGATTACTTTGATTAGTGTGTGGTGCTTTATTTTTAGTGTAATTCAAAGGTCATAAATTTTTCATGATCATTTTCATGAAAAAATTTTCATGATACCTAGTATTGCTCATTCTAAAAAGGGTTGGGCTTTCTTCCCATCATTGATCGGATTGGAGGATATTATTAAATTTGTAGGAATTTAATAAAGATTCTATTTTGATTATCTAAATCGTTCAATATGTAGAACTCATCGAATACTATATACCTATAAAATATTACGTTGATCGGATATCGATAACTATCTCGTTGGATCAGATTTTTATCAATTTTTTTTAACTGTCCATTTTTTTATACAAAACTGATTTGATCACGTAGTTATCGATATCTAATCAATGTGATTTTTAATAAGTATATAATAGTTGACGAGTTCTACACATTAAACAGTTCAGATTATCAAAACATGACTCGTAATGAGCCCCTACAGACAAAGACGAAACTAGGATTTCATTACCAGATAGGCCGAACAAAAAAAAATCATCATGTACACAAACACACATGTACCTACAATATGATATATAAATTATATATACAAAAAAAAAATTAATACTATAGAAACAATCTCTAATAGAATGAAAAAGTTTTTTTTTTGGGTATAAAATAGAAAAAGATAATAAGATGGAAGAATAACAAAAAATATATATATTTTATAAAGAATGACCATCTTATATATAAAATGATATATATATATATATAAAGTGTTATGACAAATAATATTTTTCACAGAAATAAAAAATATATAACCTTCATAATTTTATTTTAATTCCATCCTTATCTACGGACTTAACAATACCTTTAATCCGATCATAAACTGAAACGAAGCCATCCCCCTTCTAGAAATCACTGTGCTTATTGGGTACACTGAGAGAATCTTTTTAGGTCACCACCTCACAAAAAAATCTTGTCTCAGTTCTGTTATTTTATTTTTTATTATTTTAAAACATTACTTCTTCCGTTTTAAAATATTAATTTTTTATTTTATTTTTTATTGTCTCAAAATATTAGTTTTTTTTCAAAAATTAAGTACAACAATAATATAAATTTTCTATTTTGCCATTCTTTTAAATTAATAAATAATATAAAAAGTACAATTATGACATTGATATTCTTAAAAAATGTACTATCAAAAGGATAATTTTGAAAAATTAACTTTTTTCATATACAATAATTGTACTACCAAAAAAAGTTGGATTCCCCAAAAAGGGATCATTATTTTGGGACGGAGGGAATAATTTTTTTAATTCTAAATTAAAAATTAAAATAATATAAATTATTTATTTTATCTTTTTTTTAATTCATTAAAATTAATATATACAAAAGGTATAATTATGACAATTATATTACCAAATGATAGTTTTGAAAAGTAAATATTTTTTAAGTATAATAATTATGCTATTAAAAAAAATTAAATTCTTCAAAAGAGATTAATATTTTGAAACAGAGAAACATATAAATATATCAGTTTATTTTGACAATTAAGTTAAAAGTTAAAAAGTTAATTTTTTAACTTTTTAGATCATATAATCTCTTTACTTTTTTATATAATTTAAAAAAAAAACTTTCAACTAACTTTTTAAAATAGGCCATCAGTTATATTAAAAAGACAAATGGTTGAGACTATTAAAAGAGGAGCACTAATGTCGGTATGGATCTCACATAATGAGATGTTTTTTTTTTCTTTTTCTTTTTTGTCAATTCATTAAAACTTAGTGGTACAAAATTAGTGGTACCAATACTACTGGATTATAAATAAAGCCATCCAGTATTGTTGAGAGTTGGGATCTCCTATAGTCACACAATTTTACATTTAATTACAGTAATTTTTTTATTTAAAAAAATTAAATTGTGCGCCTATAAGTATGTAGGTGGGAAGACTTTTTTAAACTGATGATGACATCCCATGGTTGAATAATATTAAAAAATCAAAGGAACAAACCTTCATCCATCCCCACTTCATGGACTATATGTACCCACTTCTATTATCTCCAACCTCAAAAAAATCTTAGGAGAAAAATGAGGTTTTGGATACTAGTTTTGTTCTCAATCCTCTCCTTCTCCCTCGTCGCCTTGGCTCAACAATGCGGTAGCCAAGCTGGAGGAAAACTATGTGCAGGAGGGTTGTGTTGTAGCCAATATGGCTACTGTGGCAACACCTCGCCGTATTGCTCTACTGGCTGCCAGAGCCAATGTAGCCCTGGTGGTGGAGGATCCCCGTCCACTCCATCTACACCAACACCGACCCCGAGTGGAGGTGATATTAGCTCTATCATTAGCAGGACCCTCTTTGATCAGATGTTGAAGCACCGTAACGATGCCAATTGCCCCGGTAAAGGGTTTTACACTTATGATGCTTTCATAGCTGCTGCCAAGGCTTTTGGCGGTTTTGGAACCACTGGAGACACTGTGACTCGTAAAAGAGAGATTGCGGCCTTTCTAGGCCAAACTTCACATGAAACTACTGGTAAAATCTTTCACAATTCATCATGTTTTTCAATCCTTTTAAGTGAAATAGGTGAATTAAATTTATGACATGAAAAAAGAGAGGAACATATAATGAAAAGAAACACGATTGATGGATTTGTATATGATTAAACATGTATAGGTGGGTGGCCAACTGCGCCGGATGGCCCATATGCATGGGGATATTGCTTTGTTAAGGAACAAGGAACCCTGGGGACTATTGTGTTGCAAGTCAACAATGGCCGTGTGCTCCTGGTAAAAATACTATGGTCGAGGTCCCATCCAAATTTCGTAGTATGTAAACTTTTTCTCTCTCTCTCTCAACTCTATCAAGCTTTTGTTTGTTTCAGCAACGAATATTTTAGTATTTTTTTTTATATATTTAATTGCGACGTTGAAATTACTATATTACTTGTAGTGGTCATAGTGGCAAAGGTGATGGTAATGATAGTAAGGTGGTGATAGGAACAAAGGGAGCATGGGCCCATGAGGAGCACATGCCTCTCCTCAACCTTCTAAAATTTATATTTTAGTATAAGGTCTCGTTTGGGAACAGGTTAATTTAGTAATTTTTTGGCTAATTGGCTTAAAAGGTAGGTAAAAAAACTTGTATGTTTGGGATAACTTTTTGGCTAATTTAAAAAACTGGCAAAAGTAGAGAGAAAAGAGAATCTTTGACTTTTTGGTATGGGTTGTTGGTTTTTTGGCTAAAAAGGTAACTTTTTGACTAATTGACTAATTTAGCCACTCCCCAAACGCGGCCTAAGTTTATAATATAGTTGTATTATTTATCTTCTCTGGATTTGAATATATACTTTTATTTTGTCTTTATTTAAAAAAAAAATCCATAATTTGCATCATTTAAATATTTATTTTACAACGAAATCTACCTTTAGATGTTTATTTTTTATTCTTTCTGATAATACTTCTTAATTTATTTTTATTGGATTTTTGTGTGTGTGTGTGTACGTGTGAGATAAATTTATGTACAAATATGTAAAATGATTACTTGTTTTCTGATGAAATCTCTCAGTAAAATACTTGTTTTTCTTTGGGAATGACTATCATAGTTCAAATCGGTGTCATGGTTAGAGTCAGAAATTAAGTTTGTAACGGTTGAGGCATGCGGGGGTGGGTGACACTATTATAGGCATGACATTTTACTTTATTATTATCCCTTCTAAGTCAAAATCTTGGCTCCAGCCACTAGGTGGAGGTTGTGAGGTAGTCGTGGTGGTGGGAGTAGTGGAGGTGGAGTGGTGGTGACAATGATGGTGATAGTAGGATGGTGGTGCTGGTGCTAAAGTGGCACAGTGATGGCGGCGGCGATGGGGTGAGATTTGTCAAGATAGTGTGCCATATAATTTTGCATTCCAAAAAACTAAAGAAAATAAATTTTAAATAAAAATTGTAATATATAATTTTTTTTAAATGCAAAAATCACTTTAGGCCTCCACTCCACTTGAGCCGCCCTGTTACAAACAGAATCATTCATATTTTTTACTTTGATCATTGGCTATTTGGTGAAATACAACACAAAATCTAACAGATAAATGTACATTTCAAGATACTAACTTCGGCCTATGACTTTGACAGCAACTACAACTATGGTCAAGCAGGAAAAGCCTTAGGTATGATCTGATAAACAACCCAGATGCAGTTGCAACTGACCCAACCATATCTTTTCAAGACAGCATTGTGGTTCTGGATGACGCCACAATCACCAAAACCCTCTTGCCACAGTGTCATCACCGCCAATGGACTCCGCCTAGCGCTGACAGAGCAGCCGGTCGACTTCTGGCTATGGTGTTATCACCAACATCATCAATGGCGGAATTGAGTGGAAAAGGCTCTGTTTCACAGCAAGAGGACCGAATTGGGTTCTATAAGAGATACAGTGACATATTTGGAGTAGGCTATGGTAGCAATCTTGACTGCAATAACCAAAGGCCTTTTGCATAGGCACCTTAATGGTTTTACTTCAGTCTCATTTTGGAATAAGTTGATGTGAAATAATGTTTGGCGGAGCTATGATCAGCCAAATTGGGATCTATCTAATCTAATCTAATACATATTAAGAAATAAAGAATCTACTGCCTCTCAATTAAGTGATTATTTGTCATGACTGTTCTTGCATCACATCACACATTGTTGTCTATTATTTATTTATTTATTTATTTATTTTTTTAACTTTTAATAAATGATATATAAACAATATTAATTTTATACCAAAAAGTCATCTCGAATGAATGATGTATAAACAGCATATACAGGCACTTTCTTATAGTTTTAGTTCAACTGATCATAAGATCTATAATTTTCTCATTTCTGTTTATCCAGAAAAACTATATCAGAAAGTTATTGAGATTGTGTGGTAAAGATTGAATTAATATTGTAAACATTCATGCATGAAATAAATCTGGACCATTTATTGATAAATTTGGATGTAGGTTTCTGGGAAATAAAAATTTCGATTTATGGTCTTACTGATTACACTATAAAAGTGATTTTTAATTGATTTTAAAGATGGATGAATATTACATAGCATCCTGATTAGTTTTTCCACTAGAATCCATTATAACGGAATGAGTGTTTGTGTTCAGCGTGTCAAATTTTAATCTAATAACAACTATTAGATTAAACTTGTTAGATCATTTTCTTTACAACAATTAAATATAGATCAAACTTGTTATTCTTTTAAAATCATCACAAAAGTGAGAAACAATCACCTTTTTTTTTTATTTTTTGTGCGTTTTTTTATTTTTTATTTTTAGTAATTTTTTTAATATTTGAAATAATTTTTTTACCGTTTAAATATACATAACTTAGATACACCTAAAAAAATAAAATATTTATAAAAAAAATATATTTTCACTTGCCATGGGCCTATCATTTCACTTTCACATATCATTTCACCTTAAAGGTAAAACATTTTCCACACCATCTCAAAAGTTGAGCGCATTGGCATTGGGGCTCCAATTGTCTAGCCATGGGCTTTTCAATTGGCTCCACAATGGATGATCCATTGTCATGAACTCCATGTTGAACTTGGGCACTTCAAGCTCTGTTAAGTTGTCTTTCATGGACCCAAATCCAATTGATGAAGAAGGTAAGGAAACTTTGCTCTCATGCTCTTGTTCTTCTTCTGTCTTGAAAACAATGTCCTCCTCTAGGGGCACTGTTAGTGCCACAAAGCTTTCTTGTGGGTTGGTGCTAGAAAAGTTTCCCTGTGATGGAGGAGACGGCGGCGTCGGATGGGTTGTCCTTGATTTTTCTTCCATGGCTGCCCTTTCCTCCAAAACTTTCAAAGAGGTTGCTTTTCTGTAAATCTTGCAAAGCACTATATCTTCCTGCATCCTCATCATACAACCAAAAATCAATACACCAATAACATGTTATTTTTTATTTTGTTTTAATAATACAAAGATTTTTTTTTTTAAAACTGTTTTCGATTTTTTATTTTCCATTTAAAAGAGACCTGCATTTTTTGAAAATATTAAAAAGTTGTTTTTGAATTTTAAACTGTTTTCGAAAGAAAAAAAAAAAAGATGATTTGTAAACCGTCATTGCTTATATTTTCAGAAACACGAAAATAATAAAAATAAAAAAGAAAAATAAAGGGAACGAAAACAAATCTAAAAATATAAATTTTTTTATTTAGAAATATTAGAGATTCACAAATTAAATCCCTAATTCATCTACAATAATGTCACGAGGGAATTGAGACTTGATTTTCTGACAAATTAAAATTTTACACATAATATATCATGTAATTATGAGTCAAATTAAAAAAAAAAAAAACTACTTAAATGATTTATCATCATATTATCTTACCAAAAATTAATAGCAATCATATTAATAAAAACACATCGGACCCACGCATTTTTTTTAATCGTAAAAAAAAAAATTATACAAAAATTGTGCGCATATATATATATAATTTTTTTTTTTTTTTTGAAAAGTATAGTTTTAAAATAAATTGGGAAGCAAGTTCTCTCTAGTGTGTTGTTGGATTTCAATGAGCCATTATGAAATTCGCCTCCATAAGTTGAATCGTTAAGTTTTAGCACCCTTTGATTAGATCAATCATATAAAAAATTAAATTGATTGAATAATTATTCTCACATAATTAAATCACATTTATCATTTAAAAAATAAATGTTAAGTATAATTATGAAAATAGACCGTCAATTATTTTGAAGACAAAATGTGATTTATATGGATATAGTAATTTAATCAACTTTAATTTTTGTATGAATAATTTTTTCCAAAGAGTATTAAAAAATGAACGATTTAAATTATTAAGGTGGACACATGATGAGCCCACGGAGACTCAACCACACCCTCCAATTTCCAACCGAAGAGAATTTGGTATCAATAAATTACATGCATTTCACTTTTGAATGCTTTTTTTATTTGTAAACAATACTAAGGATCTTAATATTGTGTTTAGTTTAAGAATTTGGATAATAACTTCAAAAAAAAAAAGAAAAAATGTATGTAAAATTTTATTTATATTTTACCTTTTTTTTTTTAATTTCTCTATTCAAATTTGTAAACTAAACCCAGATGGATAACATGCAATACCATTGAGGAGCAGTGATCAGAAAGTCTATACTCATTCATGACCCAATCAGTCTTGGACCCTCTCGGTGCTCTGCCTTTGTAGAAAACCAAAGTCTTCCTAAGGCCCAGAACTTTTTTCGGGTCAGTGGAGCTCCGAATCGGACGGTCCGAACCCGTAGCCTTCCAAAAGCCTTTGAGAGTGGTTCGGTTGGGCCTCCCACCATGACCATGTCTTCTATCTCTTGGCACAAAAAAATACCACTCTCTCTCCCCTATCTTTGCATATCCTGCGCATCTCACACATTACAACATGTCTTATGTTAGTCCAACATTAAGCATTCATTTCAAAATGAGAAATTATATATAAATAGATAAATTGTACATAAGTATCATATGGAATACAGTGCTATATTTTCATTTAAAAATATAATACTCATTATTAATTTATAAATATGCCACTAACACATCATTCTTAAAACAAATTATGTATAATAATTTTTCTTTGCAAAATAAGCAAAACTCATCAATATTATGAGCATTGTAAAAAAAAATAAAAAAAATTGTAGTGATATGATATACATCAACTATTTTGGATTATAATTTCAAAAATCTCACTATCACATCATTTTGATTATTTTATTATTATTATGTTTTTGAATTATTAATTTTTTTTACGAGCAAATCCCAGTGGTGCAGTAAAACAAACAGAACTACATAATTACAGATCAGTCAAAGTCAATACCCAAATTGAGAAATTTTTTTTTTTTTTTCTTCAATAAGTTGTACTTTTCCAATGGAATTGTAATTAAGTCCTATGGGAATTGTTTTTAAGGCATATGATATTAAGATTTTATAAGATAAAGAATATATAATATTTTCATAGTAATTAAGATTTTTTAAACAAAATTTGACACAAAAAAATTTCTCCTAACAGAGAAATTTCTCTAATCTCACAGAAAAATTTCATTGAGAAACCTTAATTAATAAAAAAATATTTTGAACCTCTTCTACTATACAAAATTGAAAAGGGATATTTTACTAATTTTTCCCAAGTCCCAGTACTAAATAAAAATTTTCAAAAAAAAGAAAAGAAAAAGGGAGAAGTTACAAATCAATGTGAGGAAGACCAAATAATGAAAAAAAGATGAAGAAGAAGAAAAAGAAAAAAATGAATCAAGATTAGATGTAGTGGTGGAGTGGAAGATTGACTACCAGGCAAATCCCAAGGTTCGTGGTGGTAGATGTTGAGAAAGCCAATGATATCAAAACTAAGTTTATTACCCATTGCTATCCTTTTAAGGTAGCAGTTTAGTAGTTCTTCTTCTGTTGGGTGGAACCTGAAACCTGGTAGCTCTACCTCGGCCACTGTTGTTTTCTTCTCCATTTTTTTGCTGGTGAGTCAGTGATGAGACTTTAAGTAGTGCTTGGTTGGTGGGTTTGGTTTTTGGTGATATCTGATAGTAATGCAATTAAATTTGCCTTCTGCATACGCTCCCTTTATAGGGGATGAAGGTGTGTGTGTGTGTGTGGGAGAGAAAGAGGTCTTGAAGGAAGTGGAAAATTGGGGCAAGTCATTGCATGGGTTGGTCCACACGCTTCCACCCGCAGTGGCTCCATTGGTGAGACCAGACTGGGTCACGCTGGTCTTCCTTAATAAACAAATACAATTGTTTCTCTGTAATTAATTATATATTAACATTTTATAATTATTAAATTATGTAACTTTTGTAATTCGAAACTCTCTCATTATGATTAATCTGTCAATACTACATTATCCTTTTTCGCTCACAATCATTATATTTATGTCATATAATCTATATCATATCACTTCAAATTCAATTCATATTTGATATTTTATGTTAAAAAATTAAAGAGTATACTAATGTTACATTTCTCAAATAACGCCTGAATATAAGGTCAATTTTTTGCGCATTTCCTAATTTAATTTCAAGTCTTTATCCAAATTAATGATTCAAATATAGCATAAGCGAATAGAATATTTGAAACAAAAGATCCAGTGTCCATTTCTTGTGTTCATTTGTTTTGTATCACTACCTATTTTGGAAAGTGGGTTATAATCTACTTCTTAGATTATAACACACTTCCTCTCTCACAAAAAAAAACTACCTATAAGCTGCTTATAAGCAGCTTTTTACTAAAAAATTGATTATAACCATCTTTCCAAAATAACCCAAAATTAGCTCCACAATGATATCGTTTTAGAATTGACTTGTTAAATAATTTTGACCTTTTCATGAGATGCTAATAATGTGTTT
Organism: Camellia lanceoleosa; assembly: GCA_025200525.1. Taxonomy (NCBI): domain Eukaryota; kingdom Viridiplantae; phylum Streptophyta; class Magnoliopsida; order Ericales; family Theaceae; genus Camellia; species Camellia lanceoleosa. The sequence goes on from JANUSC010000399.1 coordinate 173,222, forward strand.
GTGAATGATTTGCTTTTTTCTTTAATTATATCGAAAATCATGAATAACTGAAATATTTTACTCTTTTTTTAATAATTTTTAATTTTTAAACTTTTTTTTGTGATTTTTTTATTTTTTTAAATTAATTATTTTAATAAAAAAACTAAATTACCAAACAGGATTTTGTAACTTTTGAACCTTCTAAAGAAAACTAACATTTTAAAATTCACACTCATACAAGAATTCTCCATTACTTGTAAGGTGACGATTGTTATTTTGGGAGTGAATTTTCTCGGGTCCATTCATGGGCTCACCATGGTTTCACTCTGGTGATTGGAATTGTATAGGGTTATATGTAGATTATTCATCAAAATAATTAAATTGATCCAATATTTAATTATATAATTTAATTATATTTATTTTCAAACAAATTTAAAAAATAAATATAACTTTGCAATAGATCATATTTTTTTTTTAAAAAAAAATTTAATAAAAATTATAATTATCAAATCAATTTGATAAATATATATTCTAATAAATTGAGCAATTCATATTGATGGAGTAAATCTATAGCCCCACGACTCTAACGGCACTGAGAGAATTATCTTCCTACTACTACTACTACTATTATTATTATTATTATTATTATTATTATTATTATTAGATGCAAGGGATGGAGGTTATAGTGATTTTAGTTTAGACTCAACTCATTTAATATTTTGGATTCCGATTTTATTGCCTTATACGATTGTTCATGTCTTATTTCTTATTATTTCTCATTGAATTTGGTTGTTGGAGTGTCTTAATTGCGTTTGGAACAAGTTAGGAGTTAGTTTTTCAAAATGGTTTCTACCTAGATTTTGATTTCTTCGCTCAAGCGACATTTCTTGCGTTCGAGCGGCCTTTGAGAACTCTTAGTACTTTTGCAGGCCTACAGAGATACTGGGAGTTAGCATTCTACGCTTGATCGGTACTTCTTGCACTCAAGCGGTGTTGGCTTAAGCGGTCTTTCTTGAGCTCGAGCGATGGTTCTCTGTCTGTAAAACTTCTGGGTGTTTGTATTCTTCTCTAGAGCGGTCACTTTGTGCACTTGAGCAGTCACACTTATTGTGTCTGATTACTCAAGCGACAATTCCTGCGCTTGAACGGTTTGCGCATATATCAATCTGTAAAGTCACATTTTTGACTCACTTTTTCATATCTCTCTGTCTCTAAACATTCTAAAAACTTTAGATTGAGACCCTCTCTCTCTAAAACTTACTTTTTCTCTACAAATACGTCTAGATCTATTGATTTCTTCACCCATGTCCCTTTGATAAAAGGTAGAACACTCCGAGAGCTTCTTTTTGATCGGAGCAAAGTTGGGTTTTGGCGTTGTTGAAGTTTCTTCATTCTTTTTCTTATCTTCTAAGCTTGAGGTAGGGATTCTCTGCACTTTCTTATGATTTTTAACTTAGTTATTTAATATTTTCTAAAACAATATTGTGATTTCGAGATTTTGGACAAAATTAGGGTTTTTGGTTAAAAATCAAAAGATGGGTTTTTCTGGAAAAGATTGAGGAAATGTATTTATTATTGAGTTATGATGAAATGATGAATTTTTATCTTTGAAATTGATTTATAAAAGAAAAGGAGATTTTGCTATAAGAATATCAAATGTTAATTTTGTAATGATAAATGAAATTAATGTTGGAAATGTAGAATTGGATTGATGTTGATGAGGATGGCGGAGTTGGATATGTATTATCACTCCTATCTTAGGATTTTCGGAAAGTTTATCTTTATAAAAATTATTTTTCTGTTTAGAGATATTTGTTTTGGGCTATCGGTAGATGATAGTTAGAATTGTTGTAGAAATTGCATGAGAACTGGGATAATTGAAACTATTTTCTCATCTATTTGCATTGGGAATTGTTGCATATTAACACATTGAAAATATTTGATGTTTCTGAGAAAAAGAGGTGAATACATGGTGAATCTAGGTAAGGGGTGTGGTTACGATATTAAGTTGGCCTGTGTGTCCTTAGTGAAAGACCAAAAACCCGTGTAGATAGGTATCGAACCTTCCAGTTAATACCGATAAAAATGACAAATTTGTAGGACTTGTATAGTCTACTTGTAGACACGTACCTAGAGATTCACGGAGTTATATTCACAGTCCTGCTTTCTATTGAAAAAGAAACGTTTTATGAATTGTGATACAAACCTGACATTGCATGGTTTTGGAAAAATATATAAATGTTTGTCATGAGCATTGCATATGTATTCACCTTATGCCTTTGTTAAGATTTATAAACTATGTTAGAATATTTCTATTGGGTTTTGACTCACCCTATGTGAGAAAACCATTTTTAGGTACTGATGATATGCCTCCACTAAGAACATAGCTTGGGAGAAACTTGAAGCTGAAGGTTTCTTCTTGTTTATTTGTTGTATTTCTTTTTGTACAAGCCGAGGGTTTTAATTGTATTGAGCTTGGACTCATTTTTGTTGTAACAAAGTATTATCTTGGAAAGTTATAACCTTTAAGATATTTTAATTACCTGTTTAGCTTAAATTTCATATCTTTTGTCTATAATGCATACTATAGATTCAGAGTTAGGACTCATGAATGTATAACCACATGTGTTATCTTTTGTACATTCGAGATCATATGAAATGAAGGGTATTATATTTTGTATTATATCTTTATTTCATTATCATCATGAGATGGTTTCATTACTAATTATTTCAAGGCTATATGGATCATTCCAAAATACCACACCTTCTCTCCGGTCCACAAATGTGTACCCATTACAAGCCCAGTTTTAATAATCTAATCTGTTCAATTTTTCAATCACTAAGTACAAATAGTTCATGATAAAGAACCAAATAAATCTAATAATTATAATCGTATTATTTTATTATATTTATCTTTAAAACATTCAATAGTTTATTTTTAAAATTATTCTTATTGTTCATTATTTTTTAATATAAGTATGAAAAAAATAAATAAATAAATTACACTAACTTTCCCTGATGTTTGGAAAAATACAATAAACTCCATAATTATGAAGAGAGAAGAATTCATCTAATTTTATTTGTAATTCTTTATTCGCCAATAAGGTAATATCAATATTTGTTCAATAAATAGTCTTCTAATATTAAGAGGGCATACCTAGCTGAACAATGCGCAACCATTATTGGAACACATGCTGGTTTTAAAATTTTGGGATAATTATAAATAAAAAAGAAAAAAGAAGAGTTCAAGCCTTGTAACAAAATAAATGGGCATTTACTAATCAATCCTATTCATTAGACTTATTTATCTACATATCCTATTGATAAATTTATTATTGTAAATTCATTCATAAAAATAAGAGAGATTGATAAATTTATGGGTAAATTACACTTACCTCTCTTAAGGTTTCTGACAAATACAGAGATCTCTCCTATAATTTCAATAATTACAAGAATCTTCCATACTTAAACTGATAATATCAAAATTCTCCAATCCTTCAATTTTGCACGAACGACGTTACTAGTCTATACAAAATGACCATATTACCCTTTAATTTAAGTGCGAAAAGACGAAATTACCCTACAAAGTATGTTATTTTACTTTTTTAACCCAAGCCACCATCCACAACTTCTCTATTTCTTTCTTCTCTTTCATTGTCCTATTTCTTTCATCTCTCTCATTCTCCTTCTCTATTTTCCTATCAGTGAAATCAAACCCTATTCTCTCTCTCTCTCTCTCTCTCTCACAACCTAATCCAACCTAGTCCAACCTAACCCAACCCAACCTAATAGTGCCTTTTTTTTTGGTCTTCGATGAGCAAACCACTGACGACGAGATCAGGCCTCTTTTTCTCTCTCGTGACGACGACGACCAACGACCCTCACCACACCCAACCTAACACACCCTCTCCAAACAAATTCTACAACCGAACTACCACTAACACTTGTTTCTCCTTTTCTGCAATCGGCCAACCACTGTAGAGTATGGCTCTAAATAGCACAAATCCAAACCAAACCCACAGAGGTGATAGTGGGTATGGTTGTAATAGTTGAGGAAGAGATTGTAGCTGAGGTAAATGCAACGACGGTGGTTTCAAAGGTAAAAAGGGGTTATGTTGCTAGATTGGTGTAAGAGATGGTAAAAAATGAGATTAAGCTTGCCTTTTACTCACTTCACCAATTCCTCCAGTTTTGGGAGTCCAGACAAGAGGTTTCAATTTCTAACTAGTCTCCGCTTTGCTGATGTTAGAATAGTAGAGAGAGAGAGAATAATATGTATTGTATTAAATGAATAGTATTGAATGTTTATAGAGTTGAATGTATATACAATAGAAGGCCTGTATATATAGGCTGAAAAAGAGTATCCTACTAGAAACCTAATTATGGCTATTCCTAAATATATCTAGGAAATCAATACCTAATATATTTAGGAATACCACATATACATTAACATTTCCCCTCAAACTCAAGGAGGATAAACATCTTGAGTTTAGAGAGAGAAACTAAAACATGAAATAAAACTAAATAAAATAAAAGGAAAAAAGATTGCAAAATCTGAACGGGAGCGTCAAGGCGTTTGAAATAAATCAGAGGCCGAAACTAATGCCGAGAGACAGTTTATGGTCGTGTTGGACCATTGTAGGAATTGACTTAAACTAATGTTGGGACAGTTTAAGGTCATGTTGGACTGTTGGAGAAACTGGCTGGAACTAATGCTGAGAGACAGTTTATAGTCATGTTGGACCGTTATAGGAGCTAACCAGAATCAATGTCGGGACAGTTTGAAGAGGTCATGCCGGACCAATATAGGAGCTAACCGGAATCAATGCCGGAATCAATGTCGGGATAGTTTCAAGAGGTCATGCCGGACCGATGTACGAGCTAACCGGAATCAATGTCGGGACAGTGACCGATGTAGAAACTAACCGAAATCAATGTCGGGATAGTTTAAAGGGGTCATGCTGGACCAATGTAGAGAACGGATATTAAACCAACAAGTGTGGCACACACATAACTTATGACGTGGTGCTGAACGATGATGGCAACAGATGACTGAGTGCACCAGGGGGCGGCTTGGATGGGGCGCCAGGAGGCAAGTTTGGTGGTGCGCCAAGAAAGGGCAGCTTGGATTGTGTGCCAAAGAGGGGCGGCTTGGGTTGTGCACTAGAGAATGCGACTTGGATTGTGCACCAAAGAAGGCAGCTTAGGTGGTTTGCATGGTGTATAACCATATTCACTACGATATAGATATAATATCCCCCCTCAAACTCAAATAGGTGTGAAGATAGAAACAAATTTGAGGTTGAAGCGGAGGGAAAGATAGAATGGAAAGAAAAAAAAAATGTGAGTAAACCAGCGGATATATGAAGAGATTACCATGAAGCGATACTGAAAGAAAACCATGACAGCAGAATAGGTTGAGGTCCGGTGGGTGGCCAAGGCAAGGTTGTCGCCCGCTGGTAAAGCAGAATTATTAGGTACTTAACCTAGCTCTGATACCATGTTAGAATAGTAGAGAGAGAGAAAATAATATGTATTGTATTGAATAAATAGTATTGAATGTTTGTAGAAGTGAATGTATATCCAATAGAAGACCTGTATATATAGGCTGAGAAAGAGTATCCTACTAGAAACCTAACTATGGCTATTCATAAATATATTAGGTATTCCTAATATATTTAGGAATACCACATATACATTAACAGCTGATAAAATTTGTTTGATTATTAGATTTTGATTTTGTTTGGGAAAATTATGTAGTGGTGTTTGGCCAATTTTATGCTGTTCTTTATTTGATTTGTATGAATTAAAATAATGAAATCTAATATTTTTGTATTGATTTTTATTAAAAAATAACGTGATACTTTTGTGATGAATAATATACAAAGTATTTTTTGATGAATAATATATGAATATCAAACCCACAGAGGTGATGGTGGGTATGGTTTTAATAGTGGAGGAAGAGGTTATAGCTGAGGTACAGGCAACAATGTTGGTTTCAAAGGTTGAAAGGGGTTGTGTTGCTAGATTGGTATAAGAGAAGGTAAGGAACAAGATTAAGCTTGCCTTTTATTCATTCCACCTATTCTCCCAATTTTGGCAGTCAAGACAAGAGATTTCAATTTCCAACTAATCTCTGCTTTGTTAATATAATTTGTGTGATTGTTAGATTTTGATTTTGTTTGGGAAAATTATTTGGTGGTGTTTTGTCAATTTTATGTTTTTTTATTTAATTTGTATGGATTAAAATAGTGGAATATAATATTTTTGTATTGGTTTTTATTACAAAACAACCTGACACTTTTATGATGAATAATATATAGAGTATTTTTTTTAACACCACCAAATCCTCAATCAGAGATTTGATGGTTAAATTGTGGTTATTGTAAGTTGTGGGTGGTGGCTTTGGGAGATAGGGTCACTTGGTAATTTTATAAATAAATGGTTGAGTGGTGGTTATTATAAGTTGTGGGTGGTAGCTATCCTATAGTGTGGGTTTGTAACATGAGAAATGTAGATAAGAAACAAGGAAGGAGGAAGGATGAAAAGAGGAGAGAGAGAGAAATAAGAAATGGGTGGGTTCAAGACATTATGGGCATTTCAGTATTTATCTTTGATGACATCGGCATCTTTTGTTAGTTATATGAACGGTAGTCAAAAAATGGGAAAATCTTGATATTGTAAATTAAAGTATGAGAAGTTTCTGTAATTATTGAAATCACAGGGGAGATTCCTATATTTGTCAAAAATCTCAGGAGAGGTAAGTGTAATTTACCCTAAATTTATCAATAGGACTTGTTAGGTTTTATTATTGGTAATCCCGTTTGACAAGGATTTCTTTAAGAAATTGATTTTCTTCTAAAACTATGATTACTTTTGGATTTCTATAAGTAATTGGATTTCTTCCAAAACTAGGATTACTTTTGGATTTTCTATAAATAGTTGGTTTTCTCCCAAAACTATTTAATTCCTCCAGATCTTCTTTTTGGTTCTTAAGGTTTATATCTGGGGATATTTTGTTAGTTTTCTTTGATGTTTTATTGAGTATTCAACTCATGGTTTAAAGAGAGTACATCAAAGGTTTTGTTTGTTATATACAAGAGAGAGAGAGAGAGTTGTTCTTCGGTGGATTCTGAAGAATTCGAGCCTGAAGCTTCGGTGGATTCTAGAGTGGCTCATCGTAAAGACAATTCCGAGGTGAAGACGGGGTTGGAAGAGGCACATAGAGGTTGGTTCAATTAGGCGTTGATTCGCTAGGTAATTGAGAGTATACCTGTGTAATTCCTTTAAATCTTCTTAGTGGATTGTTTTGTGGTCATGTTCGTAGTTTTTAATCACGCTTGAGGTGTCCAATTGTGGTTTTTCCACGTAAAATCGTTGTGTCGATTTGTCTTTTATTATTCGATTGGGATTGTTATATTCTGCTTAAAATTGGTACATAATCACAAATCAACATCTAGGGGATTTCTAGTTTTTTTAATTGGTATCAGAGCAGGTCATTCTACTTTTTAAAAAAATTATTCTTTTTTAGAACGAGATCTTGTTTGATTTGTGATAATGGATTCAATTCGTGAGGGAAATTCTATGGTTCGACCACCCCTACTTGACGGATCCAATTATTCTTTTTGGAAAGCTCGGATGAGATCGTTTTTGAAATCTATTGATGAAAAAGTTTGGAAATCTGTCATGAATGGGTGGACTGAACCAACGATTACCATTGATGGAGTAACTTTCCCCAAACCAATTGATAAGTGGGACACAATTGATTACCAAAATAGTAGTTGGAATAGTAAAGCTATCAATTCTTTCTTTTACGCTGTCACACTTGAAGAATTTAGTCGTATTTGTAATTGTGAAGTCGCAAAAGAGACTTGGGATATCTTACAAACTATTCATGAGGGCACTCATTCTGTTAAACGCTCAAAACTTCAAAGACTCACATCTAGTTTCGAAAACCTTTCAATGAAAGATAGTGAGACATTTGATGAATTTTATGCGAAGTTGAGTGACATTGTAAATTCCAACTTCAATTTAGGTGAAAAATACGTAATCCCAAGTAGTGGGAAAAATTTTGAGATCCTTGCCCGATTGGTACCAACCAAAAGTTACGGCTATTGAGGAAAGTCAAGATATTGACAACCTCAAGCTAGATCAGTTGGTTAGAAATCTCCAAACTTATGAGTCACATAGAAATTTCAAAAAGAAACAAAAAGATGTTGCTTTTAGTAGTGCTCAGAAGTGGTAGAGGATTCGATGAGGATTGTAAGATAGATTCCAAGATTATGGATGCGCTTGTTAAACAATTTAAAAAATCTTTTGAAAAAGAATCCTAATCTTTTGGAATCTATTCATGCTCATAAATCTAAAGGCAAAGATAAACTCAAAATTAATTCTATAGCCAAGAAGGAGAAAGGAAAGATACAAGGAACTCAAAGAGTCCAATGTTATAAATGCCAAGGATTTGGCCACTTTGCTCAAGAATGCCCTACTCGCTTGAAGAAGAAGAAAGCCCTCGCCGCCACTTGGGATGATGAATTAGAATCGATGAAAAGAAAGTGACAATGAAGATCAAGGTGAAGAGGGACATAAGCAATTCCTTGCTTTCATGGTGGTTTCCGAAACTGTAAGACAAACAGGGTCTTCGAAGAGGTCGATAGAGAACACCACTGATGATAAATACTCGGAGGATGATGATGAAGAGCTTGAGCAAGCTTATGAAAAGTCAGATAAGGAGTCTCCTAACTTATTCAAATTGAATGACAAACTCACAAAGAAACTCAAAGCATGTGAAAGTGAGAATGTCAAACTTAAGGAGGAGATTTCTGAGGCTAGGATCAATGCCATCAAGATAGCTGATGATCGACAAGTTCTTTGTGCAAAACTGTTGACTTGTGAGACAAAGAGGAATGAGCTACAGGAAACCCATGCCATGTATGAAGAAAAGATTGAATCTCTCGAGATGTCACAAGTTGCTTTGGAAGAACTAATGATCAAGAAAGAGGAAGAGCTAAAGTGTGCTATAGTTACCATTGGTCTTTGGAACAGAGGATCAAAGGCTTTGGAGGATATCAATGGGTCTCAACAAATCTGTTCTGACAAGAGTGGCATTGGCTTTGGAGGTAAGAAAGAGCAACAACAGAGTGCATCCACATCTCATGATACAAGAACTCAAGGAAAAGGAGGACAAAAGATTCAACATGAGGATAGACTTCTCAAACTTCCTAGAGTTGGTAAGGTAAAAGAAAAGAAGGTACACCCTATTTTTATTTGTCATCATTGTGGTATGTATGGTCATATTTGCCCTTATTTTTATAAGTTGCATGGGAGAGTGTCTCAAAAGGGTCGAAATTCGAATACTTTTTAGGTTAGAAGACAACCTTACATGTCTCGTATCACCAAGATTCATGAGGGTGTTCACAATGCCACGACTCTTACCAAGTCCGCTAGACTCGATTTTGTTAAGACCGAAAAGATTTGGATGAGAAAACTTGACTTGTGTTAATGTGTTTACTCTGTTTAGTTTTTTGGGTCTCTGTGTGTTTTTTTTTCATGGGAAAAAAATGTGTGCATGTTTGTTTTTTTATCTTACTTTGGTTAAAGAAAAAAAAAATCTAAAAAGATTTTTTTAGTATGGTTTTGCAAGCTTGAAATTTTTTAGTGGTCCTTAGTGCATATTGGAATTGATAAGAATATCCATTACATGTTGATATGTGTGCTTTCTGTGGTCATTACTCATTTTGGAGTGTGTTTTTTATTAGTATGTCTCATTCTGCATACACTCTTGGATTAGCAAATATTGAGTCTTCCACCTTAGTGATTATTTTTTTATAGACTTCGCATTGTGTCTTTTGCTTTTCTAGAGGAATTGACCTATACTAGCATATCATGGGTGATATTGAGTCTCTTAACCACCTTCCATCTTTTGCATCTCCACGGCTTTCTCTATTTTTGTAGTCCAACCATAAGGAAAAGGCTACCTTAGAGTCACCAACCAAGCCATCCTTATTATATCCATGCTTCTAGTTCGGTTTCCATACTCTTAAGCATGTCACCGCCAATGAGTGTGAAAAGAAAGAAAAAATGCAAAAGAAAGAAACAAACAAAAAAAGATGTGCAAAAGAAAGAAAAGAAAAAGATGTGAAAAAAAAGGAAAAATAAATAATTCATTGATTGAGGGGAGCCTCCGCTTACTCACCAAATACCTCTTGATTCCTAATGGTTTGACTTTCCTTAGTTGTGCTTAGATTCTTTTGTCGAGGTCCAAATTTTCAAATCACTACTAGGATTGAATCTAGTATTTGTTTAACTCCAAGAGTCACACACACACTTTTATCATGGGATCTCTGCCACATAATGCATCACTTTCTTTTATGAAAAATTTTCTAGAGGTCAGTACACATTGTGTTTTTTGTAATGGTGCTTCTTGGATAATCTTGTGTGTTTCAAGGTACAAATCAAATTCCTTGCTTGCTCCACCATATTATATTTTGTTTTTCTTGTTTACTGTTTTTAGTGAGGGGGAGTTTGGTTTATCATTATAAGAGTTTGTTAGCATGATCACTTTGATTTGTTAGGTAAGGGAGATTGGCTTTAGTTGTTTTGCATGTTGCTATGCACTGTTTGTTTATTATTTCCTTCTTGCATGCTCCTGATATTTACATCATCATATCATTGCTTGTGTGGTTTATGATCTTATTTTAATTGATTGAACTTCCTTGTCAATTGCAACAAAGGGGGAGAAAGTTGTTTCTCATATATTCATGTCATGTGACGGGTACATATGTCGTAGTTTTCCTCTATTCATGCTACATGTTCTTAAAATCTCTAAGTTGCATCTATTAATGTTTTCTATCTTATGCTTCAAATGCTTCAAGATAATCCTGTAATATGTTTATTATTTTTTTTTCATATACTCTTGTGGCACTAATAGTTGTTTTGGAGATTGTGACTCTAATAACTGTTTTGCAGATCATGACCTTGAGATAGAAGTTGGCTTCTGTTGGCTGTTATGGGTTGGGGTGATTAGGATTTTATTTGTTAGGTGTGTCTTGTCATGGCATTGCCAAAGGGGGAGATTGTTAGGTTTTATTATTGGCAATCCTGTTTGACAAGGATTTCTTTAAGAAATTGATTTTCTTCCAAAACTAGGATTACTTTTGGATTTCTATAAGTAATTGGATTTCTTCCAAAACTAGGATTACTTTTGGATTTTCTATAAATAGTTGATTTTCTCCCAAAACGATTTAATTCCTCCAGATCTTCTTTTTGGTTCTTAAGGTTTATATCTGGGGATATTTTGTTAGTTTTCTTTGATGTTTTATTGAGTATTCAACTCATGGTTTAAAGAGAGTACATCAAAGGTTTTGTTTGTTATATACAAGAGAGAGAGAGTTGTTCTTCGATGGATTCTCAAGAATTGAGCCGAAACTTCGTGGATTCGAGTGGCTCATCGTGAAAGACAATTCCGAGGTGAAGACGGGGTTGGAAGAGACACATAGAGGTTGGTTCAATTAGGCGTGATTCGCTAGGTAATTGAGAGTATACCTATGTAATTCCTTTAAATCTTCTTAGTGGATTGTTTTGTGACTATTGCTAGTTTGTTAATCACAGCTGGAGGTGTCCAATTGTGATTTTTCCACGAAAATCATTGTGTCGATTTGTCTTTTATTATTTGATTGGAATTGTTATATTCGCTTAAAATTGGTATATAATCACAAATCAACATCTAGGGGTTATAGATTTTTTAGGACTTAATGAGTAATAAGTCTTAAAAGTAGAACCTATTGGTAATTTATCCCAAAATAAATCCTGAGTTTTTAATTTTATCAATTTAAACTCTAATCTTTTGATTTGCTTTCCATCTAAACCATTCACCTATTTTGTTAAGTAAAACCATGTAAAAATAGTATTTTAATCATTAATTTAATGTAGAAATATATAAAATGTCTAAAATATTATTTTTATTGAGTTCAATAATTAAAATACCTTTTTTTCGTCGATTCTACTCAATGAAAATAGGCAAATCGTTTATATTGAAAACAAAAAAGTTTAGGATTTACTTTGACAAACTTAACAACCTATGGTTTAATTTGTCAGAAGGGTCAAACCCTAAGTTTTGTTTTTTTATTTTATTTATAATTTTCCCTTAATTTTTCTATTCGATTATTAGAATCAAAACTCTTATTCAAATTATAATTTTGTATTTGTAAAGTTTCTCACATTCTATATTTGTAATTTTGAAACTTTGAAACTTCTCCAAATTATGAAATTTCTCACTTTCTATATTTATATTTTTATTAGAGAGAGATGTTGTTTGTTTTAACTTTTAATTTATTGTTACAAACAGAGAAATTGTAAATTGAAGAAATTTTAGTTTCTTAAAAGTGAGAAATTTATCAGTTTTGTTGAAAGTAAACTGACAAATTCTCAATTTCTTAAAATTAATATTTTTCAATTTTATTGAAATTGAAATTTTTATGAATTGCAAAACTATAAAATTTCTTATTTCACAAAGTTGGGAAATTTCTCAGTTTGCAAAATTGAGATATTTTTGTGGTAAATTTTTCAATTTTGGGTTGCATTTTTTAATTAAAATTTTTGGATGTAATTTCACAGTTTCATATTGAAATTTCTCAATTCTCCAATGGTCATGAGAATTCATATAAATATATGTTCATTGTCATGCAAAATTACTGATACCCGCATGATACATATAGTATTACCATGTGATACACATACACTACATCAATCACTAATTATCATTTTTCATTTTATTAATTAAAGCACTAACATAAATATGATGATCCACCATTTAAATCAATTACAATCAAGTAAACCCTTTCACGATATGCAATAATTGCTTATGATCATAGCTACAATTTTTGTCAATAATGGATGATAATTATCTCCACATGTCAATAATATTTGCAACTATATATGTTTTATTTGTAATTTTTTATTGATGAATGACATTATATAAAACATTATCACAATTACATTCGATGTTTATTCAATATAGAGAGTCTTCCATAAATAGAGTCTTCCAATGAGAGGGCATAACTAGAGGCAAAATGTGCAACTCCATTACAATAACATATGCTAATTTTGGAAATGGATATTCAATTATCGCAATCAAAACTCTTATTCGATTAAATTTAGTCTCCTATTAATTGAAATTGGCTAAATTAATATTATTTTTTCTATCAATGGCTATTCAATTATCACAGTCAAAACTCTTATTTGATTAAATTTAATCTCTTATTAATTGAAATTGGCTAAATTAATATTATTTTTTCAATCAATAAGATTTTTACAAATATACGGATGGAAGTACATTAAACTGGACATTCATAGTCCAATAATCAATATCAACCATTAACACAAGAATAGTCTATAATGAGATGGGAAGAAAAATAATTAATATTTGTTTTTAGTAAGAATCAACCCTTGATCTCTCTGTTAAAAACATATAGGAGTGGTGAACTGAATTAGTCCAATTAATTAGTTTAGAGGTAAATTACATTATTAGTTCTTATAATTTAGACGAAGTATCACTTTAATCTCCCTAGTTTCAATTTGAACAATTTGACTCTAATTTTATTGCAATGTGGTTCCTCCATCATTTGTTGTTAACATTTAGAACCGAAAAAAATCGACCAAAGTGAAATTTAAAACAAACTATAGAGACTATCGTTATAATAAATAAATTACATTGGTGGTGTTGTAATGAATAAATTACAATGCTGGTCCCTATAGTTTCATTTGAATTCTACTTTAGTTCCTCTAATTTTACAAGTAGTCTCTTTTCGTTTCAAATTCTTACAATGAGTAACATAATGATCACACTGCAATAAAATTAAAAATATAAAGGTCAAATTTGTTCAATTTAAAACTACAAATTAAAATGAAACTTCATTTAAACTATAAAGACTATCTATATAATTTATCTTTAAAGTAGTTAAATGCTTCGACAGAAACTCACCAAAAAAAAGTGGGCGAGATTGGAGGGTGTTCTCATTTGCACGAATCTCTCCCGTTTCCACAAACCAAACCTTTAATTAATAAATAATAGCAATTGGCCATGCTAGTTTTTTCATAAAGTAACATGCTTTTTTGTGTTGTCAAATTTTCCAAGACGACAGTGAATCATATGAGTGGCTTGTTAATGACAACTTTACCACATAATAATAATAATAATAATAATAATAATAATAATAAATAATGAGGGTGGAAATTTTGTAACATGTTACATCAGTGGTCATCTATTGTTGCCAAAAAAAAACAGAAACAAAACTGTGGAAAAAAAAATTTGAGTCATGACGATCTTTGAATCAAAGGGCCTTTCCGCGTTTTGATTTCACTTTCACATTTAGAGAAATGATTAGAGCCAAGACTTGGAATCTCTCTTACGAGAAATTTGACTTCAAGTCAACCCCGATGACTTCTTCTTTACGAGAATTCTCATCTCATATGTCTTTATATAGGTAGTTTAGAGACCCAACATATCTCTATTCTCATTAATCATCAAATGTTAAATTTTGTGTTGTTCTCTCATGTCTCTAACACAAAATCGTAAGCTATGTTAGGAAACTAAATATTTTAACGAAAATGTCGAAAGTCAATACAAACTATCAAAACATTCTTTCTATTTTTTAATACATTTTTTTTTTGTAAAAAAACTAAATAATTCTAAAAAAATTATATCTAAAACCACAGAAGTAACATTTACCATCATCTTTGTAGTATTCCCCTAAAGAACAGAACAAGAAGGAGAAGAAGGATTAGAATATAGAAAAGAAAGATCCTCCTATCTATTACGTTCCAGTGCCTTGCAACACGTCCAACGACTGGCCGCCATAAGTCTTTTATATGAGAGATAATATGAACAAACATACATTGGACAAGTTAGGTAACACACACCAAAAAAACAGTTTGATGACAAGTGTATTTTTATCGGTGTGAAGTTAGGTAGGCAACACGGATGTACGGCTCATGAAGTTCATTTAGGACTGATTTTGATAGTCTAAATCATTAACTTTTTAAGGTGTATTGAGTCGAACATACTTTTAAAAAATTAAATTGATTAGATATTGACAACTTTTTCATTCAATTGTATTTGTATTCGCTTTATATTTCAAATTACATTTATTAATTTTTAGATACAAATGCAATACGTGAAAAGAGTTTTGATGTCCAAATAATTTTATATGTTATACTTAATGTACCCTAAAAATAAACAATTCAAATTATTAAAATGAGCCTCATAGACCGTACAATAGTGACTGTTGAAGCCTGCATAACATCCACCCCAATTCCTTATATGGCAATAAGTCCATATTTTGTTTTGGTTTAAGAATAGGGTTAATGAAATATATTTTTGTGAGAAGTACACATCATTATTTTAAATTCCATTTTACCTTTACTCTTTTTTTTCTTTTTTTTCTTTTTAACTTCTCTTTTCTATTCTTGTAAATTACTATCAAGCGTCTACCACTATTGCCCACCGTCACAGCTGGCAATTTGCTAGAAAAGTCGTCAAAATTCATTTTCACCAAAAATCGCTTGCGACCAACGATGGAGCTGAACAGATAGGTGGACAAATACACAAATAAACAGAGAAGTCAAAATTGCTTTTCATCATCTTTGCCCTACCCACCATTGCCCACATTTGCAAACCGGCAATTTGTTACAAAAGTCATCCAAAAATTTGTTTTGCCAGAAAATTCACTTGCAACCAGCAGTGGAGGTGGACAAATAGCTGACCAAGTAGACAGATAGACAAGGATGGATCCAAGGAGGCTGGCAGGCGCCGCCACCCTAAAGTTTTGAAAACCCTCCTAGATATACAAATAAAATTACAAATATTTTTAATTTAGTTAGGTTCACCACCTTAAAGTTTTTGCAAAAAAATTAAGACTCGCCGCCCCCTAAATTTTGTACTTTAAAATTTAAAAATTTATTTATTTTTTTGATAGATACTAAAAATAATAGTAATAATTTTCTTTTTTAAGAATGATTTTTTATTTTAAATTTAGTAATGTTAAAATAATTGAAAACTTATTTGTTAATATTTTAAAGCCTTTTTGTTTGATTAGGGTCCAAAATTTTTAATTGATTGCTTATTACTAAATAAAAAATTAAAAAAAATGATTATTCAAGAAGATAGAAGTCTCAATCATATGTAGGCGACGATAGCCTACCTAGAGTAGTAGTTATCATATATTCAAAACAAAGAAGTTCTCTTCTTATTTCATGAATAGTGGAACCCAAATCATCAAACTAGTGACCCAAAACACAATCTCTCTCTCATGGTCTAAATGAGTCTTTTAGCGCTCAAGATCGTGATTCCTCCCAGTACTTTCGAGTCTGCTTTACCTTGCACACACACATTAACTCTCTCTCTCTCTCTCTCTCTCTCTCTCTCTCTCTGTCTCTGAAGAAGAAGAAGAAGAAAAGAAGAAAGAAAGAAGAAGAAGAAAGAGTTAAGCGTTTATTATTTGGGAAAAAAAAGATTGGACTATGAACTTGGCAATGTTGGTAATGGAACCATTTGTGTAATTCTTTTTGGGGAAAAAAAAGATTTGCAGTAACAACTTTAGATACCTAAGTAGATATGTAGAGCAAATAGTTGAAAAACTTTTGAAAAGAAAATTAATATGGATCTACTAGAACATATCCAATTGTATTTTGATAATATTTTGTAATTATATATCGATGAATGGAAACATCTAATTATATATTTTGTGATATTTGAGTAGAAATTGATATTGTAAATCACATGCTCATTACAATTTTTTTTGATTGCATATACACTGCTTACACACTCCTGCAGAATATTAGAATCTACGGATCCGTCCATCTGCAGATAAGGGAAATGAAATTGCATTTCTTATCTAGATCCTTTTCAAAATCTGGTTCAAAGCTCCCATAGAATCCAAAGTCAAAATTCGACCATTCCAAATACATATATTAACACATATGGCTACAACTTCGAATAAAACATGAAAACATGCTGTGTTTTCAAGCCAAATCGCTCCCACTCTCCATTGAAGCTTGTTGGAGACAGCTATATTTTTGGGTGAGTCCACGTGCCAAGGTTGTTAGTCGAGGTGCCACGTGGAAGGACCATGATGCTTGAGATATGGATGCGATAATATCGAAGAATCTAGGTATATTTGGATAGAGGACTAGAGTTCTAGATAACATCAAACTACCTATTTGGATAGAGATAAGACTCTTGAGAAAAATTCATTTTAATCTGAATAAAATGAGGTTGTGATAGATGTTATCCTTGTAAAGGATGAGAGTTCTGAGGAAGTAAGACTTCAAGGGAAGTTGGACAATGACCATTAGTGTAAAGTGAGGCACCCTAGTCTGGGTCGTTATGCTTTTATTTGTGATGTTTTGACTTGTGCATTGAGTAACGTATTTGATATCTTTGAGAGATAAGTTGATTATCTTAATCATCTGAATTAACTCTAGGTGGATAAATCGCATAGCGTTCACATCTTCTTTGTTATAAGGTTGTTGGGCTTTAATCTATTCTACCTAAGCTTCAAATTTCCGGTGGTTCACCATTTGGTTGTATGGTTAAAAATTATACACCCAATTTGGCCCGTATCTGGGGGAACTTAGTTAGCATATATGGCCATTATCGTGGAGATCAACGCAATGCATTAAATCAACGGCGAGTTCAATAAAGATGGGAGAATACATAAAGCATTGACAGTAATAAAGACCCTTCCGTAAAAGGATGAAGTGCAAAGATATGTAAGAGGGGGCGCATTTAGCTGGCTCGATGAGATGTAGAGATAACGATCTTGAATAGAAAAAGACATTAGCCTAATTGAAGCTGTATTCAAGGCAGGAAAAGCATGTCCTAGGCAGTAGTAGATCCCGAGATGGAAGAGCATGGCCTAAGTGAAGCAAATCCAAGATACGAAGAGTATGGGCTGCAGGTGAAGCCCAGCATCTAAGATGGAAGAGCATGGCCTGGGTGAAGCTGAGATCTAGATGGAAGAGCATGGCCTAGGTGGAGAAGATCTGAAATGGAAGAGTATGGCCTAGGTGGGAGTAGATCCCAAATGTAAGAACATGGCCCCTGTGTAAAAAGCCGATCCAAGATGGAAGAGCATGGCCTAGGTGAAGCAAATCCAAGACTGGAAGAGCATGGCCTGGGTGAAGTAGATCGAGAAGACAAGATCTCGGCCTAGATTATAGGGGTCCCGAGAAGACAATAACTTCGGCTCATAAGTGAAAGCGGATCCCCGAGATCCCATAAGAAGATCTAGGCACAGAATGATTAGATCCAGAGACGAAGTGCTAGAGCCTAAATGAGCCAGGATCTCCGTGATCCCAAAGAGAAGAAGATCTTTCGGCCTGTATGATTAAGTCAGAAGTACAAGAGCTCGGCATAAGTGGGTAGATCCCGAGATCCTAGCCAGAAGATCTCAACCTGGGGATGATTCAGGTCGAGAAGGCAAACTCGACCTAAGTGAGGCGGATCCCTAGATCCCAAAGAGAAGAGATCTCGGCCTAGTATGATTAGAAAGTGCGGAAGATAAGAGCTTAGCTCTAAGTGGCTTAGATCCTAGATCCAAAAGACATCAACATATTTAGGCGGCCTAGATAATTAGGGTTCCGAGAAAGACATTTTACAGCTCGGCTAAGTGAGCAACAAATCTTGGCCTGGAGATGATTAGGTCACGAGAAAAGATAAGAGCTAAGCTTTAGTGAGTAGATCCGAGATCTTAAAGAGGAAGATCTCCATCCTTGGAATGATTAATGGCCGGAAAGATAAGAGCTGCTTCTGGAGTGGCGAGATCCCGGGATTCCAAGAGAAAGAGACTCCTCGGGCCTAGTGGTACGAAGGTGCGAAGAAGACAAGAGCTTCAAATTAGAAGTGAGGAGGATCCTAGATAAAGAAAGACAAAATCTCGGCCTAGATAATTGTAATAAAGAAGACAGAGCTTAGCCTAAGTGAAAA
>JANUSC010000400.1:0-192172 GCA_025200525.1 Camellia lanceoleosa
TCCTGGATTGTACATATTCTGACATCGAATACCATAGCAGTGGTCAAATGATAGCGAAGTGCTCTCCATGAATACCGACCTTTGCTTTCTCCACCTTGACCGCCGACATAGTAACAACATCTAAAGCCATAATCCTCTTCAAAATGATCACCCATCATGGTAAGTCAATGACATCCCTCATAATTTAGGATATGGTACCGACACCAAATCGAACTAACTTCATGAGTTCGCCGATGTTAGAGACATCAGTACCCTAAAGTAATGCTGCGTCACTAAAACTCTTGATGTAGAAAAAATCATTTTAGCGTTGTGCTCTCTGATGTATAGCCCTGAAAGCGACCCCTCTCCTCATCGCTTACAATGATAACTCTAGTTGTCTCGTTCTTGGCGTATGTAAGCGTGAAACCCACATTGGATGGCATACTGCCCCACAAAGCGTCACGAAATTCTTGTTGCACCTCCAACAAGCCGCGATTGTCCCACATGCGTGATACCATTTGTACGAAATTTGGTGACAATATGACTTCTCCTTATGGTGGCAAAAATCTCTAAAAGTGCATCAACTTTCTTCCTCAACCCCAATTATCGCACCAATCCCCAAACTACTTATTGACCAATATCACTTTTCAACTCAACCACAACTTCAACATGTTGTACCCCCATTGATTTATGGCGATAACATCAGATTACGAAATTCTTCCTCATTCTCCAGAATCACACCTATTAATCGGGTAATTTACAAAAACAATGAAATAGAACGGCCGTGAACAACTCCGAATTTCAGCTAACCCAGTCCACCGATCAAGCAGCGAATAACACAATGCATGAGCGGCATTTAATGCAATTGAATGCACGCAGCCCGTATGTACACACTGTCAACGTCATAAAGCTATCCATCTCTGTACAAATCATTAAGCAAACATAAGAAAGTAAAAGTGATGAGAACATCCAGCATTATTCACAAGATATTACCCAGAGTAAACATTTCTGGAGTCACACATGGCCTGCGAACTACCAGAAGATCCACATTTAAATCACTTCAAATAGCATGAACTCACCTCGAAGAACGCCAGTGTAAAGCATTCACATTGATCCACTATACTACCGAATTTACATCACTCGCACAGGCAGGCCTTATTGCATAAAACTTAAAGCAAAATGCAAACATCAACATTCTTCACGTAATACTAATAGGATGTAAACATTCACATTGTTCCCACACCTCTGAATTATAGAATATCCACATTCATCACTATCACGATGACCTCCCTCCACGCAGGACCACGAAGTAAACATTCGCATTGATCCATTTAATCTCCAATTCGTCACTCTACCGCGAGCCTCGTTAAGCAAAACTTAAAGTAAAATGCAAACATCGACATCCTTAGCGTAACACTAACGCGATGTAAACATTCGTATTGTTCCACATCTTGTGAATTATCACAGAACCACATTCATCACTAATCGATAACCTCCCTCCGCGCATGATCACGATGTAAACATTCACATTGATACATTTAATCTCAATTATGTCACTCACACAAGGCCTCGTTAAAAGCAAACTTAAAGTAAAATGCAAACATCGACATTCTTCGCGTATCTTGACATGATGTGAACATTCGCATTGTTCAATATACTCACGAATTATATCGCTCGGACATAGCCTCATATGCATACATCAAAGTCAAGGAATATTAGAACATTCAACATATATCACGAATGACCTCCTCCAATGACCACGTCCATGATGCATGAAATTGCAAAAGCGAGCATCAACTCAATATCGATCGAAGAACAAAGCATCAATCCATCCTACAATCAAAACAAGCGAACATCTATCGCTCACACATAGCCTCCTTATGCATACATCAAAGTAAAAGGAATATTAGAACATTCAACATATATCTGAATGACCTCAATCCAATGACCGCGTATGATGCATGTAATTGCAAAAACGAACATCGACTCAATATCAATCCAAGAACAAAGCATCAATCCATCCTACTGATCAAAACAAAAAGCGAACATCTATTCATCACTAAATTATACTAACCAATGTCGGCCAACCCTACGGTCGTCGGGAACTCAAAATCAACTGTGAGGCAGGTTTACTCCCGAAAATGAAGGCAGAAGAAGAACTTCAACCGTCCACCTCTTCACTTGAATATCACCGTACCAAACAAGAACAACAACAATCGAACCTAGCACATCAATGCCTCGGAAGCGATAGAATGAAAACATCACAGATAGAAGCGAATCGATTTGAATTAGAAATAAGAAGCGCCAAAAGGCGGAATAACGAAATCATAGGAACATGGTTTACGTATTAAAACAATGTATATATATAAGGGCATAATAGTCACGTATAAATATGAAATTAAAAAAATGGACTTCCTGGAATAAGCAGAAAACTATATGGGACTGATTGGGATATAATTTTTCTTTGTGGACTTATTGGGATAAAACATCTCTAGATGGGATTTATCAATAAATTTCCCTTAATAGAACCTAGTTTTAATTCTTATTAAAAAAAAAAAATAGTTAAGAGTTCTAATTGAGCACCTAATGATGTGAAAGATTCCACTTCTCACTTCTTATCATTCCTTTCTCCATCTCTCTTTTCACTTCATTAGAGATCAAATAAGAGTGATATATTAGAGGATATAATATCACTCACTTTATTTATTTATACTCTTAAGGCACTCATTAATATAGCCCATTTTGAACTCAATTTATGTGAGACCCTAACTTTAGTAAAGCCTATTAGGTCCTAAATTTTGAATTATTATAATGAAACCCTTAGTTCATTGATTATTAAAATTAAATCCTAGAAGCGAAAATGCATCATGGGCGAATCCATACAAACCCTAATCGACCCTGGAAGCTTAGAAATTATTTCTAACACTCTAATATTAATTATTTAACTCTCAAATTTTAGATTAATCTCTCTAAACCTTAACTTCTGGTTTTCACAATTTTCGTTCAGTTATTCACCTTTAAATTCAAAACAAGATAATACAAACCAAATTATTTTTCCTAGCTCTAATTTATTAACTCTACACTTGAGCTAGATATTTTAATTGAGCTCAAACCCTCATATATTTCTTGAATCACATTTTGACCCCAAACTAGTATCATTACACACACATATATATATACGTATTTGTACCTTTCTTAAATAAATAATTTTGTACAAAAAATATCTTCATATATATATATATATATATCTAATCAACAAAAATCTCCCAAAAATCCTTACATATGGCGGCCGCCTTGGGAAGAGAAATCGATATAACTTTTCAAACCATAAATGAAATTAAGAAAAAAAGTTTACTAGTACACCTCAAAACATGGAACCTTGTCTCCACTTCAAGTTCCATCCTAACTTCTGACCCAACTAGATCATGATTAATTGCATAATTAAGGCCTCACGATCATTCACTATTCTATTAGGTTAGAAAATCCAAAATATCCAATTCATTTTCCAACCGAAGGGCATTTTAGACCTTTCATACCAATTTTCTATAAAAGCAACCTCTTCCTTAGCATTTTACATACAGAATACACACAAACACTATATTAAATTTGAGAGAAAGAGGGAGGAGGGTGAGCTTGATGGAAGATAGGAGAGGAAGAGAAATTTGCTAGCAATTCTAACTAGCCTCAAGTAAGCCACAATACAACTCTCTCTTACTTTTCCTTTCAAATACATGCTCTTAGAAGTTTCAAACATTCATTTCAGATGTGCTTTAATGGTATTCTTGTGTTAAAATTGAAAGGAGTTGAGCCTTGATTATACCCTTCTTGTATTTCTCTTAATAGTATAAGACTACCTTTTTTCATATCAATCTCTCAAAATTTCCAAAGGCACACTTTTACCTTAAATTTCTGAGTTTAATATGATTTAGCATGTTTTCATCACAAGAAGTTGGAAATTTCCTAGTTAACCTCTTTTCTTACCAACTTTCTTATTTCAAGAATTGTGCGGAGAAATATGTTTCTGACCAACTTTCGAAATTTTAGAAAAATGTAGAAAAAATCTTCTGGACCTAAATTTTATGTCAAAATCTTCTTTAAGGAGTTAGCTTTCAAGGAAAATTGGTTTCATTGAAAAAAGTGGGCGATTTATTGAGAACATTCGATTTTCATAATGGTCGAAAAAAATCACGGGCCAATTTGGATTATTTATGAAATAACTAAAAATGGAAAAGTTATTCCATTTTAAAATGTTACGAAACTAGACAAAATTCTCTACAAACCATAAAAGCGGGACTCGGCAAAAATCTGAAATGGTCCTTTTAATTTCAATCTTTAAGTGGTTTTGAATCTAAAATTACTTTTTCCTTGGTGATATAGCGAGATGAGAGTTGTAGATTTTATCAAAGTAAGATCGAAGTTATTTTGGAGATCCATGAAGAAATATCGAGATTAGAGTGTTGGCGATGGAGATTGATTTGAAGTAATTTGGATGGTATACAATATGTTTCCTTCAAATCTCTTTTTGTAAGCGATGTTATTTTAATCACCTTCAATTTGTACTTCTCTTGATGATTTTGATAATTTGATAAATTGCGTGAAATTATTTTTTGTTGATTAGTTTGATTACTCTAGTCATTTGATGAACTTTGTGTAGTTATTCTATGTTGGAAATGTTGATTTTTCTAGATAATTGACGTGGAAATGCTCCGTACATAGATCGAGTGGACTTTGCCAATAGGCTCTATATCAATAGCAGGATCGTGATTGTGCTTGGGTGAGGGTGGTGAGTCCTTGGTCATGTCTTGAGTAGAATAGAATATTTGGTTCTGGATAAATTAAAATATGTTGAGTTGACTTGTTTTTGCAATTTGGTACATTGCTTAGTATCTTGAATTGAATCGTTTGTGTAATTATTGGATCCCTGTGAATTGATTCTTTGTCCGAGCTTTGTTATTTTTGTCGTATTGTATACTTCCCGAATTAATTTATTTTTTAGGTGCGGAGCAATTAAGTGGAGATTGGATTTGAAGTTCTAAAGAAGATTATTAGAGTTAGATATTTTGGGGTCACTATTATATGTTATTATTTTATTTTATTTTTTGAGATTTATATAAGATATATTTTAGATACATTTGTGTAATTATTTTGGAGATAAATTTGTATTTTTTGAGGTTATTAATTAGTTAGAGTTTAAATTTGAGGTTGAGTTGATTTATTAACGGACGGAAGTTTAGCGTTACAATTTAAGTGTAAAAAATGTAAAACTCCATTTAGTTGTTAGGGGTAAAAAATAAAAAGCGTAAATTACAAATACACCTTTTGAGATATTCTTAAAATCTGATTGTTTTATGCGGTTTGAAAAATTACAAATACCACATTGTTAGTTTTTTATTTGATAGAATTAACTGAAAAAAATAAAATTATCAACTTCTCTTATATCACGATGATAAAATCATCTAAACTATTAATTAAAATAAATTTATAATATTGTTAAAAATTATTAATTGATTTAATGATTTATTAATAAAATTGGTCATTTATTATAAATTTAGAAATTTCAATGGGTAGGATATATTTTTTAAAATTATAAGGAACAAATCGTATTTTAAGCAAATCTTAAAGTGTGTATTTATAATTTATCAAAAAAATAAATTATATGTTAACTTCTTATATGTTTATTTAAGAAAGTTGTTGATTTTATGAAGTTGGTTTGGATACTACCATACAAATCGCTATTTTGTAAAAAAATGCTGAATTTATTTTTTAACTTTTCCCAAAGGTACATTTTTTCATCAAAACATGTTTTATCCAAAACAAAAATAAAATGATAATACTAATTGTACAATAATCTCAACAATATATTTTGTTTTCCAAACAAATGAACACACATGGGAAAAAATACTCCGTGGTTTGATTTCCAAAATTTACTTTTATAAAATTTTGTTTTTGTTTTTGTATTTTTTATTTTTCTTGATTTTTTAAGCATTTTTAAAAAAAATTTAAACACACCTAACATAAAATATATTAAAAGGATTAATTATACTAATAGTCCTTATGGTTTGGGACTTATTTCACTTTGGTCATTGATTTTCAATTGTGATACATTTGACCTTGAATTTTGAATCTTATTCAAATAAGGACAATTGAAAATATTATTAGATTTTTCAAGGGTAAAATCGTCAAATTGATAAAATATAAACAATTTGACAAAAATAAATGTCAAAAAAATATTTTAAATTTTTTAAAAATTATTTTTATCCACCAATGATAAAATTATATAAAATTAATAAAAATTACATGACTGATTTTTTAAAATTAATTTTACATGATCATCATCCAAACACATAATAAAATTAATTTGGTAAAAAATAAATAAATGTCTAAAAGATTTATCAATTTTACATAATTTTATTTTAATAGATAGAAATAATTTTAAAAATTCAAAAATATTTGTTTGACATTTATTTTGTCAAATTAGTTTATATTTTCTCAAATTGACAATTTTACCCTTGAAAATTTTAATTATATATTCAATTGTCTTATTTGGAACAAGATTCAAAATTCGAGGATCAAAAGTGTCATGATTGAAAAGTCGGAGACTAAAGTGCATATAGGGACTATTTGTGTAATTTGCCCTATTAAAAAGTATAATATTTGTGAAAAAAATCTTCAAAAAATTCACTAAATACCAAAAATACAAAAAAAAATGAAAATTCAGTACATTTTTTATATTTTTTTGTATGTATTAATTTTTTCACAAATATTTTACCTTTTAGATACATATAAGTAAGGTGCATTCAACAAAATAAAAAAATTATTTAAAATTTTAAAAATATTCACTAAAAACAAAAAAAAGAGTAAAAAAAATAAAAAAACTCAATTTTTAAAAATTTTGATTCAAAAAATTGAAATCAAGCGCATTGTGAATATATTTTTTTTACCACACTTAATTTTTAAAATAAATTTATCATACAAAATTCCTGACAACTCAAGGAATGTTAAGCTAAACTGGCCTTAGGTAGTTCATTATTTGGGGGAGCGTGCTATTCAAGGTTGGAAAAGGAGCGTGAGAAATGGTTTTTTGGTGATTGGGAAGAGAATATTAGAGGGAGAAACTGTCCGAGAGTCATGTTTATTTTACGCAAGACCCACCAGTTTGAGTAAAATTTCACTAATCATCAAATAAAAAAATGTTTAGCGATAAATTTTTTTAATCAATTTTTTGACCTCTATTAATTTAAAAGTTTCATTGTTTTACGTCAATATTAAGGAAATAAGATTTTTAAAAATTGTGTAAAATTACTCAATACTATTAAATTACATGTATAATATGAGTTTTTTTATATAATGATGTAACTCAATATAAATTATTTATTTTTATACAATGGCGCTGTTTGGGAAGCGCATTTTGGGGCTATTATAGCCTGGTTTTTGAAATTAGCCTAAAAGCAACACTGTAGCGACCATTTTGACTGATTTTTCAAAAAAAAATATATATATATATAGTCTGCTTCTTAGTGACGGTGTAGGCTACCTCTGTTGTCAAAGCTATCAAATAGGTACATCCTTTGCGAAATGACTTATTTACCCTTGAAATCAATTTTAAAAAATATATTTTAGGGACAAATATGTCATTTTAAATTAAAATATCATTTCAACACATTTTCCAATACAATAACTCAACTAAAAATTCATTTCATCTTCCTAAACACAAAACTAAAATAGCCTACTAAAATAGCCAAAAAGTCAAATAACCTACTAAAATAGCCACTTCCCAAACGAGGCCAATAATATAACTCAATATAAATTATTTATTTTAAAACAAAAGTATTTGACTTCTCTCAAATTCAAATGTCTAATATGAGAAAACTTGAGGAGGCCCCCACTATGGGTTATGTTTTAAAGATCCGAACATTTCATTTGTAGAGCGTCCGTATATATAATATGTGAAAAAATTAATTCGATTCTATAATTGTAATATTTTCATTTTATCATATTTGTCTTTAAATAAATGGACTACAAGTATGTTTTTTGAAAATATAGAGATAAACAAGATAAAATGAAAATGTTATGATTATCGGATTGAGTTAATTTTTTTCATAGACGATGTAAATGAAAGGTTGTATAAAATGAGCAGTTGAATCGTCAAAAGCGAAACCCATAGTGGGTTTCACGAATCTCTCAAGTTGAGATTGAACTTGATAAAAGTCTAACCCAAAGCTAGATACCCACAAAGATGATATTTATTTAGCAAAATGATATTGTCATATCATTCTTATAATATTTTTATATAAATTTGTGTGTGTCAATTTCCAACCACACTATCAATCAAGCACTCAATTTGGAGAACAGCGAGAATAGATTAAGCTGAATTACTGTCAAAAAAAGATTCGCGGTGGTTAGATCCACAGGCGCTCAATGATCAAGTCGATTATCTCTCAAAGATAGCAAAAGTGCTTAACTCACTATTGAGCATAAAAAGCATACATTAGACCCATGAGGGTGCCTCCCTTTTATAGCCAACACAAACCTAGTCCCGCCTAACTTCAATAGACTTAGGATTACTGCTAATCTTAGACTCCCAGTGGGATTGGGATAAACTCTCTAAGAGTCTTATCTTTACCCAAATTGAAGTCATCTCCCATTCTAAGACTCTTGTCCCTTATCCGCTTATCTCGGATTCCAGTTTCATCGTAGATAATCTCGGTCTAGCGAGATCATCTCGGCGTTATGACCGAGACCGTGGCACCTCGGTGGCCGGTGACACCTCGATCACGTGTTGTCATTCAAAATTATGTCCCCAAAATTATATGTGTGACTATCATTTTATGATAATATATATTTTAGATGATAATATCATGTGTTAGTGATATCATAATAACACCACTATAATTTGTTTGTTTTTTTTTTATGAGTTGAAAAAATTATTTATAGTAATTTTGAGGTTAACGTACTACTTTTTTCAGGAGCCAAGCTATATGGGTAATTATTCTATAATTTCATAGCATTATGTGGTATTTTTACTTGGTGTTCTAAATTAAAAAATAAAAATTACAAATAATTTTTTTGTGTTAAAGAGTTGAGAGAAGGAAAAAAAATACTTACAAAAAATACTTATTACCTGTCTTCCTTTTTCATTTGTAAAAGTACCACATGTATAATTCTATATAATATTTAAAAATATTTAATAATTTTCCCTGTCTATAACAGTGTGACTTTAGATAGAGTAAAAGTATGTATAATTCTATATAATATTTAAAAATATTTAATAATTTTCCCTGTCTATAATAGTGTGACTTTAGATAGAGTAAAAGTATGTATAATTCTATATAATATTTAAAAATATTTAATAATTTTCCCTGTCTATAATAGTGTGGCTTTAGATAGAGGTAATAAATAAACCTTAAGTTTGACTCGGGTACGCTTCGTTAAAAAATTGTTTAAACTCTTAGTTCATTAAGTAAACAGATAAATTTTGAATACATTTTAAAATTCATTAAAATTTTTAAACAAATTTGAACAATCAATTGGTCATTGTGATTTAATTTGATAAGTCTAAAATTATATAAAAATACCACATTATTTAAGCTTGGCTAGACAAAAATTTGTTTGAGATTGATTTAAAAATTTAACTAATCAAACTTAAACAAATTTTAAAACTTAATAAAATATTCAAATCAAACAATCAACTGTTTGTCTTGGTTATCACCCAAGCTGACTATTGACTCAAAAAATTTTGGAACTTATTAAAATATTTAAATCAAATTTAAACAATTAACTATTTGTCTCAATTTCGTGGTCATTAACCAAGGAATACTTGATGTAGGCTGAAAGGTATCACAATGAGACTACTTAAGTTATATTTATAATTTTTGAATTATGACTATTTGGCGAATATGATGTGTTTTGCGTACTTGTGTAGATTTGGCATGCAATACGCAAATTCAAGCTAAAAATGGTACAAAAACAGTTTTGCTGCTCAAGCAATGAAATTTCTCGGCCTACCATCTCACCACTTTACGGCCAAACTTCATTGCACTTGCGGCCTATCACCACTCGAATGGAAAATGTGGGTGCTTAAGTGGCCTACCTACGGACACATGCGCGAAATTTTGATTTCGTTTTGCTGAGAATAAAATAGGGAAAAAGAGACTGGAATAGGGTTCTGAAATTTTCCAAATGAGAAGAGGCATTAGGGTTTGAAAAGAGAGGTTATCAAGCTTCAAGAATATCTTCCATCGGAGTTTCCTCTTCCTTTACTGTCACGACCCAAACCGCCCCTATGGGTTTAGTATTATGTCGACCGATAATCACAGGATTCTTGAAGGCTTCTAAGGCAGTTAACATAATATTAGGGGCTAGCGGAAGCAAATAACAAATATACAATGTCCATTGAAATTTGTATAGACTTATATGAGACCGAAAAATTTTAAATTTTATATACATACATTTACATCATCATATATATAGGATAGACTAAAGGGACTTAGTTCTAAATATATAATAAGCGAAACACTTATTAAACCAAAAGCAAGACAACAAACTTGAACTTTATGTACATAGCTATAGCCACTTGACATATTGAACCTTCACGGAGGCACATAAGTTGATTGACAAAACCACAGTCAAACAAAAACTCTAGACACAGTCAGCGCTGATCACCTACATACATAAATATAAATAGTGAAATTTGGGCCCAATGAATAATAATAGAGTAATGATTTTAGTGAATGATGTCCATAACAAATTCAGAAATCAGATTTCAAATCTTTTATCAAATCAAAAACATAGTCATGTTCGTATTCATATCAAAACCAAAGTCACCTTCATATTCATATTCAAATCATGTGTGGTACTTCCTTTAGCGTAACATATCATGTTGGTCAAGCATATTAAGTTCCATAATGGAACCTCCGGTATCGGGTAACATATCTCATACGTGTGCCACGGTATTGTTTCCCCTGGGCGAGAGCTTGTGTCACGGTATTGTTTCCCCCGGATAAGGGCCTAGGCCACGGTATTGTCTCCTCCGGGCGAGGCTCTCATGACCATAAGCCATAGTATTATTCCCCTAGGTGAAGGCCTCCGCTAAGGATACCACAAAGACATTTCAAAGAATTAGATCACCATTCATGTAATCACAAAATAACCTTTTATATCATTCAGAAACAGTTTATATCATATCATAATGTTCAGAAAGTATTTCATATCGAACATAGCTTTACTATGTTATTACTCACGAATAGGCTAAGAAGCGAGATCAAACAAATTAAGCAGACAATAGCAGCGTAACCTAAACAAACACATAACATATACATATTGAAATATAATATCAATTCATTGATCAAACTTGACTTTTCTTGTCTTTTTCTGTCTAAGTAGTCCAAAGTTCTACTATGCTTATTCTTTCTTATTCAAATGAATTGAGTTCTCTTTTCACATATTCTTTCATTACTAAATCATTTTTTTCTAAATAAACCAATTTTTACTTGGCTTCTTAATCAATTACTACTAAGTTAATGATTTATTATTTAATCAACTAATTAATATTGATTGTTAGCTTATTAATCTTTATTGACCCATAAATCATGTCTAGAATGCTTTGGAAAGAAATGAGAATAAAAATATGAACTAAATGCAATTTTCCAAAATGTGTTGAAAATAGTTTTTTAAGCTTAAGTGAACCTTTAGTCACTCGGCGGTTTGTAAAAACTACAAAAATCTTGGAAGCCTTTAATGTCTTTCGGCGGCTGTAAAATTCGAGAATTCTAAATTTCTCAAAAATAGCTTCCATTGCATTTTCAATCTTTAAACCCATACTAATCTTAATCAAAACTTGAAAATATTTTAGAAAACATAAACACTTATTTATTTCTAAATTATTTGCTCAAAATCTTCAAAACTCATGAACTAATGATTCTAAAATTCTTTTTCAAAATCAAATGCACAATAAAATTGCATATAATTTATGGAGCTTGATTTAATTATAACTTTCAAAATCAAATCTAAAATAATTAATTTCTAAATTAACTTTCATAAACTTGAGTTTAGCTCCAATTCTTCATTTTCTTGTCAATTTCTTTCTAATCATATAAATTGATTTCAAACTCTTTCTCATTTCCTTCAAAACATGACATCAAAGTTGTAAATTTCTTAGAAAATCATTTGCATATATGAAATTGACATCAAAATTAATTTTCTTCATATTAAACCCCAAATTCAAACTCATAAGTTTTTTTTTTTTTTTTAATTTTTTTTTTAAACATTAATTAAAGTCTAAAACCTTGAAATCCCAAGATGCATGTAAGGTTGAGTTTCAAATTTATGAAGAATAACAAAAATCAAACTCAAACTAATTAATTTCCAAACTTATTTTCACAATCTTAATCTTAACTCAATTTGTAATTTCAACAATTCATAATCATAAATGTTCCAAAATATGTTTATTTTGGCTAAAACTCTTAAATTACATTACATGCATGGATTAAAAATCTAATTATAAAATCAAAACTTTATCTAACTTTAGGATTAATTCTAAATTTCCATAAACTTGATTTTCATAAAACATTTCATTTTTTTCTTTAAAACATGAACTTGAATGGCTCAATTTCTTCAAAATCCACGATGCATGTAAATATAGATTCAAATACTCATAGAATTCCCTTATGCATGCAACAATGGGACTTAATTTCATGCAAGATTATAAAAATCAAAATCAAAATAATTAGTTTCCATAAACATGAGCCTAGCTTAATTTTTTTATCTTCTTGCTAATTCCTTTTAATCACATGATTTTGATTCCAATTTCATCTTTTAATTTCAAGCGTACAAAAATCAAGCATAAATTTCATACCTTAAACTTTAATTTAGAATTTATGGTTGATTTTCCTTTGAATCTTCTTTCTCTCTTTCAATTTCCTTGAGCTTTTCTTCTCTTAAGTTACGAGAGGAGTTTTTATGTGCATTAGGGCGAGCTAGGCCAAGGTGTAATAATGGGCCATTTATGGGCCCGCAGTAAGGGCTTAGTGAAGAGGACTTTCTTTGTTAACTTTCGGTCCAAGTATGGTTCTGATTACCCGGTCGGAGTGGTGATAATCAGCTCGGTCATAATATTTGGAGCCGAGGTGTTTGGGCTTCTTAAGGTGGACCTTGTCCTTGTTAGCTCGGTCAAAGATTGTTGCAGTTAGCTCGGTCTAAATAGACAAAACCGAGGTACAAGTGAACAAGAGAGCTATGTGTTGCAAATAAAAGTATTTGGATTAAGTATGATAAAAGGCTAGTGTTAGCTCGGTCATACTGTTATCCAACCGTGGTAAAACCATCTCACTTGGTTTAAGCAGTGAGGGGGGTGTTGAAGGATAAGCATTATCTTTCAGGAGTGTGATTCCTAGGAGGACTCTATATTGAGGAATAAGAGTCCTACTAGGATTGTGCCAGGCAAAAACTATAAAAACTCACAGCATAACCTATGTAGAGGTAACACAACTTTGATTTCCTAATACATAGAGCTTTTGTTTATTTGTCTATTTGTCTATTTGTCTATTTTGCTAACTTAGGCATTAGAGAGGTATTCGGCACACACCCGTCAGCTAGCTCACATTTGTGTTTTCATGGAGTAAAGCAACGACGTTTAGAGGAACGCAGAATTGATCAACAGGATTATACGAGAACATTATTTCGTGCTCGTACAATTGGCGCCGTTTGTGGGAATTCCACAAAGAACAAAACCTCTTGATCAAGTTTTCCTCTCTAGTTGGAAGCAATGACGTACAATGAACACTTGCCACAATCAGCTATTGATGGGCAAACCCTGGAGGGGGGTGAGAGGCGCGAAGGTTTTCCTTCTACCCCTCCCATAGCGGATTTAAAACCCTAGCGACAGAACCCCTGGAGGGATGCAAGGGGAAGGCGGGCTGTGTTACGACCCAAACCCGCCCCTATGGGTTTAGCAATGTAGGCGATGTCAAGATTCTGAAGGCCTACTTATGATGTCTGATAAAATAGAGTGCAGGGGCATGGTGGAAGCCAAAACAGTAAATAAACAATGTCTAATAAGTTGTGACAGTTTGTATGCAAAAAAAAACTTTTCATACATATGTATACTCAGTACAGAACAGTATGCACAATATTTACAATCATTGAGCGAGGACCAAATCCTATTAAAGATGCTGATCTGATCTGCTATCTATCTGATTATACAAAAGCAGTCTGAGAGCAGCGGAAATAAAACACCCTAAGCCATTGCTTGGCGGCTCGAACTGCGGTGAGAGCCTGATGGTTGGCTTAACAAAAAGAGTCTAACCCGCGTTCTAGCTCGATGCGGTGCACGAACACCTACATATATATATAAGCAGTGAGCTAAAGCCCGGTGAATAAAATAATGCGTAAAGGGTTTAGAATGAATGTCACTTCTGATAATAAGCAGTTCATGGATTTAGTATATCGATCATTCGGTCATATGTGGTACATCCATTAGCATAGCGATACAATAAGCGATAGGTCTTGAAAGGCCGAGCGATCAATGATGGCCATCAATCGATGCTTGATAGTGGTTCCAACAAGGAACTAACGAGATCTACTGTGCGATAACGATGCGATCGGTGCTAAGGATGCCTGTCTGATTCGAGAATATAGGATATACATTCATTCGATTAACGATGTCGATTGACAGTTCGGTTAAGCAGTCAAAAATATTCCGCGATTGAACATATCTTTACACAATTGTTACTCCGCGAGTTAGGACTACAATTAGGCTAGAAGCGCGTCCTAGGTGCCAACCCTACACAATTTCTGAGGATGAACGCACACTAAGTTATACAGTTGGGAAACAATAACTTAATCCCTAATTTGCCTCCGTGTGGTTCTAAATCAACATCCTCATTAAGATGCCTTAAACATGCCCTAGGAATGCTTAGGATGGAAAGAGGATGCAAAGATGCACTCAGAAAACATTTTCAGAATTTTCAGAAAACAGGGGTCTCGCTCGAGCGTGGCTTTCTACGCTCAAGTGGACATGCAGGCAAAGGAGCTACACTCGAGCGTGACTTCTGTCCCTCGAGCGGACTGTAAGCTACAGTGAAAATACTGGATGCTCAAAATTTACGCTCGACGAGCGTTCGACCCTCGCTCGAGCGTGAATTCTCTAGCTCGAGCGGACTGCAAGCTCATGCAAAGTATTGGATGCACGCATTTTACGCTCAAGCATCACTTTGCTCGCTCGAGCGGAAGGCATGACCACAGAGTGTATGCTTGAGCATGGACTGCCTCGCTCGAGCGTGGGTCCAAAGTCTGGAAATTCCATATTTGAACCCCAAGCTCAAAACCAAGTTTTAAAGCATCAAATTCGATCCTCTTGGGCTAATTTTCTGGAAAACACTTCAAAACCCATAATATTACATGTTTCAAAGATCAATTTGATAAATCAAAGCCCAATGGTGTTTCAATTAAATCCAATTTCAAACCCATTTTCATGAATATAACTCAAACATGACATGCATGAGTTTAAAACCAATTCAAAGCTTCAATACTAGCTCAAATGAGCCAATTCATACAAAATCAAGATGAAATCATGGATTTTAGCATAAACATGGACATGCATGTGAGATTTCAGGAACATTAACTTCAAAATTCAAGAATGGCAACATGCATGCAACAATTAAGCTTCCATTCAACAATTTAGCACTAATGTTAGGCTTTACCTTCAAATGGACCATGAACCATGCAAGACAAATCTTAAATACAACAATGAGAGGTTGAATTTCCTTACCTAAGTCTTGAGTTTAAGTTGTAAGAGCTTTATTATGCAATCAATCTTGATTTCTTTAATTTTCCAAGCAAAACACAAGAAGGAACTCAACTTCTCTCCTCTCTCTCTCTTGGTTAGGCTAAGGCAAGGAAATGGTGATGAAATATTTGTTGAATGTGTGATAAGGCTCAAAGATGGTTCATGTAGTGGGCCACTCAATGGCGAAGTTGTAATTAAAGCCAACTTATATAATTCATCAATATTGATCCAATTAATCATACCAAAACACATTTTTAATTAAATACACCATAAAATCACATAAAACCTAATGATCATAAAGCATCAATCAATTTGGATTAAGTCGATAAGGCCTTCAATTTGCGATTTAAACATAAATACATAAACAGATAATCAAAAAGGCAACAGATAGACATACAATTAAACATATATACTCAGTCAATTGGTTCAGATTTGATCGATGCATTCGATATTTCAATCGATTCGATTACTTATCATAATCGATCCGCAGTTTAGCGATGTCGATAATTAATCGGTAGCGATGGTGAGGGTTATTCTGATCTCCTCCTTAAAAAGTTTAGTCCTCTAAACTCAAGTTACCTTCATTTTTGAAAAGCGAGTTCGATGAAGCGATTCGGGATATCTCTTGGCCATGTCATCTTCCTTTTCCCAAGTGGCATACACGTCACCATGGTTTTGCCAGTCAACTTTCACTAACGGGATTTCTTTGTTTCTCAACTTTTTGATCCGTCTGTTCACAACTTGGATAGGCCGTTCTTCATAAGTGTAGTCATCACTAAGCACTACACGGGTCAGCTCAATCACATAAAAAGGATCCCAGAGGTAGTCCCTCAACCTAGAAATGTGGAAGACATTATGCATATGCTCCATTTCAGAGGAAGCGCAACTTGATCGCCATGGGATTAATTTTCTCAATAATCTTATACGGTCCGACATATCTCGGCGCTAACTTGCCCTTCACTCCGAAACAAGTCTGGCCTTTCATCGGTGTCACTTTCACAAAAACGTGATCACCCACTTCATATTCTCTATCCTGTCTTTTGACATTCGCATAACTTTTCTGTCGACTCTGTGCAGTTTTCAGTCTTTGTTGTATCAGTTTCACTTTTTCAGTCGTCTCATATACAATCTCGGGCCTAAGCAAAGGCCCATCTCCAACTTCTGCCCAATAAATCGGAGATCTACATTTTCTGCCATGCAATGCCTCGAAAGGCGCCATACCAATACTCGAATGATAACTGTTGTTGTAGGCGAATTCAGCTAAAGGCAAATGGCTTTCCCAGTTTCCCTGAAAATCAAGGACACACATTCTCGGTAAATCTTCCAAAGTCTGGATGGTTCTTTACGACCATCATGCGAGGATGATAGGCCTACTCGATCTCGATTCGATATCCAATGCGATCTGTAAGCTTTGCGAATCTCGATGTAAACTTGAATCCTGTAAAACAATGGACACAAGCACTCCATGCGATCTAACAATTTCATCAATATAGAGTATAGCCAATTTGTCGCATTATAAATTGTCTTGGCGGGTAAGAAGTGGCGATTTAGTCGGTCTATCAACAATAACCAAAATTGAGTCTATACCTTTACTAGAGGCAATCTAACGATAAAATCCATAGTAATATGTTCCCATTTCCACTCCGGTATTGGTAAGAAATTTTAATAAGCACGAATTAGATTGATGTTCAACTTTGACTTATTGGCAATGAAGACATTTCAATACAAAATCGACAATTTCTCTCTTCATTCCCGGCCACCAGAAATTCAATTTCAAGTCTTGGTACATTTTCGTATTCCCCGGATGGATAGAAAATTTTGAATTGTGGCCCTCTTGCAGAATTCTTCTTTTCAGTTCAGAATCATTTAAATTTTACAATCTTCCTGAAATTTGATTACATTATTTTCAAATTTGAAATCCTGTCTCGGTTTAGATTCCCTTTCTTCGATGATCTTCTTCAAGAAATCATCTTGTTGCTGTCTCTCTTTAATTTCTTCAATCAATGCCGGTTGAGCAGAAATAGTAGCTATTGTTCCACTTTGTCCTCGTAACACAATCTCAATTTGAGATCTTTCAAGGTCACAAAGCAACTCTTTACGTCGGTGAGTAAACAAGCTAAGTTTCAATCGATTTCGACTCAATGCATCGGCAATGGTGTTGGCTTTTCCGGATGGTACAAAATCATGGGTCATAGTCTTTAATCAACTCGACCATCTCCGGATTTGTCTCGTGTTCAATTCTTTACGTGTGAAGAAATATTTCAAACTCTTGTGGTCGGTATCTGCGTCACATGTCGCCCCATAAAGGTGGTGGTACGCAAATTTTTAAAGCAAAGACTCTATGACAAGTTCTAAGTCATGGGTTGGGTAGTTCTTTTTGTGCGGTCTTAGTTATTAGGAAGCATAGGCAATTACTCTCCCATTCTGCATTAAAACACATCCCAAACCCTTATGAGAAGCATCACTAAAAATGGCAAAACCATCCGTACTTGAAGGTAGGGTAAGAACAGGTGCAGTCACTAGTCGAGTTTTTAACTCTTGGAAAGCTGATTCTCTTTGGTGATCCGGTCAAATGATATCCTTACGAGTTAAGCGAGTCGGCGGTAAGGCAATTTTGGAGAAATCTTTGACAAATCTTACGTAATACCGGCTAAACTTAAAAGCTTGGACTTAGTCACATTTGTTGGTCTAGGCGGTTTACTATAAACCGTTTTTACGTGGATCAACTAAAATTCCATCTTTGCTAACAACATGCCCCAAAACATAACATGATCAAGCCAAAATTCACATTTAGGCAGTTTAGCATAGAGTTTCCGTTCTCTTAGGGTCTGTAGGACAGGTCTCAGATGATGTTCATGTTCTGCTATACTTTTGGAATAAATCAGAATGTCATCTATAAATACAACAATAAAGTCATCGAGGAATGGTTTAAAAATTTTGTTCATGAGGTCCATAAATGCGAGTGCATTGGTAACTCGAAAGGCATAACTAAAATTTGTAATGTCCATACCTTGTTAAAGCGATTTGTCAACGTCTTGAGTTTAACTTTCAACTGGTGGTATCCGGATCTGAGATAGATCTTAGAGAACACTTGAGCACCCTGTAACTGATCAAATAAGTCATCAATTCGAGGCAATGGGTATTTATTTTTCATAGTTACCTTGTTCAGTTCACGGTATTTAATACACAGTCTCAATGAGTCGTCCTTCTTTTTCACAAACAAGACAGGTGTGCCCCACGGTGAAGTACTAGGCCTGATAAACTTTTTGTCTAACAGTTCTTGTATTTGCACTTTCAATTCTTCGATTCGATTGGAGCCATTACATGAGAGCTTTTCGATATAGGTGTGTGCAGGAATCATATCAACGGTGAACTCAATCTCCCTGTCAATCAAATCCCCTGGCAGATAATCTGGAAAAATATCTGGGAATTCTCTGACTATAGAATACGGTTCACATTAGTTTTAACATCGTGATGCGATCAATCTGAGAATAGAAATACCCTCTACCCCTTTCTAATCAATTTAACGGCTTTCCTGAGTAAAACCAAATATGGGGAAGGTACCACTCCACTTCCATTAAACACAAATTGAGTAACGGTGGGCCGAAAAACAACTTGTTTTGTTACACGTCTATGGTAGCATGGTATTTAGTTAACGATCCATTCCACTATTACATCAAAATGATCAATGTTGAAGCGATAAATCAATATCTGAGGTACATCTCCAACAATAATTTCCTGAGCGGTACATATATGCACAAGTCATGGATCTAGCGGGTGAGGATCTGACTAACGAGATAATTCATGGGTTTAAGGGTCTATTCAATTTTCGAAAAAAGCATCGATACATATGAATGTGTAGACCCGAATCAATCGACATATGTATTTTGAGTACAAATAGAGGATACCTAACACTTGATCTCGATTATGTACATCTCCGATACTAGGGCAAATACTCGGCCTGCCTCATAGGCTCTTTCGTGTAGCCTTGGGGTTAGGGTTTTGGTGGGGCGATCGATCTTTGTTGCACTTAGTGCGACTTTACTATGCCCACGAGGGTGGAAGGGCAATCTTTGACCATGTGGCCCACCTTGCCACACCTATAACAAGCACTAGAGATTTTATAACAAAGCGCCTTATAGTTCTTACCATATTGAACGAGCGGTATAGGAGGTTCCTTTGACTAAAGTAGTCGTTGACCCGTATTTTGCTTTTTGTTCAGCAGGTTGTTTTGCCTTTCTTGAACTTAAAACCTGCCTTTTACCACGCCATTGGCGTTGGTGTTTCGATCTGTTTTAGTGCCTCGATGTTGATTGACCATCAAAGCTCTGTAGAACATTTACATAGTTCGGTAGTTTCAAGACATTAATTACGTAGGATTGCGACATTAAGGCGCTTTCAAACTTTACGGCCTTCTTATAGTGATTGTCCACCATGTGTGGTGCATAACGAGCAAGTTCGATAAAATTTGTCTCATAATACGCCTTGACATGGTGCCTTGTTTCAGTTGCTCAAATTCAGTCACCTTTCTATCCCTGACACACTAAGGGAAATACTTTTCAAAAAATGACTCCTTAAACTCAGCCCATGTCAGAATGGTGTTGGTGTCACGGACTAGCATCCATCACCTTCTGGCCACTTCTTGCAAGGTGAAGGTAGCTACGATGCTTTATGTGCCTCAGAACGCGAAAATACTTCAAACAATTTTGATCTCTAAAACCCATGCTTGACTTTTAGCGGTTCAAGACCTCACTGAAAAGATAAGCGGTTTCATTTTTTGAACTTTTGGGTAAAACAATTATGTCCTCATCATTAGCATTGTTTTGGTTGTACCGGAGGAGGGTGAAACATTGGTTACATTGTTGTTGTTGCCTTAAGGCCTCGGTCGATAATTCCACAGTTCTTTCTAGTCAGCCATTACGGCCTCGAGATAATTGATTCGATGGCAGTGTTTGCATTACCCATTTCACTATATATGCAACACAGTAACCATAAACATAGGCAGTTGTATATTTTAAACATTTAAACATAAACAATTATATGTTTAAACACATTAACACATATTCATGTCATGTCCATACACACTTTACATGCTCATGCGATGTCCTAATTGCTTTTCTAGGACACCTTATAGCTCATTTGGACACGTGTGTGTGGTATAACTCGTGGTTAAGTATTGGTCTGATACAACTCTGTCACGACCCAAACCCGCCCCTATGGGTTTAGCACCGTAACCGGCCAATAATCTGAGATTACAGAACTGCTTATGATGTCTGATAAAATAGAGTCTGAGGGCATGACGGAAGCCAAAACAGTAAATAAACAATGTCCAATGAGTTGTGACAGTCTGTATGCAAAAAGACTTTTCATACATATGTATACCCAGTACAGAACAGTATGCACAATATTTACAATCATTCAGACCAGGGACCAAATCCCTATTAAATAGTGCGATCTGATTGCTATCGGTCTATCTGATTATACAAAACAAATCTGAGCAGAGGGAAAATAAAACACAGTAAGCCATAACTTGGCGAGGCTCGGAACCTCGCGGTGAAACGATGGTGGCTTGACAAAAGAGTCTAACCCATGCTCCTAGCTCGATGCAGTGCACGAACACCTACATATATATATATATATATAAGCGATGAGCTAAAGCCCGATGAATAACATAATGTGTAAAGGGTTTAGAATGAATGTCCTTCTGATAATAAGCAGTTCATTGATTGATATATCGGTCATATGGTATATCCATTAGCATAGCGATCTGATAATGTGATGGGTCTTGAAAGACCGAGCGATCAATGATGGCCATCAATCGATGCGATGAGTGGTTCTAACAAGGGAACGGCGAGATCTCTGTGTGATAACGATGGCAGTAGGTGCTAAGGATGCCATGTCTGATTGAGAATATAGGATATACATTCATTAGATTAACGATGTCGATTGAAAACAATTGATTAAGCGATTAGAAATATTCACAGTTAAACATATCTTTATACAATTGTTACTCACAAAGTTCCGGGCTACAATTAGGCTAGAAGTCGTCCCAGTGCCAACCTTACAGTTCTGAGGATGAACGCACACTAAGTTATACAGTTGGGAAACAATAACTTAATCCCTAATTTGCCTCCGTGTGGTTCTAAATCAACATCCTCATTAAGATGTCTTAAACAAGCCCTAGGAATGCCTAGGATGGAAAGAGGATGCAAAGATGCACTCAGAAAATATTTTCAGAATTTTCAGAAAATAGGGGTCTCGCTCTAGCGTGGCTTTCTACGCTCAAGCGGACATACAGGCAAAGGAGCTACGCTCGATCGTGACTTCCGTCGCTCGAGCGTGACTTCCGTCGCTCGAGCGGACTGTAAGCTACAGTGAAAATACTGGATGCTCAAAATTCACGCTCGACGGGCGCTCGACCCTCGCTCGAGCGTGAGACACAAGTCCTCGCTCGAGCGTGAATTCTCTAGCTCGAGCGGACTGCAAGCTCATGCAAAGTACTGAATGCACGCATTTCACGCTCGAGCGTCACTTTGCTCGCTCGAGTGGAAGGCATGACCACAGAGTGTACGCTCGAGCATGGACTTCCTCGCTCGAGCGTGGGTCCAAAATCTGAAAATTCCAGATTTAAACCCCAAGCTCAAAACCAAGTTTTAAAGCATCAAATTCGATCCTCTTGGGCTAATTTTTTGGAAAACACTTCAAAACCCATAATATTATATGTTTCAAAGATCAATTTGATAAATCAAAGCCCAAGAGTGTTTCAATTAAATCCAATTTTAAACCAATTTTCATGAATATAACTCAAACATGACATGCATGAGTTTAAAACTAATTCAAAGCTTCAATACTAGCTCAAATGAGCCAATTCATACAAAATCAAGATGAAATCATGGATTTTAGCATAAACATGGACATGCATGTGAGATTTCATGAACATTAACTTCAAAATTCAAGAATGGCAACATGCATGCAACAATTAAGCTTTTATTCAACAATTTAGCACTAATCTTAGGCTCTACCTTCAAATGGACCATAAACCATGCAAGAACAATCTTAAATACAACAATGAGAGGTTGGATTTCCTTACCTAAGTCTTGAGTTTAAGGTGTAAGAGCTTAATTATGCAGTCAACCTTCGATTTCTTTAATTCTCCAAGCAAAACACAAGAAGGAACTCAATTTCTCTTTCCTTCTCTCTCTCTTGAGCTGATGAAATGTTTGTTGAATGTGTGATAAGGCTCAAAAATGGTTCATGTAGTGGGCTACTCAATGGCGAAGTCGTAATTAAAGCCAACTTATATAATTCATCAATATTGATCCAATTAATCATACCAAAACACATTTTTAATTAAATACACCATAAAATCACATAAAACCTAATAATCATAAAGCATCAATCAATTTCGGATTCGGCCGCCGATAAGGCTTTCAATTTGCAGTTTAAACATAAATACATAAATAGATAATCAAACAGGCAACAGATAGACATACAATTAAATAGATATCTTGAGTCAATTCGGTTCTAGATTTGATCGATCGATTCGATATTTCAATCGGTTCGATTACTTATCATAATCGATCCGGTTTAGCGATGTCGATAGTGTCGATGGCGATGGTGAGGGTTATTCTGGTGGCGAGCTGTCGCTCTCAAAGTCTGAAAAAGGCGGAGGATGGACCCTCAAGTTTTAGAGGATCGCGTGAAAGAGCTAGACCGGTTAATAAGGAGGATGGCGACAAATATGGAGTCAATGAGCGCCGGATAAAAAGGAAAAGAGGTGGCGGCATGAGAGGGCACAAAAGGCAACCGCCGCCACTCGGAGGATCGTGATAGGCGTACCACGCCATCATAGCGAAAGTAGAGCCTTAGAACAAGCTACACTTAATCAAGGACTTCCAGGACTCGTTACTCCAGGTCTGAGAAAACGAGAACTGAGAGGTCATATATTGAGGGAAACACCTATCGGCCCTCGCACACGCACCAGAACGTTATCTAGGCATACGGAGTTGCCTAGATTATCT
Organism: Camellia lanceoleosa; assembly: GCA_025200525.1. Classification (NCBI taxonomy): domain Eukaryota; kingdom Viridiplantae; phylum Streptophyta; class Magnoliopsida; order Ericales; family Theaceae; genus Camellia; species Camellia lanceoleosa. The sequence continues at coordinate 23,785 of JANUSC010000400.1, forward strand.
GACTTATGAACTATGCTTGAAGAAAAGGCCCGATTGAAGGAGGATACTAGGGCACGCGACCCGCGCAGAGTTTCAGCCCTTCAGTGGTTGGCCCTCCGGACGTATGGGAGCGTTGAGGTAGTAATGCGAATGCCGCGCCTTGCTTACGAACCAACAGATAAAGCATTAGTAAGGTTACAGAGCTCGTTGTTCGTTCTGGCAATTGAGAACGCGCCACTACCTTCAGGCTTCCACCAGCCCAAATTCACCACTTATGAGGGGAAGTGTCACACCCCAAACCTGTCCCTAAAAGTTTGGGCATGACCTATTCAGAAACGGATATGTAACCTGGTAACATAATATACGGGGCCTTATCGGAAGCACGAAATATAAAAATGATGATACAAAAAAACTCCATTGAGCTATTTCTATATGCCAGGATCTGATACATCACATGCATCATAGTGGATAGATAAAGTCCCAAACTATAACCCGGAGCATTGGTTATATACATACATATATACAGTCCCAGCCCTGTAATTGGGCATATACAAATCATGAAAGTTATAAACATCAACCTTAGATGGACACTCAAAAAACAAGCCAATATATTAACAGCTTAACTGTAATAACCATCGCCATACATTTCTTGAATGACCCGATTCTTTAAGCGAGGCGATTATGATTGATAACTGAAGTAATCAAAATCTTGGTATTGAAATCTGGCCGATTGGTGAGTATGTGTTAGTTACATTGTATTCTATCTGTTTGCTTGCCAAATTATCATTAGTGTTTTGTGTTTAAAGCGCAAATTGAAGGCCTTATCGGCGGAACGAAATTGATTGATGTTTTATGGTCGTCATAATTCATGTGATTTTATGGTGTAATTAATTGAAAAGTGATTTGGTATGATTAAATTAGATTAAAATAAGCCAATTACAAGAGTTAGCTTAATTACCTTATTGCCATGGTGAGTGGGCCTTTGTTTGTTAAAGTATTGAGCCTTATTATTACACTTAGGCAATCATTTCATTAGCTATATCCCTTGATATTGCCGACTTGAGAGAGAGAGAGTAAGAGGAGAAGAGTGTGTTCAACTTGCTACATCTTGTATTGCTTGTAAATTGAGAAGGTTGGAAGAGTTTGTGATCAATTGAGCTTCTAGACTTGTATTTGAGGACTCAGGTAAGGAATTTATCCTCTTAATTGTGTCTTTAAGTTGATCCTTGCATGATTCATGCCAAATTGAAGAGCTAACTCATGATTTAGTTCTAGCATGTTAAATTGAAGTTCATTCCATGCATGCATGTTGGAATTGTTGAGTTGTGAGTTGATTTCATGGTCAAATGTTACATGTATGCTCATATTTATGTTTAAGACCATGATTTCATCTTGTTTTGAAAAGAATTGGCTCATTAGAGCATGTTTTAGAACTTGGAAGTTGTTCAAAGTTCATGCATATCATGTTTGGATCATGTTCATGGAAATGGGCTTGAAATTTGGATTTAATTGACTCACCCTTAGGCTTTGATTTCACAAATTAAGCTTTGAAACTTGTTGTATATTGAGTTTTGACGTGTTTTCCAAAAATTGGGCCCAAGAGGTCGAGTTTTGAGCTAAGAAATGTTTGGTTTTAGCTTGGGAGGCAAATCTGAAAATTTCAAAATTTGACTTCTCCGCTCGAGCGACCACCGTTTACCCTGAGCCCCGCTCGAGCGAAGGAATGGTGGCGCGAGCGTAAATTCAAGCTCTTAGAATCTTAGTGCCTTGAGATGCATGCTCGAGTGAAGAACCTCGCTCGAGCGAGGCGTGTCTTCTTCGGCGGCGTTGAGCGGAGTTTTCAACATCGGCACTTTTGCATTTTGCAGACCACTCGGCGAGAAGTCCACACTCGGCGACCCTCTTGTTTGACAAGCTCGCTCGGCGAAGAAGCCCTTCGGCGAGACCCTTATTTTACGAAAAATTAGAAAATGTTTTCTAAGTGCATCTTTGCATCCTCATCCCATCCTAGGCATTCTTAGGCCTAGTTTAAGGCATCTTAATGAGGATATAGATGTAGAACCACACCGAGGCAATTTAGGGATTAAGTTATTACTTTCCCAACTGTGTAGCTTAGTTTGTGTTCAATCTTTAAACTGTGTAGGGTTGGCTTTCTGAGGGGACGCTCTAGCTTACCATAGCCCAGAACTTATTGAGTAACAATTGTGTAAAGATATGTTCAAAATGATCACCTTTTGAATCTTGGCTGTCTTGTTTTACTCTTTTTGATGCTTAGAATGAATGTATGTCCTATATTCTGAACTGTATTGTGGCATCCTTAGCAACTATTATTCTTGGTATTCTTTATTCTGATTTACATCGGTTCCTCGTTGGAACCACCCTTGTTCTTGATTGATGGCCATCATTTCTTTGTTAGGTCTTTTAAGACCTCTTTTCTTGTCTTTATTATGCTAATGGATGTACCACATATGGTGAATAGTGATATCTTGAATCAATGAACTGTTTTTCATTCTTTGTAAGGACATTCATTCTAAACCTCTTTCGCTTTATGTTATTCCTTTGGGCTTTAGCTCCTTTGCTCATATATATATGTAGGTGTATAGGCACCGGACCAATGCTAGAAGCGTCGGGGTAAACTCCAGTTTTGTCAAGCCAACCACTGTGCCTCACTGCGAGGTTCCAAGCCTGTTCAAGCTATGGTTTAGGGGTGTTTTATGTTTCCCCCGTCTGTCTCTGAAACTGCTTGTAATAACTGTATAGACCGTACTGTACTGTTTAATAGAGATTAAGTCCCTGTTTTGAATGATTGTATATATGTACATACTGTTTTGTCACCGACTGCATATATGTATGAAAAGTCTTTTTGCATCTGATATCCTGACTCATTGGACATTGTTTATTTATTGTTTTGGCTTCCGACATGCCCTTGTACTCTGTTTCTTGTATTCTTATTAGCGGGCCTTGTAATCTCGGATTCTTGGCGATTCTGATGCTAAACCCTTAAAGGCGGTTTGGACGTGATAGAGTGGTATTAGAGCGATACTTACCACGAGTTATACCACACACACGTGTCCAAATGAGCTATAGGGTGTCTTAGAAAAGCGATTAGGGCATTACATGAGCATGATAAGTGTGTGGTTATGACATGACTAAAGATATGCTAATTTGCTAATCTGTTTAAACAAATGACTGCTTATGTTGATAAGCTATTTAGCTATAAGCTTATAATGAAATGGATAATGCAAGAACTGCAAATGAATCTGATTCCTCGTCCACTGGGGCAAGAATGGCAAGAATGGAAAAATGATGGGCGATGGCGAAAGACTAGATCAACAACGGAATCAACGGACCTCGTCCTCCGTGCAGTAGGAGCGAGAATGTGAATGTTAATGATGGGGACATAATTGCTCTTACCCATAAGTTCAACCAAGATGAAAGCACCATCCTTTTAGGGAGGCCTTGAGCCGTTAAAAGCTGAAGCATGGGTCCTTGAGACAGAAAAGTTATTTGAAGTGTTTACGTGGCAGAAGCAAATAAACTCCTGTTAGCTACCTTTACCTTGCAAGAAGAGGCCAGAAGGTGGTGGATGCTGGTCCGTGACACCAACATTGTAGTGACTTGGGCTCAGTTTAAGGAGTTCTTCTTTGAAAAGTATTTCCCCCAATGTGTCGAGGGGGAGAAAGTGGTGAATTTGAGCAATTTGAGGCAGGTACTTGTCAGTTCTTTGAATATGAAACAAAGTTCACCGAGCTTGCTAGATATGCACCACACATGGTGGACACTGATTATAAGAAGGCCAGAAAGTTTGAAGGCGGCCTGAATGTTGCAATACTCGACAGAATAAGTGTTTTAAAGCTACCAAACTTTGTAGGTGTTCTTGACCGAGCATTGATGGCTGAGTCGAATATCGAAGCAGTGAAACAATCTGAAACACCAGCATCGGAATGGCGTGGTAAGAGGCAGGGTTTTAAGTTCAAGAAACGCAAGAACAACCCGCTGAACAAAAAGAAAAATACAGGGTCAACGACTACTTCTAGTCAAGGGAACCGTTCCTTTCCGCCCTGTTCCGAATGTGGTAAGAACTATAAGGGAGTTTGTTATAAAATTTATGGTGCTTGTTACAGGTGTGGCAAGGTGGGCCACCTGGTTAAAGATTGCCCTTCCACTACTTCGGGCAATAGTAAAAATTTGCAGCCTTGGCGACATCAAGCTGTAGCAACCGAACCCCAAAGCTATCGGGAAAAAGCCTATGGCGGGCGAGTATTACGCCCTAATCTTAGGGAGACGTGCAAAATACTGAGATCGTTGTGTCAGGTATTCTCTCTATTTGTACTCAAAATGCATATGTACTGATTGATTCGGGGTCTACACACTCATATGTATCGCATGTTTTTTCACAGAAATTGAATAGACCTTTAGTGCCTAAGAACTATCATTATGTATCATCACTGTCGAGGATCCATGACATGTGCTTATATGTACCCTGCATGTGAAATCATTGTTGGGGATATGCATCTGTTTATTGATTTACTGCCATTGAACATTGATCATTTTGATGTAATATTAGGGATGGACTGGTTACAAAAATATCACGCTACCATTGACTGTGTGACAAAGCAAGTTTTTTCCGTCCACCTGGTTTACTCGAATTTGTGTTTAATGGGGTTGGAGTAGTACCTCCTCCGTATTTGATTTCATCTGTGAAAGCCGTTAAATTGATTAGAAAGGGGTGTAAAGGATATCTGTTACGTATTGGTGTATCTCTTGGTGATAATATTAAAAGCGATGTGAAGCGTATTCCTATAGTTAGAAATTCCCGGATGTATTTCCGGATGATGCGGGGATTTGATTAGTGAGAGATTGAGTTCACCGTTGATGTGATTTCGGGTACGCAGCCTATATCAAAAGCTCCTTACCAAATAGCTCCAACTGAATTGAAGGAATTGAAAGTGCAACTGCAAGAACTGTTAGACAAGAAGTTTATCAGGCTTAGTACTTCACCGTGGGGCGCACCTGTCTTGTTTGTGAAAAAGAAAGATGGCTCCTTGAGGCGTGTATTGATTCTCATGGTGAACAAGGTAACTGTGAAAAATAAATACCCATTGCCCTGTATTGATGACTTATTTGATCAGTTACGGGGTGTTCAAGTGTTTCTAAGATTGATCTCAAATCTGGATATCACTAACTGAAAGTTAAACCGGAAGACATTGATAAAACTGTTTTTCGAACGAGATATGGACATTATGAATTTTTAGTTATGCCTTTCGGAGTTACCAATGCACCTGCTGCATTTATGGACCTCATGAACAAGATCTTTAACCATACCTTGATAACTTTATTGTTGTATTCATTGATGACATTCTGATTTATTCTAAGACTAGAGAATAACATGAACATCATCTGAGACTTGCCCTACAAACCCTAAGAGAACAAAAACTTTATGCTAAACTGTCTAAATGTGAATTTTGGCTTGACCATGTTATGTTTTTGGGACATGTTATTAGCAAAGATGGGATTTCAGTTAATCCACAGAAAATTGAAGCTGTAGTGAACTGGCCTACACTAACAAATGTGACAGAAGTCCGAAACTTTTTGGGTTTGGCTGGCTATTGCAGAAGGTTTGCCAAAGATTCCTGCAAAATTGCCTTCTGGTTGACTCGATTAACTCGAGAAGGGACATCATTTGGTGGGTGACCAAAGGAATCGGATTTCAAGAGTTGAAAACTCAACTTGTGACTGCACCTGTTCTTACCCTACCTTCAGGTACGGATGGTTTTACCATTTTTAGTGATGCTTCTCATAAGAGTTTGGGATGTGTTTTAATGCAGAATGTGAGAGTAATTGCTTATGTTTCCCGACAACTGAGACCGCATGAAAAGAACTACCCGACCCATGATCTGGAACTTGCTGTAGTAGTATTTGCACTGAAAATCTGGCGTCACTATCTGTATGGAGTGACATACGAAGTATATACCGACCACAAGAGTCTGAAATACTTCTTCACTCAGAAAGAACTGAACATGAGACAACAGAGATGGCTAGAACTGATTAAAGACTATGACCTACAGATTTTGTATCATCAGGAAAAGCCAACAGATTCTTAGATGCGATAGTCGAAATTGATTGGGAACTTAGCTGTTTGCTTACTAGGCAGAGAGAGTTGCTTTGTGACCTTGAAAAATCTAAAATCGAGATTGTTTTACGAGAACAAGGTGGAACCTTAGCTGCTATTTTTGCTCAACCGGCTCTGATTGAAGAAATTAAAGAGAAACAGCAATTGGATGACTTCTTGAAGAAGATCATCAAAGAAAGGGAATCTAAACCGAGATCGGGGTTCAAATTTGAAAATAATGTACTGAAACTTCAAGAAAGACTGTGTGTACCGAATGATACTGAACTGAAAAGAAGAGTTCTACAAGAGGGCCACAACTCAAAATTTTCTATCCATTCGGGAAACACAAAAATGTACCAAGATTTAAAACTGAATTTCTGGTGGCCAGGAATGAAGAAATAGATTGCTGATTTTGTATCAAGATGTCTTCATTGCCAACAAGTCAAAGTTGAACATCAACGACCCGCCGGTTTATTGCAGCCCTTACCGATACTGGAGCGGAAATGGGAACATATTACCATGGATTTTATTGTGGGATTGCCTCACTCCAGTAAAGGTATGGACTCGATTTGGGTTATTGTTGATAGACTGACTAAATCTGCTCACTTCTTACCTGTTAAGACGATTTATAATGCGGACAAATTGGCTATATTCTATATTGATGAAATTGTTAGACTGCATGAAGTGCTTGTGTCCATTGTTTCTGACAGGGATTTGAAGTTTACATTAAGATTTTGGCAAAGCCTCTGTTGCTTTAGTCTTGGCGAGGCCGAGTAGTGCTTATCATTCTCAGACAGATGACCAGTCAGAAAGGACCATTCAGACTTTGGAGGATTTATTGAGAATATGTGTCCTTGATTTTCAGGGAAACTAGGAAAGCCATTTGCCATTGGCTGAATTCGCTTACAACAATAGCTATCATTCAAGTATTGGTATGGTGCCTTTCGAGGCATTGTATGGCAGAAAATGTAGATCTCCGATTTGCTAGGTAGAAGTTGGAGATGGGCCTTTGCTTGGGCCCGATATTGTGTATGAAATGACTGAGAAAGTGAAACTGATACAATAGAGGCGAAAAGCGCAGGCGAAGACGGAAAAGTTATCAGATGTCGAGGAAAGAGACAAAAGAGCATGAAGTGGGTGATAACGTTTTTGTGAAAGTGACATCGATGAAAGGCCAGACTCGTTTTGGAGTCAAAGGCAAGTTAGCGCCAAGATATGTCAGACCATACGAGATTATTGAGGAAATCAATCCGGTGGCGTATCAAGTTGCGCTTCCTCCTGAAATGGAGCATATGCATAACGTCTTCTACACTTCTATGTTGAGGGACTACCTTCGGGATCCTTTCCATGTGATTGAGTCGACCCCTGTAGTGCTAAGTGATGACTACACTTAGGAAGAACGGCCTATCTGATTATCTGATTGTAAGCGGATCGATCAAGTTGAGAAACAAAGAGATCTCGTTAGTGAAAGTGGGTAGCAAAACCAAGGTGGCGTGTATGCCACTTGGGAAAGGGAAGATGACATAGCTAAAAGATATCCTGAACTGTTCCCACTGAATCTTGTTTTCTTCCAAAATGAAGGTAACTCGAGTTTAGAGAGCTAAACTTTTTTTAAGGAGGAGGCGTAATAACCCTGCCTTGTTTCTGAATGACCAGCGATTCTTGTTAAGCAAGGCCGATTATGATTGATAAGCTGAAGTAATCAAAATCTTGAATTATTGTTGAAATCTGGCCGATTAGTAGTATATGTTAGTTAAATTGTATTCTATCTGTTTGCTTGCCAAATTATCTGTTCGTGTCTTTATGTTTAAACTGCAAATTGAAGGCCTTATTGGCGGCCGAACCGGAAATTGATTGATATTTTATGGTCGTCATAATTTATGTGATTTTATGGTGTAATTAATTGAAAAGTGATTTGGTATGATTAAATTAGATTAAAATAAGCCAATTACAAGAGTTAGCTTAATTACCTTATTGCCATGGTGAGTGGGCCTTTGTTTATTAAAGTATTGAGCCTTATTATTACACTTAGGCAAACATTTCATCAGCTATACCCCTTGATATTGCCGACTAGAGAGAGAGAGAGAGTAAGAGGAGAAGAGTGTGTTCAACTTGCTACATCTTGTATTGCTTGTAAATTGAGAAAGTTGGAAAAGTTTGTGATCAATTGAGCTTCAAGACTTGTATTTGAGGACTTAGGTAAGGAATTTATCCTCTTAATTGTGTCTTTAAGTTGATCCTTGCATGATTCATGCCAAATTGAAGAGCTAACTCATGATTTAATTCTAGCATGTTAAATTGAAGTTCATTCCATGCATGCATGTTTGAATTGTTGAGTTGTGAGTTGATTTCATGGTCAAATGTTACATGCATGCTCATATTTATGTTTAAGACCATGATTTCATCTTGTTTTGAAAAGAATTGGCTCATTAGAGCATGTTTTAGAACTTGGAAGTTGTTTAAAGTTCATGCATGTCATGTTTGGATCATGTTCATGGAAATAGGTTTGAAATTTGGATTTAATTGACTCACCCTTGGGCTTTGATTTCACAAATTAAGCTTTGAAACTTGTTGTATATTGAGTTTTGACGTGTTTTCCAAAAATTGGGTCCAAGAGGTCGAGTTTTGAGCTAAGGAATGCTTGGTTTGAGCTTGGGAGGCAAATCTGGAAATTCCAGAATTTGACTTCTCCACTCGAGCGAAGGATTCTACGCTCGAGCGACCACCGTTTACTCTGAGCACCGCTCGAGGGAAGGAATGGTGGCTCGAGCGTAAATTTCAAGCTCTCAGAATCTTGGTGCCTGAGCCTTGCGCTCAAGCGAAGAACCTCAGCTCGAGCGAGGTATGTCTTCTGCTCGGCGGCGTCAGCAGCGTCGGCGGCTATCGGCGGAGTTTTCCAACATCGGCACTTTTGCATTTTGCGGACCGCTCGGCGAGAAGTCACGCGGCGACCCTCTGTTTTGACAAGCTCGCTCGGCGAAAAGCCGCGCTCAGCGAGACCCTTATTTTTACGAAAAATTAAAAATGTTTTCTAAGTGCATCTTTGTATCCTTATCCCATCCTAGGCATTCTTAGGCCTAGTTTAAGGTATCTTAATGAGGATATAGATGTAGAACCACACCGAGGCAATTTAGGGATTAAGTTATTACTTTCCCAACTGTGTAGCTTAGTTTGTGTTCAATCTGTAAACTGTGTAGGGTTGGCTTTCCGAGGGGACGCTCTAGCTTACCGTAGCCCAAAACTTATTGAGTAACAATTGTGTAAAGATATGTTCAAAATGATCACCTCTTTACGCATTATGTTATTCACTGGGCTTTAGCTCACTGCTCATATATATATGTAGGTGTACAGGCACCGGACCAATGCTAGAAGCGTCGGTGTAAACTCTAATTTTGTCAAGCCAACCACTGTGCCTCACTGCGAGGTTCCAAGCCTATTCAAGCTATGGCTTGGGGGTGTTTTATGTTTCCCCCGTCTGTTTCTGAAATTGCTTGTAATAACTGTATAGACCGTACTGTACTGTTTAATAGGGATTAAGTCCTTGTTTTGAATGATTGTATATATGTATATACTGTTTTGTCACCGACTGCATATATGTATGAAAAGTCTTTTTGCATCTGGTATCATGACTCATTGGACATTATTTATTTATTGTTTGGCCACGCCATGCCCTTGTACTGTTTCTTGTATTCTTATTAGCGGGGCCTTGATAATCTCGGATTCTTGGCGATTCTGATGCTAAACCCTTAGGGGCGGGTTTGGGCCGTGACATTAACAAAATAAATGGCCTTGTATAGTGCCTGGACACGAAGGTTGACAAAAAGCGGGCATCATGGCTGGGTGACCACGATGGGTGACCTCTGACAGACATAACGAAGTGAGCGGGCTCGATGAATAGTAATACATAAATAAAGCGATGCTTAACTTGAAGCGTAGTACATAACAATGCATATAACGATCACGAGTTCACATAGTTAGTCGATTACGTGCTAAGTACCTGAAGACCTTAGGCCCAATCCTGCAACATAAACATACTGGCTATAAGCCTATGAAACGTGGTGGCACGAGGCCCTTGAAACATGTGGCACGAGGCCCTTGAAAAGTTGGCATAAAGCCCTTGAAAATTTGGCATGAAGCCCTTGAAACATGTGGCACGAGGCCCTCGAAAAGTTGGCGTAAAGCCCTTGAAAGATTGGCATGAAGCCCTTGAAACATACATATATTGTCATACCATAAATGGAAATAAATCATACATGTTCTTTATGCATATTCCTTATGCTTGAGCCATAGACAGAAATTAGAAGTCATACTCGTAACATACTTGAACTTGTAACATACATGAACTTGTAACATGCGTATACTTGTAACATACTTGATCTTGTAACCTACTTGAACTTATAACATACATGAACTTGTAATCTACTTGAACTTATAACATACATGAACTTGTAATATACTTGTAATAACCCTCACTATTGATTACCGATTAATTATCGATTATTGTTAAGCGAGGCCGATTATAGTGATAATTGAGCGATTGAAATCTTGAACTAACATTTGAGTCTGGCCGATTCAATACATTTCTATCTGTTTGACTGTTTGATTATCTGTTCATATTTTTATGTTAAATTGCAAATTGAAGGCCTTATCGGCGGCCGAATCTAAAATCAATTAGTGTTTTACGATCATTAGAATTTATGTGATTTTATGACATATTTATCTGAAATGTGATTTAGTATGATTAAATGGGATTAAAATAAGTTGAATTGCATTGTTGGCCTTATTTACCAAACTACCCTTAGTGGACCACTATACCAAACATTGAGAGACTCAATGTTGCATTGCCTAAAACATTTCCTCGACCATATTTGAGAGCCTAACCGACCAAGAGAGAGGAAAGTGAAGATTGAGTTCAACTTGTTGATTTGCTTGAAGTGGATGGAATTGTAGGAGATTTGCCTTCTTGAGCCGCTAGACTTGTATTTGAGGACCTAGGTAAGGAATTCAACCCCTCATTGTTGTCTTTAAAATTGATTCTTGCATGATTCATGTCAAATTGTAGAGCTAAGGCATGTTTTAGTTCTAGCATGTTGAGTTGGAGCTCATTCCATGCATGCATGTGTATATTGAGCAGTTTTGAGTTGTTCTTCATGGCAAAAGGTTACATGTATGCTCATATTTATGTTTGAGTCCATGATTTCATCTTATTTTGAAAAGAATGAGCTCATTAAAGCATGTATTGAAGCTTTGAATTGATGTGAAGTCTTGCATGTCACATTTGAATATTGTTCATGAAAATTGAGTTTGAATTAAACACCCTTTGGCTTTGATTTCTCAAATTGAGATTTGAATCATGTTGTTCTATGTGTTTACAAGTGTTTTCCAGAAAATTAGCCCAAGAAGATCGAAATTTGTGCATTTGAACTTGATTTGGGCTTGGAAGTTCAAATCTGGAAATTCCAGATTTTGGATTCCCTTCGGCGAGAAAGTGGCGCTCGGCGGAAATTCGTGCATCGATACTTTTGGTATTTTGCATATACCTTTCGGCGTGGGAAGTGGCCTCGGCGAACCGTTGTCTGCATGTCTACTAGAGCGGGATCTCTGTTTTCTGAAAATTCTGAAAATGTTTTTAAAGTGCATCTTTGCATCCTCGTCCCATTCTAGGCATTCTTAGGCTTAGTTTAAGACATCTTAATAAGAATATAGACGTAGAACACACCAAGGCAATTAGGGATCAAGTTATTGTCTTTCCCAACTGTGTAGCTTAGTGTGTGTTCAATCTGTAATTGTGTAGGGTTAGCGTTGGAGGCAGCTCTAGCTTCTTGTAGCCGAACTACATGAGTAACAACTGTGTAAAGATATGTTCAAAAATGATTATCTTCTGAACAATTGAACTGTACTGTTTTCTGAACTGATATTATTAATTGAATGAATATATGTCCTATATTCTGAACTGTACTGTGGCATCCTTAGCAACTACTATTTACTGTTACTGTTACAGAGATCTCTGTCGGTTTCCTTGTTGAAGCCACTACTGTTTATTGATTGATGGCCATCATTGACTGTTCGGTCTTTAAGAACTACTGTCTACTGTACTGTTATGCTAATGGATGTACCACATATGACCGTTTACTGTACTGAACAACTGATATATTGGTTGAAATGAACTATTTTCATTACTGTAAGGACATTCATTCTTAACCTCTTTACGCATTATGTTATTCATTGGGCTTTAGCTCACTACTCATATATATATGTAGGTGTACAGGCACCAGACCGAAGCTAGAAGCGTCGGGTAGACTCCCAGTTTTGTCAAGCCAACTCATGCCTCCTGCGAGGTTAAAGCCGCAAGCTTTGGCTTAGGGGTGTTTTATTTCCCTGCATCCTGTGTCTATTTTGTATAAGCTGTATAGATTGATAGCATCTTGTCTTTGTTAATAGGATTTGGTCCTGTTACGAATATTTGTAAATATTGTGCATACTAATACATCTGTGTATATATATACGTATGGAAAGTCTTTTTGCATACAGACTGTCACAGCTCATTGGACATTGTTTATTTACTGTATTGGCTTCCGCCATGCCCCGTACTCTGTAATAATCTCTTACTGTTAAGCAGGCCTTCGGTAATCTCGGATTACTAGCCGGTTACGGTACTAAACCCATAGGGGCGGGTTTGGGTCGTGACAGAGTGGTATCAGAGCGATACTTACCATGAGTTACACCGCACACACATGTCCAAATGAGCTGTAGGGTGTCCTAAAAAAGCAATTAGGGCATCGCATGAGCATGAAAAGTGTGTGTGGACTTGACTGAATATGTGTTAATGTGATAAAATGTTTAGGTATGCAACTGCTTATGTTGATAACTGCTATAACTGCTGATAGTGAAATGGATAATGCAAGAACTGCAAATGAATCTGAATCCTCATCCTCTGAGGCAAGAATGGCAAGACTGGAAAGAATGATGGAACTAATAACTAAAAGACTAGATCAACAATGAACCACTTGACCCCTCCTCCTCCGATGCAGTAGGAACAGAATGTGAATGTTAATGATGGGGACATAATCGTTCTTACCCAAAAGTTCAGCAAACTGAAACCGCCATCCTTTCAGGGAGGCCTTGAACTGTTAAAAGCTGAAGCATGGGTTTTGGAGACCGAAAAATTGTTTGAGGTGTTCCCGTGCTTTGAAGCACATAAAGTACTGTTGGCCACCTTTACTCTACAAGAAGAGGCCAGAAGGTGGTGGATGCTTACCCGTGATGACAACACTGTTGTTATGACTTGGGCTCAATTCAAAGGAGCCTTCTTTGAAAAGTACTTCCCTCAATGTGTCAGGGACAGAAAGGTGACTGAATTTGAACAGTTGAGACAGGGCACAATATCTGTTACTGAATATAAAACAAAGTTCACCGGGCTTGTTAGATATGCATCACACATGGTGGACACTGATTACAAGAAAGCCAGAAGGTTTGAAGGCGGCCTTAATGTTGTAATACTCGACAGAATAAGTGTTCTGAAATTACCGACTTATGTGAATGTTCTTGATCAAGCCTTGATGGCTGAAGCGAACATCGAGGCACTGAAAACTGAAACACCAGCATCTGAATGGCGTGGTAAAAGGCAAAATTTTAAATTCAAGAAAGGCAAGCATAACCCATTGAACAAGAAATAGAATACGGGGTCAACAACTAGCCCTAGCCAAGATTTGGTTCTTCACGCCTATTCGAATGTGGTAAGAATCATAAGGAGTTTGTTACAAAATATCGGGGAACTGTTACGGTGTGGCAAGGTGGGCCACATGGTTAAAGATTGCCCTTCCTTTGCTCAGGGAATAGTAAAAATTGTAAAAGCGTGGCGACATGACATCAACTGTTGCACCAAAACTGAACCCCAAAGCTACCGGGAAAGAGCCTATGAGGAAGGGCCGAGTGTTCGCCCTAGTATCGGGAGATGTACAAAATACTGAGACCGTCGTGTCAGGTATCCTCTCTATTTGCACTCAAAATACATATGTACTGATTGATTCGGGGTCTACACATTCTTATGTATCGCATGCTTTTTCGCGAAAATTGAATAGACCCTTAGAACCCATGAATTATCTGTTAGTTGTATCATCACCCGTTGGGGGATCCATGACTTGTGCATACATATACCTTGCTTGTGAAATTATTGCTGGAGATGTACATTTGTTTATTGACTTACTGCCACTAAACATTGATCATTTTGATGTAATATTAGGGATGGACTGGTTAACAAAATATCATGCCACCATAGACTGTGTAACGAAACAAGTAGTTTTTCATCCTTTGGGTTTACGAATTTGTATTTAATGGGGTTGGGTGGTACCTCCTCCGTATTTGATTTAAATGCTGTGCCAGATTAAAGCGATTAGAAAAGGGGTGTAAAGGGTATCGTGTTTTGTATTGGTATGTCTATTGATAATGATGCTAATGTGAGCAGTATTCCATAGTCGAGAGAATTTCGGATGTTTTCGGATAATCTGCGGATTTGGTGACGGGAGATCGAATTCACCGTTGATGTGATTCCGGGTACCCAGCCGATATCTAAAGCTCCTTACCGAATGGCTTCAACTGAATTGAAGGAACTAAAAGTGCAACTGTAAGAACTGTTAGATAAAAAGTTCATCAGGCCTAGTACTTCACTGTGGGGTGCACTTGTCTTGTTTGTGAAAAAGAAAGACGGCTCATTGAGATTATGTATTGACTACCGCGAACTGAACAAGGTAACTGTGAAAAATAAATATCCATTACCGCGTATAGATGACTTATTTGATTAGTTACAGGGTGCTCAAGTTTTCTCTAAGATTGATCTCAGATCCGGATATCATCAGTTGAAAGTTAAACTAGAAGACATTGATAAAACTACTTTTCGAACGAGGTATGGACATTATGAATTTTTAGTCATGCCTTTCAGAGTTACCAATGCACCTGCTGCATTTATGGACCTCATGAACAGAATCTTTAAACCATTCCTCGATGACTTTATTGTTGTATTCATTGATGACATTCTGATTTATTCAAAGAGTAGAGAAGAACATGAACATTATCTGAGACTTGCCCTACAGACCTTAAGAGAACAGAAACTTTATGCTAAACTGTCTAAATGTGAATTCTGGCTTGATCATGTTATGTTTTTGGGGCATGTTGTTAGCAAAGATGGAATTTCCGTTGATCATAAAAATTGAAGCTGTAGTAAACTGGCCTAGACCAACAAATGTGACAGAAGTCCGAAACTTTTTGGGTTTGGCTGGATATTACAGAAGGTTTGTCAAAGATTTCTCCAAAATTGCCTTACCATTGACTCAATTGACTCAGAAGGGGATATCATTTGACTGGACTGACCAAAGGGAATTCGCATTCCGAGAGTTAAAAACTCGACTCGTGACTGCACCAGTTCTTACCTTACTTTCAGGTACGGATGGTTATACTGTATTTAGTGATGCTTCTCATAAGGGTTTGGGGTGTGTTTTAATGCAGAATAGGAGAGTAATTGCCTATGCTTCCTAACAACTAAGACTGCACGAAAAGAACTACCCGACTCATGACCTGGAACTTGCTGTAGTAGTATTTGCACTGAAAATCTGGCGTCACTACCTTTATGGGGCGACATGTGAAGTATATACCACCCACAAGAGTCTAAAATATTTCTTCACACAGAAAGAACCAAACATGAGACAACGGAGATCGCTAGAACTGATTAAAGATTATGACCTACAAATTTTGTATCATCCGAGAAAAGCCAACACCGTTGCCAATGCCTTGAGTCGAAAATTGATTGGAAACCTAGCTTGTTTGCTCACCGAACAGAAAAAGTTGCTTTGTGACCTTGAAAAATCTGAAATTGAAATTGTTTTGTGAGAACAAGGTGGAACCTTAACTGCTATTTCTGCTCAACCGGCACTGATTGAGGAAGTTAAAGAGAAACAGCAACAGTATGACTTCTTGAAGAAGATCATCGAAGAAAGGGAGTCTAAACCAAGACCGGTTTCAAATTTGAAAATAATGTACTGAAATTTCAAGAAAGACTCGTGTCTTAGAATGATCTTTGAGCTGAAAAGAAGAGTCTTGCAAGAGGGCCACAACTCAAAATTTTCTATTCATCAAGAATCTGAAAATGTACCAAGATTTAAAAGCTGAATTTACGGTGGCGGGAATGAAGAAAGAAATTAGCGATTTTTATCAAAATGTTTTCATTGCCAACAAGTTAAAATTTGAACATCAACGACCCATGAACTTATTGCCCTTACACCGTCTGGAGTGGAAATGAGAACATATTACTATGGATTTTATTGTGGGATTGCCTCGCTCCAGTAAAGGTATGGACTCGATTTGGGTTATTGTTGATAGACTGACTAAATCTACTCACTTTTTACCTGTTAAGACAATTTATAATCTTGACCAGTTGGCTATACTCTATATTGATGAAATTGTTAGATTGCATGGAGTGCTGTGTCCATTGTTTTACAGGAGGATTCGAAGTTTATCGAGATTGCAAAGCTTCTGTTGCATTAGGTACGGCGAGGCCGAGTAATGCCTATCATCCTCAGACAGATGGCCAGTCAGAAAGGACAATCCAGACTCTGGAGGATTTACTGAGAATTTGTGTCCTTGATTTTCAGGGAAACTGGGAAAGCCATTTGCCCTTAGCTAAATTCGCCTACAACAACAGTTATCACTTAAGTATTGGTATGGCGCCTTTCGAGGCATTGTATGGCAGAAAATGTAGATCTCCGATTTGCTGGGCAGAAGTTGGAGATGGGCCTTTCTTTGGGCAAGATTGTTTATAAACGGCGAAAGTGAAATTGATACAACGGTGAAAACCATGAGAAAAGTTATGCGGATGTTAGAAGATGAGACAGAGAATATGAAGTGGGTAATCACGTCTTTGTAAAAGTGACATCGATGAAAGGCCAGACTCGTTTTGGATTCAAAGGCAAGTTAGCGCCGAGATATGTCGGACCATATGAGATCATTGAGAAAATCAATCCGGTGGCGTATCAAGTTGCGCTTCCTTCTGAAATGGAGCATATGCACAACGTCTTCCACATCTTTATGTTGAGGGACTACCTCCGAGATCCTTTCCATGTGATAGAGCCGACTCGTGTAGTGCTGAGTGATGACTACACTTACGAGGAACGGCCTATACAGATTGTGAACAGACGGATCAAGAAGTTGAGAAACAAAGAGATTCCATTGGTTAAAGTCGATTGGCAAAACCATGGTGGTGTGTATGCCACTTAGGAAAGGGAAGATGACATGGCCAAGAGATATCCTAAACTGTTTCCACTAAATCCTGTCTTCTTCTAAAACGATGGTAACTCGAGTTTAGAGGACTAAACTCTTTTCAAGAGGCGTAATAACCCTCACCATGATTCTGGAATTAATTCTGATTATTGCTAAAGCGAGATTGATTATGGTGATAATTGGAGTTGAAATCTTGAACTAGCATTGGAGTCTGGCCGATTCAATGCATTACTATCTGTTTGACTGTTTGATTATCTGTTCATATTTTTATGTTAAATTGCAAATTGAAGGCCTTATCGGCGGTCGAATCTGAAATCAATTGGTGTTTTACGATCATTAGAATTTATGTGATTTTACGACATATTTATCTGAAATGTGATTTAGTATGATTAAATGGGATTAAAATAAGTTGAATTGCATTGTTGGCTTTATTTACCAAACTACCCCTCAGTGGACCACTATACCAAACATTGAGAGACTCAATGTTGCATTACCTAAACATTTCCTCGGCCATATTTGAGAGCCTAGCAGACCAAGAGAGAGAGGAAAGTGAGAGATTGAGTTCAACTTGTTGATTTGCTTGAAGTGGATGGAATTGTAGGAGATTTGCCTTCTTGAGCCTCTAGACTTGTATTTGAGGACCTAGGTAAGAATTCAACTCCTCATTGTTGTCTTTAAAATTGATTCTTGCATGATTCATGTCAAATTGTAGAGCTAAGGCATGTTTTAGTTCTAACATGTTGAGTTGGAGCTCATTCCATGCATGCATGTGTATATTGAGCAGTTTTGAGTTGTTCTTCATGGCAAAAGGTTACATGCATGCTCATATTTATGTTTGAGTCCATGATTTCATCTTATTTTGAAAAGAATGAGCTCATTAGAGCATGTATTGAAGCTTTGAATTGATTTGAAGTCTTGCATGTCACATTTGAATATTGTTCATGAAAATTGAGTTTGAATTAAACACCCTTGGGCTTTGATTTCTCAAATTGAGCTTTGAATCATGTTGTTCTATGTGTTTACAAGTGTTTTCTAGAAAATTAGCCCAAGAGGATCGAAATTTGTGCATTTGAACTTGATTTGGGCTTGGAAGTTCAAATCTGAAAATTCTAGGGTCTGTTTGGAACGATTCTAGAAATCGTTTTCAACATGTGAATTAGAGAATGGTGTTTGGTAGGAGTTTTGGAATTAATTTTCCAAAACTCTGCCGAAAGCTCTGTTTTTCTGCGTCTGTTCTGCGCGTTGTCTGTAATGTTTTTTCACGTTAGGGTCGTCCGGCCGGTTGACCGGCCGGCTGACAATTTTTTTTTTTTTTTTTTTTTTTTACAATTGATATGTTAATTAATTTATAATCGAAAAAAATATTTTCTGAATTTTTTATGTGCTTTAAAATAATTTTGAATTGTATGTTTAGTTATGAGTTGTAAATTTTTGTATCACATATCAAATGTCACATCAACAATTCCCACAAAAATCAAACCTCTTTTCCAAAACTATTTTCAAAACTCTTTACCAAACAAATTTTCTACACTCAAATTATAATTCCACAACACACAAACTCAAAATACAACTCATACTCTCAAATCACATTTACAAAACTCTACCAAACACTACCCTAGATTTTGGACTCCAGCTCGAGCGAGGAAAGTGGCGCTCGAGCGGGAAATTCGTGCATCTAGTACTTTTGACTGTTTTGCATGTCTGCTCGAGTGTGGGAAGTGACGCTCGAGCGGGAACCGTTGTCTGCATGTCTGCTCAAGCGGGGAAGCCTACGCTCGAGCGGGACCTCTGTTTTCTGAAAATTCTGAAAATGCTTTTAAAGTGCATCTTTGCATCCTCGTCCCATCCTAGGCATTCTTAGGCCTAGTTTAAGACATCTTAATGAGAATATAGACGTAGAACACACCGAGGCAATTAGGGATCAAGTTATTGTCTTTCCCAACTGTGTAGCTTAGTGTGTGTTCAATCTCTAACTGTGTAAGGTTGGCGACTGGAGACATGCTCTTGCTTCACTGTAGCCCAGAACTCTGTGAGTAACAACTGTGTAAAGATATGTTCAAAAATGATTATCTTCTGAACAATTGAACTGTACTGTTTTATGAACTGATACTGTTAATTGAATGAATGTATGTTCTATATTTTGAACTGTACTGTGGCATCCTTAGCAACTGCTGTTTACTGTTACTGTTACAGAGATCTCTGTCGGTTCCCTTGTTGGAATCACTATTGTTTACTGATTGATGGCCATCATTGACTGTTCGGTCTTTAAGACCTACTGTCTACTGTATTGTTATGCTAATGGATGTACCACATATGACTGTTTACTGTACTGAACAACTGATATACTGATTGAAATGAACTGTTTTTATTACTGTAAGGACATTCATTCTTAACCTCTTTACGCATTATGTTATTCACTGGGCTTTAGCTCACTGCTCATATATATATGTAGGTGTACAAGCACCAGACCGGAACTAGGAGCGTCGGGGTAGACTCCCAGTTTTGTCAAGCCAACTCATGCCTCCTGCGAGGTTAAAACCGCCAAGCTTTTGGCTTAGGGGTGTTTTATTTCCTATGCATCACATGTGCATTTTGTATAAGCTGTATGGTGATAGCATTATCTTATCTTGTTAATAGGGATTTGGTCCCTGTTCTGAATTACTGTAAATATTGTGCATTTTGTTCTGTACCGTGTATATATATATATGTATGGAAAGTCTTTTTGCATACAGACTGTCACAGCTCATTGGACATTGTTTATTTACTGTATTAGTTTCCGCTATGCCCCGTACTGTATCTTGTCTCCATTAGCGGGCCTTGATAATCTCGGATTCTTGGCGATTCTGATACTAAACCCATAGGGGCGGGTTTGGGTCGTGACAATACTTGAACTTATAACATCGTAAACTTGTAACACCGTAAACTTATATGAGACTTAAACTTGTAACATCGTAAACTTGTAACATCGTGAACCACGATATGACCCCGGGTAAGGGCCTTGCGCTAAGGATACCTTAAATACCTTTATATAAATGAACAATCATTCAGTGATTCAAAACGTAACATGTTAGGAAATAGGGCATTTCTTGTCACATCATGTTATTATCGTATACTTAACAAAGATAGAATAATTCACATTCTCAGGAGGGCTACAGAAACATGTTAAACCTTTGGCCCTTATGTCGTGGTTTCTGAATAATTTCTCATTCACGCAAATACACATAGCTTTCCAAGTATTCTGATTCATCGAAGATGTCTACCCTTGATAACTTATAACTGTCTCATATTTACTCAACATCTGTTCTTCAAGAATGAACATGATTTCTCTTTATTCTTTAGGAAATGGCGTAGTTCACTTGGTCTATTACTCAGTAGCACAAGCATACACCTTTGTTTAATCGTTCGTATAAGTTAACATAGTTGACTTGTAACTAACAGAGTACTAATGGTAACCATTACATCAGTCACATGAGTTAATTTAGTTAACTTAAGTCTAACAGGACATTCCTGATAATTATTAACAAAAGGTAAGCATGTTGTACAGATTGAACAATATCAGAGATACGTGAATACCATAATTCCATAGTGCTTATACGTTTCCTTGGTTCGTCATGAATCACTATAGATATCTTGCACAGAAGGTTAGTATTCTTTGTCAACAATAAATAAAATGTATTGCACAATGATGCCTTTAGATTTCCAAATCAACATACTTGCAAGAAACAGAATATTAACAATAAGAATCATTAACGATCATTGAATGTACGACTATTGTACTACTACTCACAGTGCATGGATGAAATGATAGTCCTTCCAGTAGGTGCCCTACATATACATGCCATTCAAGAATTAGTTTGTTTCATTCTTTTTAAACTATTTCCTGACTCGTTTTGCTTTGAATAAACTTACAAACATCAAAAGGCATCAAACACTAATTTCAAACATATCAGAGGGTCAAGTACGCAAAATGGAGCATATGAGGTTTCGACATGGGCGCGTATGTGGCCGGACCCTCACTCGGCGCCATGCACATACGTGCAGTCCTCCCTCTCCACTCGAGCGGCCCAAAGCAGTATGCATTTTCAGTTTTTTCCCTCTTGTCCGCACGTGCAGTGGTGACCCCTGTTTTGGGACAGCTTGGTTCCAACTCAAAATTTAGCATCATCATTTCATTTTACATGTAATTCAAGATGAAATTAATGCAATATATGGACCCAACTTCACTATAACATGCATTATCATTTGAATATCACAAGGTAAACATGATTAAAAGCTTGATCAAGTCACTATTCTTTCAAATTTCATCCTTTAATTTAAATTCCTTATGTTCATAAAATATAATACATTGTATATATATATATTCCATGGAGTTGGCATAAAAACAAAGATTGAAGTAGAAATTTCACCATAGCATGTACTAGAACTTGAGCATCATAAAATACACATGAGTAGAAGCTTATTCAAGTTACAAACCTTCTAAATTCTATCTTTAATTCAAGTTCCTCATGTTTATTAAAACATCATACATTACATAAATATATTTTCATGGGTTTAACATGAGAAACAAAGATTGAGGTATAAATTTCATGTCAAAGCAACCAATTGATGAGTATCCTCTTCAACCAAACATAAATTATGAACAATTCTCCATTACAACCCTAAATCATCAAACATAAATCATAAACAAACCCTTCTTCACAATTAAAGGAGAATTCTCATATACACTAAATTTAACATACCTTAAGCTTTAAAAATGGCAAGGATCTCCTAATTTAATCTCAATTTCCTTCCTTGTTGAGCCTTGCCCTTGTTCCCCCCCTTTTTTTTTTTTTTTTTTTTTCTTTTTTCTCTTCTTTCGTTTTTTCCTCTCCAGGAGATAGTTCAAGTTCTTGATTAAGCTTAAGTGGACTTGGAACACATATAAAGGCATATAAGACAAAATTCCATCGTTTAATCGTCCCGAAATTAAAATTTAAATAAACATGTAATATTACTTAAAAATTATCTGATCACGGATATATAATCAATTTGAGATAATTAAGTACATTAAGGCTTCAATTTCTAATTCAAGCGTTTTAATGGTGACAGATAGTTTCTTGTGAAGCAGATAGGCATCCCTAAACATGGATTTCATTTATTTAAGTAATTTTTCATGGGATTTTCGGTAAACATTTTAAAAGCACAAAACAAGAGTGAAAATATATCGAAAACATGGATGAGGTCGAGCTATCGAGAAGTGCACTATTCGGTGGATCTCCAATAGTAGTAGTGCCAAGAAGAGCGGAAAATAAGCGTGTCTGCATGGACTACAAAGCGATCAACAAGACATGCCCAAGGACAACTTTCCCTACCGCGGATAGACCAGTGGTAGACTGTGGCGGACACAATCGACTTAGTTTCCTTGATCGTAAAAGGTTACCATCGGATCGCTATGTATGAACCGGATCGAGGTCACATCCTTTACAGCGCCTAGAGGATTGTAGTGTTACAAGGTCATGCCCTTTGGCCTAAAAAGCAGGGCAACATTCCAGCGGATGGTCACCAAGATGTTTGAACCATTATTAAAGAACAATGGAAACTTACATAGATGACATAGTGGTCAAAAGCAAGGATGAGAAGGACCATCTCAGGGACCTTGGTGAAATGTTCCAGATTCTGAAGAAGAACAAGTTACGCCTAAATGCATCCAAGTGTGCGTTCGGCGTATGATCAGGCAAATTCCTAAGCTTCCTGGTGACCAACTGAGGTATAGAAGCAGACCCCTCCCAGATTAAAGCGATCCAGGATCTAGGAAGGCCCAACATAGTAAAGAGGTCTGACATCTCCTTGAAGGCTTAGCGTTCAATCGGTTCATAAGTCGTCGTCAAAAGATGTCGACCATTCTTCCAAGCACTAAAGGCCAAGTTTGAGTGGGATGAAGAATCGACGCGCCTAAAGCGAAAGACTACATGTTTTCTCCGCCATTGCAGTAACCTCGATGCAGAAAGAGCTCTTTTCGTACCTAGTAGTTTCCAACGCGATCGGTAGCGATGTTGGTCGAGCGGAAGAATCAACACACCCATCTTTTATATTAGCAAAACCTTGCTGGGCGTAGAAACCAGGTACCTACCATTAGAAAAACTGGCCTTAGCCTTGATAATGGCCTCAAGGAAGCTATTGCACTACTTCCACGCCTACACCATAATCGTCTTAACAGCTTTTCCATTGAAAGCTTTGTGTGAGAGGGCAGACTTTTCTGAGCGAATCTGGAAGTGGGCGGTGGAATTGGGACAATTTGATATCAAGTTTCAACCCAGAACTGCAATGAAAGCCCAAGCTTTGGCAGACTTTGTGGCGGAGTTCACACTAGGAAGTCATCACATCTGCTTGATCGACTTAGTGGTACAGAGCGAGGGATGGAAAGTCTTGTGAATTCTGACCCCAAACAAAATGCCCAACCACATCCCAAGACATAGTGGATTGAAGAAAGGAAGGAAGAGGCAGACCGCGCTATGCCTAGCAAAGACTCATCAACAAGTAAAAACTTGGTACAAACAGATAGTGAGGGGCAAACAGTAGGTGTGGACTTGGAAAAAGACATCAGCAAAACTCTTAACCCCAAGACATCATCCGACCCCTCCACTTGCTGGAAACTTTTCGTTGGAGAAATGTGGAAACTCTTTGTGGACAAAGCATCCAACAGGTACAGAGCAGGACTTGGCATAGTCCTCATCTCACCAGATGGCCTAATAGTGAAACAAGCAGTCAACCTTGGCTTTCCAGCATCAAACAATGAGGCGGAGTGTGAAGCATTTTTAGTAGGCCTCAAATCAGCACTTTTCATGTAGGCCACCGAGCTAATGGCTTCTGATGACTCCCTAGTAGTAAAGCAGTTGAGGGCAACTATGAAGCGAAAAGATGAGAGAATGGCTAAGTACTAAGAGTTAGTAAGAAAGGAGATCATGAAATTTGAAGTAGTAAGGATAGAAGCAGTTAGTAGAAAAAAAACAATAGAAGCGAGCGAACTAACGGGCTTTGCCGATTGCGATACATCCACCCCACATCCATTACTAATCACCTTCTTACCAAGACCAAGCATTGAAGAACCGGAAGTAGCGGAGGTATGCTGCGCCGAATTAGGCCCTTCATGGATGGATCCCATTATAGTATTCTTAAAAGACGGTGTTTTACTCGAAGAGAAGAAAGAGGCCAACAAAATAAGAGCAAAGTCACAGCGATTTTGGATTTCCCCATCAATGGCCTTGTATGAGAAATCCTTCACGGGACCCTACTTGAAATGTGTCAATCTGAGCAAGGTCGAGGCACTCTTGTTCGAGATACACAAAGGCGTATGAGGAAGCCACCAAGGGGGAAGATCATTGGCCTACAGAGCAATTTCACAAGGGTATTGGTGGCCTTACATGCAAGCAGATTCACAGAAGTATGTCAAGAGGTGCGAGAAATGTTAGAAGTTCGCACACCAAATACATCAGCCAGCCAGAGAGCTTCTACCATTAACTAGCCCTTGGCCTTTCGCAATGTGGGGCTTGGACATAGTAGGACCACTTCCAACAGCACCCGATAACAGAAAGTTCTTTCTTGCAGCAACAGACTACTTCACAAAGTGGGTGGAAGCAAAAGCACTCGCATCAATAAAGGAGAAAGATGTGAAAAATTTCGTCTGGCAGAATATCATCACTCGGTTCGGCATACCCAAGGCTTTAATATCTGACAACGGCACTTAGTTCGATGGCAAAATTTTTAGAGGCTTCTATAAGGAGTACAAGATAGAATTCTACAACTCTACACCGGTATACCCCCAAGCAAATGGCCAGGCGGAAGTATCAAACAAAGTCATCTTAGATGGATTGAAGAAAAGGTTAGAGAAAGCAAAAGGCAAGTGGGCTGAGGAGCTGTCTCATGTTTTATGGGCTTACTGTACCACACCTCGGCAGTCAATTGGAGAAACGCCATTCTCGTAACCTCGGCATGGGCGATAATCCCTTTGGAAGTCGGCCTCCCCACAATTAGAAGTGAAAATTTTGACCCAGACTTGAATGAAGAAGCCATAACCTTGGAACTTGACCTAGCAGAAGAAAGAAGGGAAACAGCACTAATCTACATCGCCTCATATCAGCAAGAGTTATCTAGAAAATAGAACAAGACAGTACATCCGAGGCAATTCAAGATTGGAGATTGGGTGCTGCGCAAAGTAATGGGAAACACCCTGGTACCCGGAGATGGCAAGTTAGGGCCTAATTGGGAAAGACCTTACAAAGTGGTTGGATTAGCGAGAAAAGGGGCATACCACTTGGAAGATGAAGACAGCAAGGCCATTCCTTGACTGTGGAACACTACCAATCTCAAGCTATTTTATTTTTAGCTTTTCATTAAAGTACTTGTAGTTTTTGTTTTTTTAATAAAACAAGTAATTTCATTTTCAGCATAATTGTTTTCTTCTGTAAAAGTTGTTTTAGTAAGCCAGGGGCATTAAAAGTAGAGTTGGCTGGAAAAACCAACACTTCGCTCTAGGTTGGCAGAAATAACCAACTTTGAGCTCTCTTTAGCCGAGATCAGGATCTAGGCTGAAGAATTTTGGCAGGAATAACCAAACACTTCGCTCTAGATTGGCAGGAATAACCAATTTTGAGCTCTCTTCATCCGAGATCAGGATCTAGACTGAAGAGGTTGGCTGGAAAAATCAACACTTTCTTCTCTTCAACTGAGATTAGGATCTAGGTTGAAGAGGTTGGCTGGAAAAACCAACACTTACTTTTATTTAGCCGAGATCAGGATCTAGGCTGAAGAAGGTTGGCAAGAATAACCAACATTTAGCTCTCCTAAGCCGAGATAAGGATCTAGGCTGTAGGAAGTTGGCAGGTATGACCAACATTTATTTCTCTTCAACCGAGATAAGGATCTAGGCTAAAGAGTGGTTAGCTGACATAACCAACTTTAAGTACTCTTTAGCCGAGATAAGGATCTAGGCTGAAGAGTGGTTGGCTGGAATAACCAACTTTAAGTACTCTTGGTAGAGATAAGGATCTATTTGAAGAGTGGTTGGCAAGAATAACCAACTTTAAATACTCTTCAGCCGAGATAAGGATTTAGGTTGAAGAGTGGTTGGCTGGAATAGCCAACCTTAAGTACTTTTCAGTCGAAATAAGGATCTAGGCTAAAGAGTGGTTGGCTGGAATAACCAACTTTGAGTACTCTTCAGCCGAGATAAGGATCTAAGCTGAAGAGCGGGTGGCAGGTATGACCAAACAGACTACAAGATAAAGCATAACCGAACAAAAAAATGCAGAAATTAAAGATTTCATTCCAAAGTGCATTATAAAAAGTGGGGCTATGGCCCAGTTACAAACTTTTTTGTTAACAAGAAAAAGAAAAACCAGGAGAAAAGGTCTTCCAAATCGGCGTCCAAATCAACCCCCGCTTTACCCAAAGGTAGCTCGGTTGTGGCAAGCACACCTTAGTTGAGCTTGGTCGAAGGCACCGCGTTTGTCACAACAGTCGAGGGTGGGATGAAGACCACTGGAGTGGGAGAGATAGACTGGCGACCGAGCTAGGCGTTGTTTTCACGAGCAGGGTCCCCGTTCTCCTCTCCTTCTTGAAGAAATTTTTGTTAAATAGCGTTGGCATACTCCACCATGTAGCTTGGAATAGAGTGGGGAGGAGGGCTCTGAAAAACCTCAGTCTCCTGGCCATAACCGAGCTGCATCACGGCTGCTTTCCATCCACATTTGAAAAATATATCCTTAGCAGCTTCACACTGCAGGATATAGGTGGCTTCACCTTCCTTGTAACCCTAGTCTTCAGCCTCGTCCGTTTTCTTCTTCAGCTCAGTGATCTCTGCATCTTTTTTTTTCTCGAGCTTGACTAGCTCGCGTAGGTATTTGTCATTCCATTCGGCCAAAGCCTTTTGCTTATGCACTTCCTTAAAGTTGACGATCGGTAAAACGAGCATATGCGCTTCATGGGAGTTGAGTTGACCCGATGAAAAACGGTCGATTCGAAGCTCGGTGGTCCTTCGTTGGGCCTCTTCTAGTTTGGCCATCTTAGCATTGGCCTCAACCACGGCCTGCCATGTTGTCTTGCGCAGCTCTAACACATGCTTGTAAGCAACGTGGTTCTTCTGCATGGCTTGTGAAATGAGAGATTGCAATTATGAGTAAAAACTGAGCAAAGAGATGGTATAAAAATGAAAGATGATTAGAAGGAGCACTTACCAGAACCATTGACTTCGTCGTCGACCGGATGGCCTTTAGCTCGGTCAAATGGTCATGATGTTCCATATCAGAGGGCAAACACACGCTCCTAGCCAGGTTAAAAGCAAGCGTGTGGTCTTTGTCTGCCACCACTAAGTCTGTGCTTCTTATGGCTCGGTTTTTGTATGATAGCTTTGGGGCCCATTCAGAAGGGCTAGCCCGATCAGAACGCTCAGGTTCTGGGCTCGGTAGAGTGTTCTGGGGAAGTATAGTGTCTTCTTCATCAACAAGGCGCAGCTCGGTTGTGGAAATACGAACGTGCTTGCTTGGTCAAGATGACGAGGCCCGGGCTGTTAGG
This sequence comes from Camellia lanceoleosa, assembly GCA_025200525.1. Taxonomy (NCBI): domain Eukaryota; kingdom Viridiplantae; phylum Streptophyta; class Magnoliopsida; order Ericales; family Theaceae; genus Camellia; species Camellia lanceoleosa. The sequence continues at coordinate 51,692 of JANUSC010000400.1, forward strand.
AGGGCCACCACAGTCTCTTGTGTTTAGCCAGCTTGTTGTACTGCGGTTTGGTCCTCAACGGCTAGTGCGTTTATTTCAATGATGAGTGCTTTGAGTGCCCTCTTTTTGGCCATCTCTTGTTCTTCGGTTAGTGGGATGAGATTGATTTGGGGTAATGATGGATCAGGTTCTAGGGAAGGTTACAGGAGGAAATCTGTTACCCTAGTCTTTCTTCTACTGCTATATCTGTATGTCGATTCGAAATTGAGTAGCTCGGCCCAACCTCGTTAGCGATGCTACTTGTGGCACGAAAGTGCCTCTAGATTTAGATAGCTATCTTTGTGACTTTAGTTGGTTCAAATTTGCATAAAGAAAAACCTTGATTAACGGTGCAAAATTTATAAATGAGTAAAAACGCTAAAAGCGAGGTATGTATACCGACTACTCCTTTATTCTAGTTAATCCGATCTCCTGGTGTTTGGGCTTCTTGGTCCTCAAAGTTACCAGAAACCCAGAAAAAATCGTCGTCGTTTACGTCTTTATCTGGAGTGTTTTTTATTATTTTTTCTCGGTGGCGTTTTATTCTTAAATAGTATACCCAACTGTCTTCGTTCTGACCTAGAGAATATTGGTGAAATAGCTCGGCTAAACCGAGGTTAAGGCCAAGCCAGCGATTTAGCTCGGCGATGCCATTTATTATTCTGTAAGAATTGGTTGCTGAGTTGGGTTGGGTTCTAGTCTGCCTTAAAAATTCACAAATGAGGGATTGAATAGGAAATCGAAGTTCGACTTTTATAATGGAAAGGCCAGTAAAGGAAACAAAGCCCTATTTTCCCCATAGAGTTGTATCTAGCTCGGCCAGTGAAAAGTGAACGTCATCGGGGATGTTGTAGTCCTTGCGGAATTCGGCAATAGCCCCTGGTGAGTTTACTAGGAATCTATATTTGCCAATGTGGACTTAAATTATGTATAAATTGGCTCGGTGTTGAGTATCTCGGTTGAGCGTTCAAATGAGTGTCTGGCCAACCTAAGTCAGTCTGCAAAGTGAAAAGGAAAAGTGTTAAGCACAGATCGTTGGACCGTGCTAAGTACAAAGGCAAAATAAGTATAATCCTAGCTCGGCTACGTGGAATACTATCTATTCTTAGTTCTGTCAGTGCGAAAGACTTTAGCTCGGCTAAATGAAGCGAAAGGATCTTAGTCCAGTTGAAACTTAAGGTGTGGCATGAAGTTTTAGTTCAGTTATTAGAGGAGTTATCTAGTTTGGCTAGGTCCATACCTAAAACAAACAAGCTCCTAGTTCGGTTGAAGTATTATTTTAGATCAAAAGCATCATTTTTTCAAATTATTCGCGAATCCAGTGGTTCTATTACATGGTTTTTGGTGGTTATTTCCCAGAAAAATAGAAGATAAAATAGTGTGTTTTGAGAAACATACGAATATTATGCTACATACTGCAGAAACTATACAAACAAAAAGGAAATGGGATTGAGTTACTTACAGTTTGAAGACGAGAGGATGAAGCTCGAGACCACAAGGAAGAGCTTCGCAGGTACTGTGTTTGGTAAAATAGAGGCTTAGAGGGAGAGAGAGAAGGTGAACAGAAATGTTTTGATTTGAAAAAATAGAGTTTTTGTATAAAACCTTGATTTGGGTGGGACTGTTCAAAATTTGCGAGGTACGAAGATGGGGTTGACAGCTGTACTCTACCAATAGGGACCAACCACGTGTCTATGGGAATATGGCGATTAGGATGTCTGTGCTTGTTGAAGAGCGTTTTTGACCGGAAAAATCGGTAGCCCGGTGGCATTTTAGCTCGGTTGAAAGTCTAAAGTTTTAGCTTGGCTAGTAATTGGTGTAACAACCCTCGTTACTGTTTACCGATTAATCATCGATCACTGATTGACTACTAATTACTGCTATACTGAGACTGATTATGAGAGATAACTGAAGTAATTGAAATCTTGGTGATTTGGCGAACCGAATTGTTTGAGTGTATCTATTTGAATTGCATTTCTATCTGTTGCCTGTTTAATTATCTGTTCATGTTTTTTATGTTTAAATTGCAAATTTGAGGCCTTATCGACGGCCGAACCAGAAATCGATTGATGTTTTATGATCATCATAATTTATGTGATTTTATGACATATTTATCTGAAAAGTGATTTAGTATGATTAAATTAGATTAAAATCAGTTGAATTGCATTGTTGGCTTAATTTACCAAATTGCCATGTTAGTGGGCCCTTTATTATAACATGTTTGAGCCTCCTTGTTACACTAGAGCAAACATTTCCTCAGCCATATTTGAGAGCTCAACCGACCAAGAACGAGAGAAAGTGAGAGATTGAGTTCAACTTGTTGATTTGCTTGGAAATTGGAAGAAATTGTAGGGGATTTGCCTTCTTGAGCCTCTAGACTTGTATTTGAGGACCTAGGTAAGGAATTCAACCCCTCATTGTTGTCTTTAAGTTGATTCTTGCATGATTCTTGTCAAATTGTAGAGCTAAGGCATGATTTAGTTCTAGCATGTTGAATTGAAGCTTATTCCATGCATGCATGTGTATACTGAAGAGTTTTGAGTGGTTTTTCATGGCAAAAGGTTACATGCATACTCATATTTATGTTTAAGTCCATGATTTCATCTTATTTTGAAAGAATGAGCTCATTTGAGCTTGTATTTAAAGCTTTGAAATGATTTAAACTCATGCATGTCATGTTTGTAGCATGTTCACGAAAATTGGTTTAAAATTGAGTTTGAATTAAACACCCTTGGGCTTTGATTTCTCAAATTGATCTTTGAAACATGTTATTCTATGTGTTTACCAATGTTTTCCAGAAAGTTGGCCCAAGAGAATCGAATTTTGTGCATTTAAACTTGATTTGAGCTTGGAAGTTCAAATCTGGGAATTCCAGATTTTGGACTCCCGCTCGATGGAGAAAGTGGCGCTTGAGCGGGAAATTCGTGCTCCCAATACTTTGCACTGTGTTGAAGTCCGCTCGAGCGGAAGGATGCTTCAGCGGGACCTTGTGTCTTCGCTCAGCGGCTATCGGCCCCGTCGGCGTGGATTTCACCTATCGATACTTTTGTATTTTGCATGTCCGCTCGGCGTGGGAAGTGGCCTTTCGGCGAGAACCGTGTCTGCATGTCGCTTTCGGCGGAGTAACCCTCGCTCGGCGGGACCTCTGTTCTGAAGTGTTTTAACTGAAAAAATTAAAAATGTTTTACGAGTGCATCTTTACATCCTCTTTCCATCCTAGGCATTCCTAGGGCATATTTAAGGCATCTTATTGAGGATATAGATGTAGAACACACGAGGCAATTAGAAGTTATTATCTTTCCCAACGTGTAGCTTAGTGTGTGTTCATTACATGTAGCTGTGTAGGGTTGGCTTTCAGGAGGCAGCTCTAGCTTACTGTAGCCTAGAACTCTATGAGTAACAACTGTGTAAAGATATGTTCAAAAATGATTATCTTTTGAACAATTGGCTATCTTGTTTTACGAGCTACTCTTTGTTAATCAAATGAATGTATGTCCTATATTACAGGCATTGTGGCATCCTTAGCAACTCATTCTTGTTATTCTTGTCTGAGAGATCTCTGTCGGTTCCTTGTTGGAACCACTCATTTATTGATTGATAGCCATCATTCTTGTTAGGTCTTTTAGACCTCTCATTTCTTATCTTTGTTATGCTAATGGATGTACCACATATAGTATTCTTGTCTTGAATAATTGATATCTTGATTGAAATGAAATGTTTTCATTCTTGTAGGACATTCATTCTAAACCCCTTCGCATTATGTTATTCCTTTGGGTTTTAGCTCCTTTGCTCATATATATATATATATATGTGTGTAGGTGTCTGAGCACGGGCCAAGACTAAGGCGTTGGGTAGGCTTCCCTTTTTGTCAAGCCAACCACTGTGCCTCACTGCGAGATTCCGAGCCGGCCAAGCTTTGGCTTAGGGGTGTTTTTATTTTCCTATGCATTCACATGTATGCTGTTTTGTATAATGTATAGGTGATAACTATCTTTATCTTATTAATAGGGATTTGGTCCACATTACGAATATTTGTAAATATTGTGCATACTATTCTGTACTGTGTATATATCTATGTATGTATGAAAAATCTTTTTGTATACAGACTGACACAGCTCATTGGACATTGTTTATTTACTGTATTGGCTTCCGCCATGCCCATGCTACTGTTATCTTGTCTTCTTTGTTAAGTAGGCCTTGATAATCTCGGATTCTTGGTGATTCTGATGCTAAACCCATAGGCGGGTTTGGAGTCGTGACAGGTAATTCAATCATGCTCTGTGAGATGGAATTAAGGGCAATTGTGAGACTTTTATGTGCATTAGGGCGAGCTAGGCCAAGGTGTAGTAATGGAATGTTTTATGGGCATGGTAAAAGGGCTTAGTGAAGAGGACTTTCTTTGTTAGCTCGGTCCAACTATAGTTCTGATCACCACGATCGGATTGGTGATAATCACTCGATCATAATATTGAGTCGAGGAGTTTGGGCTTCTTAAGGTGGACCTTGTCCTTGTTAGCTCGGTCAAAGCTTACTCTGATTAGCTCGGTCTAAGCAGAGACAAAACCGAGGTACAAGTGAACAAGAGTGAGCTATGTGTTGCAAATGAAGGCCTTTGGATTAAGTATGATAAAAGGCTAGTGTTAGCTCAGTCATACTGTTATCCAACTGTGGTAAAACCATCTCACTTGGTTTAAGCAGTGAGGGGGGTGTTGAAGGATAAGCATTATCTTCCATAAGTGTGATTCCTAGGAGGACTTTACATTGAGGAATAAGAGTCATACTAGGATTGTGCCAGGCAAAAACTATAAAAGCTCACAACATAACCTATGTAGAGGTAATACAACTTTGATTCGAATACATAGAGTTTTGTCTATTGTCTATTTTCTTGACTTAGGCATCGAAGAAGTATCGCACACACCGGCTAGCTCATATTTGTGTTTTCGAGTAAGCGGCAGCGTTTGGAGGCCTTGAGACTTGATCAATAGGATTATACGAGAACATTATTTCGTGCTCGTACAAGTTCAATTTTCTTTTCCTCTTTTTGTTTTCCAGCAGTCAACACACCCTCTCTCTGTCTCGGTTGTTCTTTCTCTCTCTTTTTTTTCTTTACTTCTCCAAGTGTTGTTTTGGGCCAAATGAAGTTAAACTTCTTGAACTCACCAGCACACACACATACACACATACAATTCACCCCTTTTTCCTCAATATCACACGTGCACACACACTTGCCAACACACTCACAGAATTGCTCAGTACACCCACAAAATTCTCAGCACAACCACACCCACACCCACACCCACACCCACAATTCTAGTTTGTTCCATAATTTAATTTATGTCTAGGATTAATTTAATTAAGCATCACTTAATCTTAATAAATCTTGATTAACACAAAATTAATTAATTATAACTAATCTCAAATCTCACATAATTTAATTAGTCTAATTGACTTCTATTAGAGTCTAATTAATTATATTTAAATTTATCATTCTGAATTAGATTTTTAATCAAACTCCCAAAAGGCTCAAACTATTAAATTAAACTTATTTCCAACCTCAATTTTGGTTTCTTAAATTATTAAGACTTTCAATTTCAGATTAAACTTCAAAATCTTCGTCAACAAATTATATATTCAGTGGGTGTTTAGGAAGTGGGTTTTTTTGTAGGTTTTTTAAGTTGTAGGATATTATTAGAGATTTTTTTTTTTTTTTTTTTTTTTTTTTTTTTTGTGTTTGGGAAGATAATTGGGTTTTTTTTGTGGTTGGATGTGATATTTGTGAAAGAAAAAGTGAAATGATTATGAGGTTTGATATGATATTTTGTTTAGATTTGTTTTTTTTTTTGTTTTGTAAAACATTTGTCATGTAGTGAAAAAAAAAAAAAAAAAAAAAAAAAAAACCCAAAAACCAAGTTCCCAAACACATTCAACACCTCATAAATAAATTTAATTCATAATAATCTTAAGTCCCAATTCTCACGACTTAATCAACTCCAATTCAGACCCACTTAATAAAATCTCAATTTTACTATTTTGAATCGAATATTTAATTAAACTCCCATATGGTCCGATAATCGAAATTAAAATAATTTAATTCACCAATTATACTCTGTTAAGCCATTTAGGCTTTCAATTCCTAAGCTCAAAATAAATCTTCAATAGAATCATATACGAATCAATCTCCATAATTTTCATACACCCCAGATTAAATTAGAATAATCGGCAATTAAAGTTCAATCTCCTTAATTAATTAAGTGCCAATCATTATAAGTGGTGAGGTCGTCACATTTACCTATTCTCACTCCTCTATAAGTGGCTAGTTCTTTTATTTCTAGGGTTTTGATGAAACCCTAATCAAGTAAATAGAATTTTCTCTTTTGTTCTTATTATTGTAATGATTTAAACAAGTTGTATGGTATTCAAGAAGTTTTTAAATATATTTTCCATTATTCTCTTCAAGTATTTTATTGATTGTTGAATACTTTCCATACAATGATTTTTTATTCTTTCGTATTCAAGGTATGAGATGAGCCATACTATGAGGGACAAGTCATGTTGCTATCATAGTGTGGGGACATAATTTTTGAATAGCAACACGTGGCCGAGGTGGCACCAAAGTGTCAGCCAAGGTGCCACGTGTCCTGATCATAACGTCGAGATTATCTCAGCTAGGCCGAGGTTATTTGCGAGAATACCGGAATCTGGGATAAGCGGATAAGGGACAAAAGTCCTAGAATGAGAAAAGACTTCAGTTTGGATAAAGATAAGACTCTTAGAGAATTTATCCCAATCCTACTATGAGTCTAAGATTAGTAGTAATCCAAAATCCATTGGAGCTAGGCTTCTAATAGGATTAGGTTTATGTTGGCTATAAAAGAAAGGCACCCTCATGGGTCTAAGGTACGCTTTTATGTTACGAATAGTGAGTTAAGCACTTTTGCTATCTTTGAGAGATAGCGGCTTGATCGTCGAGTGCCCTGGGTGGGCGAACCACCGAGAATCTCTTCTTTCAATAGAGTCCTTGAGACTTAATCTATTCTGTCAGTGCTCTCTAGTTGAATACTGATTTGGCAGTGTGGTCAGAAATTGACTCACACAATTTGGCGCTATCTGTGGGAAAGAAAGGAGAATAGATGGCCAACGACAGACATAAAGAAAAGGTTGGGAATGACATTCCTACTGGGAGTGGGAAACCTATTGACCTTGATGTCAACGAAGACAACTGTAACGAAGAGAATCGTGATAAGAATCACGGAGAAAAAGGCATCGGCAAGGAAGGCGAAGTAACAAAGAAATCGGACTGAGGCGGGTATTATAACGAGGACGACCTCTAGGTATGGAAAGATAGATGCCTACGGAGGGATGATGAGATGAAGGAACTGGCAAACAAACTGGCGGACCTACAATCGGTTGTCAATTTCATGATGCAAAACAATGTCATGCAACCACTGTTTCCGTTACAAGAGATGCCAATTCCAGCGGCCAAAAAAGATGCCCAGACAAGAAGACAGAGGACAATTTCTACGACTCCTCAGTACGATAAGACCAAAGAACATTTTCACCGGCCTTCAAGGAGGTCGGACGAGGAAAATCAAGAAGGAGATTCACGGAGGACGCGCACCAAAATGACCCCAAGAACATCGGCATGTTAGGGAAAGAGGCGTGTTCGGCCAACTAATGGAAGCGGTCAAAGGACTCACAATGATCTTTGGGAGTAGCACACCAAAAGTGAAATCAGTTGATAAGGAGCTCTAGGGCGACCAAGAAGGATCGAGGGGTTACCTCTAGAGGAAGGAATAAGATGCGAGGTAACCTCTCCGGTCAAGCCGAGAACACGTTCTTGGTGGAGTTAGAAAAAATTTGAGGCCTCGAAAAGGTTCAATATCTTGAGATTCTGAGATATCTGACGGTAAGTCGGACCCTAACTTTTCGTCGACGTACACGAACTCAATGGCGTTATACAGAGAGCGAACCATTGCTCTGCAAGGTGTTCCCTCATCCTTTGGGAGATCGTATCAAAGCTGGTTTCTAAGTTCTTGAAAAGAACTATGAAAAGTTAGGAAGGCTGGCGAAGCGTTTGTGGCGAGTTAAGTGACAAACAAACTCTGACCATTAAGGTGGACACCTTGATAGCCACGAGAATGGCGAGGACGAAAGCCTTGGGGCCTATGCCAAAAGGTATTATGAGGTATTTAACTGACTACCAGGATGCAACCAGGAGATGGCGGTTGTGTCTTTTCAGAACGGCTCGAAAGATGATTGCATGCTTCGAAAGTCATTGGCAAAGACATTGCCAAAAAGTATGGAGGAACTTATGGCCAGAATAGAAAAATATGCCAGGGTTGAGGAGGACATGTCGGGGACAAAGGCGTCAAAACAAGAGAAGAAGAGCGGCTCGCCGAAGTGAGGCCGAGGTGATGGTGGATACAATAAGCGAGCAGGGTGAGGCTACACAAGCGATCATTACCCTATTCGATTCGATCTACAAAGTTCTAGAGAGGATCGAGAAACCAACGCATTATAGAGCACGAGAAAGCTTAGCGAGTTTATGGACGAAGCACAGGAAAACACTACGCCTACCATAATGGGAATGGGCATCTAACTTAGGGGTGTAGAGCCCTAAAGACACACCTAGAAGACCTGGTAAGACAAGGTCATCTAAGGGACCTGGTAGACGCGACTAGGACAAGAGAAGAGCAAGCAAAATTGCCTCAGGCACCGGCAGCACCGCCACCCCCAGCACCATAACCGCAGGCAGGCGGACCTCGAGTAATCAATGTGATTCACTCGAAGGTCAATGAGAACGAAATTCGTGGGGAGACTCAGAAGGTAAAGCACTTACAACACATATATCAGGTCCGTCAGAAAAGACCTAGGGCAGACGAGTGCCAGGGACCAATGGTGTCCTTTACAGAAGATGATCTAGAGATGGTGCAGAATCCACACAACGATGCCTTGGTAGTATCCCTCTAGATTGGAGAGTGCCAAGTGAAGCGCATCTTAATCGACCAGGGCAGCTCTTGTGACATCATGTATGTCAGATGTTACAAGGAGCTTGGCCTTCGTCAAGACGATCTAGAGCAATCTAATGGTTCTATGGTCGGGTTAAATGAAACGCCAACGTGGCCCTTGGAAGCAGTAAGTTTGAAAGTGCAGGCTGGCACCAAGAAGATTAAAACTGAGTTCACTGTAATTGATACTCCCTCGCCTTACAATGTTATCCTGGGAAGGCCATGGCTGCATGCAATGGGGGCAGTTTCTTCAATATTGCACCAGCTGTTGCGGTTCCCAACAAAGCATGGAATTGAGGAGGTCAGGGGTGATCAACTGCAGGCAAAGAATTACTCCAGCAATGAAATCTACCTGCAACATACGAGAGGTAGAAACAACAGAGATCAAGGACGAGGACGTGAAAGTCTTGGATGGCGTCGGCAAAGAGCCAGCCGAGAAGAGTGAGGAAGCCCTAAAGAATATCCTTGTCCAGCAAGGATATGAAGAACGCTTCTTTCTTCTTGGCTCGGGTTTGGCCGAGGAAGAGTAAAAAGAGCTAGAGGCATTCTTGAGAGCAAATCTAGAGGTATTTGCATAGACACCATCTGAGATACTGGCATTGACCAGGAGTCACTTGCCATAGACTGAATGTGGACAAGTCGGCTAAACCTGTCATCCAGCGAGCAAGGAGGCCGACATTAATGCATGTTGAGGCAATAGAAGAGGAAGTAGATAGACTTCTAGAGGCTAGAGCCATTTAAGAGGTAAATTACCCGACATGGTTATCAAACACAGTAGTGGTGAAAAAAAAGAACGGGAAGTGGAGAGTCTGTGTGGACTTCACCCGGCAGACAAGGCTTGTCCCAAAGAGAGCTTCCCATTCCCAAAAATTGACCAGTTGGTAGATGTCAATGGAAGGATGAGCTTCTTGGATGTCTATAGGGGGTACCATCAGATAGCCATGTATCCCCCAGATGAGAAGAAGACTGCATTTATCACCCCAAAAGGGTTGTACTGCTATAAGTGATGCCTTTTGGATTAAAAAATCTGAGGAGCAACTTACCAAGATTGGTGACAAAGATGTTCGGACATCTAATTGGCAAAAGCGTGGAGGTATACAAAAGGCGATATGGTCGTGAAGACCAAGGAACCTGAGGGTCATCTGGAAGATTTAAAGGCAGTTTTTGACATCCTTAGAACATATTGGCTCCGACTCAATGCATCGAAGTGTGCATTTGGAGTTGGGTCGGGTAAGTTCTTAGGATATTTGGTTACCGGAAGGGGCATTGAGGCTAGCTCGGATCAAATTAAGGTCTTCCTAGAATTGAAGAGCCCAACATCGTAAACAAGTGCGGATGTTATTTGGAAGAAATTGACCACGAGCAGTTTATAAGCAGAAGCTCTGACAAGTGTAAACCTTTATTCAGTTTAGTAAAGAAAGCTGCAGACTTCTTATGAACAGAAGAGTGCGAAGTTGCCTTGGCCGACTTGAAGAAGTACCTGACCACAGCTCCAGTTCTCTCAAATCTGTTTCAGAACATACAGTAAGTGTAGTAATAGTCAGAGAAGAAAATGGAGAGCAAAAGGCAGTTTACTACGTGAGTAAAACCCTGGCAGATGCAGAGACTAGATACCTACCCTTAGAGAAGTTAACACTGGTTTTAGTAATGGCTTCCAAGAAACTGAATTACTACTTTTAAGCCCACAAAATTGTGGTGTTAACTGAACATCCTTTGAGGTCCTTGTTGTAGCAGGGCGATTTAACAGGCAGAATAGCTAGATGTGCAGTAATGTTGGGCTAATATGACCTGGAATTCAGACCCAGAACAACAATCAAAGGCCAAGTCTTAGCCGACTTCGTGGCTGAGTTCACACCAGACGCCGTCATACATCGGGCTCCGTTGAGCCGAGGTATACAACGTCCAAGTGAGCAAGGAAAAACCCAGTGAGGGACAGCAGAACACAGGAAGGAAGAGAAACTCAGGCCCTGCAGTATTTACATCAGCGACTCCTTCTAGCTGTTTGTTGATGGAAGTTCAAATCGACAAGGAACGGGGATAGGAGTAGTGCTAGTATCTCCAGATGGGTAGATACTGGAGCAATCCGTTCGTTTGGGGTTTAAGGCCTCAAACAATGAAGTAGAGTATGAAGTACTAATAGCAGGATTAAAGCTGGCAGCAGCCATGAAAGCTGACAAGGTAATAATCTTCTATGACTCCCAGCTTATAGTCAACCAGGAAACAGGCGAATATGCAGCTCGAGATGAAAAGATGTCGGCCTATGTAAAGGAAGTAAGCAGACTGATGGCATTGTTCCAAAATTGCCGGCTACAACAAGTCAGTCAAGATAACAACAGCCATACCGATGCCCTGGCCAATCTGGCTAGTGCAATGAAACCAGGAGAGGCAAGAACAATAATGGTTGACTACTTGTCAGGACCAAGTATAGAACCACTGAACACAGAGTATGAAACAATATATGTGGAGATGGGACCAAGTTGGACGGATGCAATAATAGTATTCCTTAAAGAAGAAAAATTGCTAGATGATCATAAAGAGGCACACAAAATCAGACTGAAGTCGGCAATGTTACATTTGTGGTGAAGGATATCTCTCTGAAGGTCTTTCTTGGACCCCTTAGGGTATGTGCATCTTGCACAAGTTGAAGACTTTCTGTATGAGATACATGAAGAAGTGTGTGGAAGCCACGCTGGAGGCAGGTCACTTGCTCATAGGGTCATTACTCAAAGTCTTTGGTGGCCTACATGCGAAGATCTTTGAAGCTTATGTCAAGAAGTGTGAGAAGTACCAGAGGTTGGCACCTTTGATACACCAACTAGCAGCAAACTTGAACCCGGTGTCTAGCCCTTGGCCATTTGCCCAATGAGGCATGGATCTTGTTGGGCAATTGCCTCAAGCAATTGGACAAAGGAAGTACCTACTGGTGGCAACATATTACTTCACCAAGTGGGTAGAAGCTGAACCCTTTGCAAAAATTCGAGACGTCGATGTGAAGAACTTCATATGGAAGAACATCATCACCAGGTTTGGGATCCCAAAGGCAATAATAGCAGACAATGGTACACAGTTCGACGGTAAGCTAATCAAGAACTTCTGTGCAAAGTACAAGACCAAGAATTACTATTCCACCCCAAGTTTTTCTCAAAGCAATGGACAAGCAGAAGCATCCAACAAAGTCATCTTGGATGGGATTAAGAAGAGGCTGTAAGCAGTAAAAGGAAAATGGGTGGATGAGTTGCGGTACCGGTCTCGGGCATATCGGACTATCTTGAGAAGATCAAGCGGGAATCCCATTTGCTATGACTTATAGCACGAGCGATAATTCCACTAGAGGTTGGCATCCAGATCGAGAACCCAAGGAGTAGAAAATGGGACCAATGAGGCATTCCTGGCGAGATCTAGATCTGCTAGAAGAAAGAAGGAAAGCGACAATTCGGTTTGGGGCATACCGGTGACAACTTATCGGGGACTTATAATAGAAAAGTGAACCCACGAGGTTCCAAGTTGGTGACCTCGTCACGAGAAAGGTAAATCGGCAACAAGAAGGATCCCAGAGAGGGCAAGCTTGGCCCGATTGGGAGGACCCTATAGAATCATCTCGGTCTTAGGGGAGTGGGGCATATCGGCGAGGATAGTGAAGGCAAGAGGCGCCAAGACCACTGGAATACTTGCAATCTGAAGTTTTTCTATCACTAGATTTTCTTGTTTTTAAAATTTTCTTTTGTTTTGTTATTAGAAGTATTAATAAAGTTTTAGTTTGATTTTTAAACTTGTGTATTATGACTAACGGATACTTGACGAAGTTTATAAAGTGAAACATGACGAATAACTTAGACTTATTATATAGCAGAGTTCCTACTTGCATATAATAGAATTGAACTAGGTTGGCGATATTTCTAATTGAAACATGACGAATAACTTAGACTTATTATATGGCAGAGTTCCTACATACATATAATAGAGTTGAACTAAGTTGGCGATGTTTCTGATTGAAACATGACCAATATACTTAGACTTATTATATGGCAAAGTTCCTACTTGCATATAATAGAGTTGAACTAAGTTGAATCAACTTGACATTGCCATATCGGCAGAGTCAAACACATAGTGGAATTAGGTGCATATCAGTCAGATTAACAAAGAGACCAAGGTTGGTAACCTTGGCCAGCCTTTGTTGGAATCTGACCTCGGCGAAAGGGTCCAAGCCACATGCTTAATGAGAACCCAAGTGGAACTTAGGTTCACATTAGGGGGCAGAGGGCTGGAGAATGATGCTTGGGAGTTGTAACTACAAGCTGAAGTTGGTTTAACACTTGTTGAAATTTTGAGAAAAATTTACAAGTTGAAGTTAAGTCGAGGTTATGTTAAAGGAAGTTGGTCTAACACTTGTTGTAATTTTGAGAAAAGTTTACAAGTTAAAGTTAACCCAATGTTATATTGGAATAAAAGAAGACAGAAGTCTTGAGCAAAGTGGCAAGTTGCAAGTAACACTTGTGAAAATATTATGAATATTTTCAAGTATTGGGACAAAGCCGAGATAAACTATTAGTGGGAATAGTCGAAGTATTCCACAGGAAGATTCTGTGATTAAGGTGTATGTTGAAGACATGTAAAATATTCTAAGTATAAGAGCCATACAAGAGTAAAAAGAAGACAAACATGCAAGCATCCAAAAGAAGAGGTTGTATTAACATTCAAAGAAAAGGCACTTGGGCCTACAAAAAGATTACTTGTGCGAATTACAAAAAGTGGCACGTCAGCCCAACTAAAGCTAACATTGTGATTACATTGTGTCAAAAGTAAGAAAAAGTACAAGAAATAAAGAAACTAGACTATTCAACGTCATTAGCTGGTTGGGTTTGGGGCTCAGAGGACATTTGGGGACTCTTCTCGGCGGCCTTCTCGGCTGAGTTAAACATCGATCTCTTTGAGAGTCTGGTGAGGCTTTTATGCGACGATAGTAGCGTCCGATGTTGTCTTCTCAGGAGTGGCATCTTTGGAGACCTCACCCTCTTCATCTTGAGACAAGTCCACGACTTGCTCATTCAGAGTAGGGGACTTGGCCCCAGTAGCTTCATTCTTCTTCCTAACCAAAGCTTCCTCCTCGGACTCAGAATCGTCTTCGGATTAGCTTGGAGTAAGGGGGAATGGCACAGGGAGGTCACCAACATTCTTAAGGGGGGAGTCCTCGGGGACATCCAGCTTTTTGAGGGCAGCAATCCAACCAAGGGTGAAACCCTTGTTGCATACTGCTACTTGTTTTGTAGTCCTCGTTGGTCGTCGCCTCCTCGGCATCACGCCTTCTCATCAGCGACCTTGATCTCGGCCTCTTTTGTGGCGGGGCATCTTGAAGCTCTTTTGGGCCTCGACCATCTTTAAATCGGCTTCTTTCTTTTGATTCGCAAGGACCTTGGCAATAGCCTCTTGGCAAGGACCTTGGCAATAGCCTAAATCCTCGGCCTTCTTGGCTGCCTCGGTCCGATCTATCAAGGCCTTCATTTTGACCTCGGCCTTGTTAAGGGACTTCGACAAATTGGCAGCCTCCTTTGTCTTTTGGACCAACTCCTTCTTAATGTCAAAAGCCTGCATCGCGAAGGAGTGGCCATGTTGGATCGCCTGGAAGAAATAGAAAAAACAAATGTTAGTAAAAATTCTGTAAGTATGGGAAAAACAGAAAGTGGAGAGTGTCAAGTGATGGGGGCTTACCTGTATGGAGTGCTGCAACATCAAAGCAAAATTTTTGTACTCGCTCATCTTGGCGTTGCGCTCAAGATCATTTGGAAGGAGTAAAGCGGTAGAGAGGGCAACACTAACTTCAATGTCATCGGCGCTGTCGCTAGCTCTAACCGGCTTGTCGTCAATGGTAATAGGGGAAGCCTAGGGGGCATTAGATTTGAAGGCAGGGTTGTGGCTGACTCAGACCTTGGTCTTTTCGATCGAGTTGATTGGGATGGTTTGGCCTCGGCGGGCCTCTTCTTAGCAGCGGAGGGGGTCTTTTTACTCTCGGCCAATTTTGAAATTGGCAAGTTGTCCTCAGTATCAATCTGAGTCACCGTTGCCTTAGGCTAGGCCTTCTTCAGTCTTTTGGGCTTTAGCTTTGGTTGAGGCTGGGATTGTGCTAGTTGAACATTGACAGTGTCGGGGATGTCGGCCAGAAGATCTTCTGCAACTGCTTTCTTGCGACCTATCTTGGCAGCGATGATAGTTCGGCGTCGGCGTTTGCATTGAGATAGAGGGATCAAATATGGTGCTGAGGTTGATGGTTGCACAACTAAATCGGAAGTTGACCCCTGATCTAGCCGAGGTGATGAAGTTGCTGGTGGAGTTGTGGCGGAAGGAGTAGACTTGTTCTTCTTCTTCGAGATGTCAGGAAGAACTGACTTGTAAGTCGGGATGTAGTTCAGCAGCAAAGGAGCTCTCTGCTTCTGAACTAGCAAATCCAACAGCTTCTTAAGGTCCTTGCTAGGGAAGAAGGACTTACGAAAGTCTTTACATGCATTTGTGGAAGAGCGCAAGAAAAAGCAGGCGATTAGAACATATAGAAAGAACAAAGTCTTGAAGACTTGAAAGACAAGTAAGTGTAACACTTGGCTCTTACCATTACCCTCTATGAATCTTTGTTACTAAGAGGGTAGAGGTGAAGAATCCTCATCTGGAAGCGAACTCCAGTTGCGAGACAATGAAGTGTCGTCCTTGGCTCCCTTGTTGGAATTTGGGAGGTTGGCAACAAGTTTGTATTCTATGGACCTCGATTTGAGATAGTAGATGTAGCCTTTTTCTAATTTGAGGCCACACATGGTGTAGTAGTATTGGATGTCGGCTAAGGTTACCCTAGCGTTCTCTTTTTTGGCTAAGGCTATTATGCCGTTGATAACTCGATAAGAGTTGATAGCGAGTTGCATTGGGTTGAATTTGTAGTCATGGAGGATTTCTCGGAAAATGATGTCAAGTGGGAGCCTAAGTCCACACTCTATGAAAGCTACAACTGGGAAAGACATGGAGTCGACTGTGGGCATGATGGAGTCATCCTCCCTAGCCAACCTCAAATGGACGTCGGTCGGGATGGAAAACTCCTGCCTGAAGTATTCTAACTTAGTCAGGGTGTCTACCTTATACCTCTACATACCCATGACGTCGGCTTGGGGAAAGATATTGGATCTTAGAAGAAAGTGTCTTGTGAAGGTTTGAAGGACCTCGGCTAAAACCAAAATGTGTGCAGGGGTAAGAATTTGTGAGGATCTAAAGGGAATTCGTTTTAGTTTTCCCTAAGGTTTGTGAATTCTACGACAAAACCCAAACCTAAGTCTAGGCAAACAAAGATTGAAGGCCAGAATTTGGAAAGAACACAGAAAACAGAAACAAAAAACAATGATTCAGAATCAAGAATAGTAGTGAACTATTAAGAACACTGTAACAGAGTGTGTACAAGGGTGTGAGACCAAGAACAATGGCAAAAAACCAATTGTGCGAAACAGATTGTGTATACATGTGTATTTCCATGAACAAATTGCAAACAAAGGAAAATTTGCAACATAAAAAAGATTTAAGAACATGAATAAAGTCATAGTAGCAGTATATGGGCCTTAATAGTTTAAGAACAACAAGAAATTGAAGCGAAGGGACATAAATAACTCACCAAGAGAATGAAGCGGTGTGAGGTATCTGGGTCGAGATGATGGTAGCAATCGAAGAAAAGCTGACAAGAGTTCATGGGAGGATAACCGATGGTTGCGAACATGAGAACTTGAAACAATGGTGGATTTGGGAGAGTAGAGAGAGAATTAGCACGAAGTTGAGGATACAAAAGTGAAAAAGGAGAGAGAAGTGGTTTTGATCAAAACCACGAAATGGCACAAATTGCAATCAATGTGCCTAGGGCGATGTGCTTGTCGAGGCCAGCGCCGCGAGATGAAAACAACAAAGCGCATGTCAATCACGATCGATGAGGAAAAGGCGTGGTAGAAACGGTTGAAGTATTGTGTGTGATAGCTCACACGCGTGTTGAAACTCTTGAAGTTCTTAGTTTAATGAAGCAAAGACCTCGGCTATGAGGATAATCTCAGCTAAATAATTTGAACGGACTTGGTTATTTGTTCTAAGGCATTGATGAAAACAGATCATAGGTCTTGGTCATATGAGGGCAACGAATGATGACCTCGGTAATAAAGGATAAAGCGAGCTTAAGCGTGTTAAGAAATGATATAGGTTCCATCACCTCGGGATCTTGAGGTAATAGAACCTAGAGGCGATTAATGGGGACATAAGTTTTGAATAGCAACCGTGGTAGGCGGCAGAAGTGTCATTTGAGGTGCCACGTGTCCTGATCATAACGCCGAGATTATCTCGACTATGTCGAGGTTATCTGCAAGAATCTTAGGAATCCGGGATATGCGGATAAGAGACAAAAGTCCTAGAATGAGAAAAGACTTCAGTTTGGATAAAGATAAGACTCTTAGAGAATTTATCCCAATCCTACTGGGAGTCCAAGATTACTAGTAATTCAGAATCCATTGGAGCTAGGCTTCTAATAGGATTAGGTTTGTGTTGACTATAAAAGAAAGGCACCCTCATGGGTCTAAGGTATGCTTTTTATGTTATGAATAGTGAATTAAGCGTTTTTGCTATCTTTGAGAGATAACTGACTTGATCGTCGGAGTGCCCTCGGGTGGATGAACCACCGCCGGAATCTCTTCTTTCTTTGATAGGTTGTTCGGGCTTAATCTACTCTGCCGGTGCTCTCCAGTTGAATACTGATTTGGCAGTGTGGTCAGAAATCGACTCACACACATAGCTTAGAGTGAACGATTCGTGCTACTTGAGATGATTTGTACCTATACATTAAGCATGATAATCATCTTGATCAATACTTAAAACTTGTAGTTGTGAAGTATTAATTAGTTCGAATCATAACACAATTGATTCCTAATTTGAGACCTTATTCATGTAATTAGTGGTGAATTCATAACCGTAGGTTTTCCCAAAATCACTATCTTCAACTTCAATTTTAATTGCTAGTTTAATCTCTTAGTTTCTTTCAATTATTATTAGTTTATGAACCATCATCTTGTTCATCAAAATTAATTTAGGAATTTAACAATTAAATTAGCTTAATTTCATATTTATCCACTATACTTGGACTTACCATTGTTCTAAAAATTTGATCAGTTTAGTATTTATTTTTGATGTTTAAAATGACCAATCAATATCATATAACTTCTACTTGTAAAATTACACATTAGAGGCTTATGTTGGGTCCTCTGGTCCCACTTAGAGTATATCTAACGTTGCATCAAACTTTTTATCAAATTTAAGTAAAAATTTAATAAAAAAGTTTGATATGATATAGATCACTCCAACATTAAATTCAAATTTTTCATCAAATGCTTGATTGTTCGGAAGGACGTCCGAACATGGGCAAAAATTGGATTCCGACAAAGAAAGCCCGATTGTCCATAAGGACATCCGACCCAACATTACCTACAAATTTGATGAATGATAAGCACTCTATTCATTTGATGAAATATTTGGTTCTTCCTCCATCTGATATGAGTTTGATGACAACGTTGGAACTGACATTTATTCTCTCTTTTTTTTTTTATTATCAAATTTGAATTTGGTAAAATAATTGATGCAACGTTGGAGATAGTCTTACACCATATGAGATAATTTAATAATTTGAAGCAATGCTATATTCCATGCATCATGTATTTATTATACTATTTTTTAGAAAACATAAAAATCATGAGTCAAATTAATTATTTACCCCCAAAAATAGTCAAATCGATTAAGGTTAAACTTAAGATGTGGGTTGATTTTTTGACTTTTTGATTATTTTAGCATGGGACAAAAAAAATTTCGTTTGAGATACGCTTTTTAACTTTTGTGAGAGAAAAAATAAAATAATTATGATTTGAATGTAACATTTTATCTTATTAACTTTTTACTCTATTTTATCTTTTGTAACTATTTTAACCCGTAACCTTATGCCAAGCAGGTGCTAAGTTAATAAAAATTAAGTTGGAAAATTTTAAAATTAAATAATTTTGGGGAAACCCTTGCTAAAAACTTTAGGATGCAAGTTGTTAGAGCATCTCCAATAGCAAATGCTATAATAGTATTGCTATTACTATTGCTATAATTTGAAAATGAATAGTAGTAAATTGTCAAATTATAATAATGGTACTTCAATTGTCACGTGCCATTTTGACAAATTCAACAAACTTTCCCGTTTGCAGGTGTTGTTTGAATATAAGTTTTTTAGTGATTTTTTTATTGTACATTTTATTTTTGTCTTTCATGACCTTTTTAAATTTTTTTCTAAAACATTAAGTATTTACATTATATCCGACTAGACAAATATAAAAATTAATTTTTTTTAAAAAAATATAAATATAATCTTAAAAAAATATAAATATAAATATAAATATAAATTAAAATTAAATATTTACTTTTATGAATCTTTATTATCTGGGTTTATCTCTTTCATCTCAAAAGTTTAAGAAAATCACAATTTGAAGAAGATGTAGAGGACAAAATTAAGTAAAAAAAATGAAGAAACTTCAAACCTCTTTCCAAGTATTTATTTTTGTGAAATTACATTTATGAAATTGCTTGAAATTAGTGGAATTCATACGCTTTGTTTGAGATTGCTTGAAATTTGTGAGAAATTGCTCAATTTTTTTCTGAAATTATTTGATTATTATTGTTATGATTATTGTTTTTGTAGTGATTGTTGTAGTTGTTTTTTAATTATATGTATATATATAAATAAAAATTTTGTTTTGGGGGAAGAGGGGGGTTTTGCCCATCTCCATCACCAAAAATTTGAAAAATAGTAATTTTTTATTATTATTGTATTGTTGTTGAATTTTTTTCACTGTGTTTGTTTGTTCAATAGAAATTTTGGAGCCAAATTTATTTATTTTGATGATGTGGCAAGTTTGGTAGTTGCCAAACTTGCTGCTAAATTTGATAGAGGAAATGGCAATTATCAAATTTGACAAGGGTTACAGCAACCCACTAAAGCAAGGTTTTTGGAGACTCTTGCGAAATTTTGATAACGACAGCTCCAATAACTTGCTATTGGAGATGCTCTTATTGTGTTAAAA
Organism: Camellia lanceoleosa; assembly: GCA_025200525.1. Taxonomy (NCBI): domain Eukaryota; kingdom Viridiplantae; phylum Streptophyta; class Magnoliopsida; order Ericales; family Theaceae; genus Camellia; species Camellia lanceoleosa. The sequence goes on from JANUSC010000400.1 coordinate 71,826, forward strand.
AGTTATGCTTTAGTCCTACTCACGTGTTTTACCAATAATTTTTGGGAGAATTTCAATACAGTAGAGAAAAACAAATTATAAAAATATACGGGGTGTAAATAATTGGGGGACTTGCGTATAAGTCTTAATAGATAGATTTATTATCAAACAAGTCTTGATTAATGACGTTTTTCATCAAATATTATAAAAAGTTACTAATTATTAATTTTCAATGATAATTTGAAAATTTTATCACAAAAAATATCAGTAATTATAAGTTCTAGCGATAGTTTCAAAAAATCATCAAAAAAAATGTTATTAATTTTTAATTTTCATCGACAGTTGAAAAATTCGTTATAAAAAAAGGTCATTAATTGTAAGTTTTAGTCACAATTTATAAAAATTATAACAAAAAAGTCAATAATTATCAATTTTTAGAGACATATATAGACAATTGTTACAAAAATTATTTTTTACGACGATTTTATTATGACTTATTTTTAATAAGAGTTGATAAAAATTAAATTAAATTATTAAAAGTTATTAATAATTTATCGTATATATGATTTTGTGATAAGATATAAGTAAAAATTTATAAAGATAGTAAACTTCTCTCTTTGTTTTAACATTCGTATGAGGAGGAGGAGGAGTGTGATTTACATCACTTTTGTGTAAAGGAGAAATCTATCCCATATTTCCTACTTGTACTTTGGGTTTCGTTACTGTCAGAGAATGCTTGCTTTGTTTCGGATAAACGTACAGAGTCAAGATTCCTTCATTGTATTTTTTCTTTGTATTTTTTACTTACAGAATTATTGGACTTATTTTTAGGTTTAATTTTGATAATTTGAATCGTTCATATTTTAAAATTTGTTCAGTATATTATATCTGTAAAAAATTAAGTTGATCGAATATCAGAAAATATGTGTTCGGAAAACTATTTATTAAATTTTTAAAAAAAATAATTTTTAGTTCGATTTTTCTGAACATATACTTTCTGATATCTAATCAATTTGATTTTTTTACATGTATGATATAATGAACAAATTTTAAAATATGAACAATTCGAATTATCAAAATTGGTGACCCTCCAAGTAGGAAATGATGCAAGGAAGGTATCCTTGCTCAAAGGTACAACGTCACAATGCATTGGCAAATGTAATGTCGATTGATACCGTCAAGAGTTGTTTGTTATTACAATAATGTTTGGCAATTTGAATTTTTATGATTTGAATGTTTTAAAATGGTATTATTTTGAGGATAAAAGCGATATCGTTTTGATATATTTAGTCATTTGAATTATACAAATTCAAACTATCAAATATTTTCTTATCAATAAAAGTAAATTTGGTTTGGGAATTAGTTATTTTATAGGCAAATTACATTTTTATCAATAGTAATTATTACTATTTTTATTTTATTTTTAAATTAAAAATTAATACAATATATCCTTTTCATTTTTTAGAAAATTTTAATCTAATTCTTATGTATCTATTTTGTTAATAAAACAAATGATACAGATACATATAATATGCATATTTATAACTGATCTTTAAGTGATATTTTGGTTAAAAAATACTGATACTACTTAGATATTAGTTACAGATACTATTATATGTATTTTTGTTAAATTATTTTATAAAACATTACTTCTGTCAACACGTTAAGCTAATAAATGCTGCATAAGAATGGGAGGCCGGCCCCTGTCCGTCTAGAGGTGCACATTGCAACAAAATAAATATTAAAATTTTAATTTTATTAATTTAAATTCAAATGTTTTGATTTTTTTTTTCCAAATTTAAAAAATTTGTCTATTTCTATTGAGTAAAATCAATGGAAAAGAGTATTTTAATCATTGAACCTAATAAAAAAATTATTATTTTAAACATTTTATTTATACTTATATTGAGTTTAATGGTTAAAATAATATTTTTTTCGTCAATTTTACTTAACGACAATAAATAAATAGTTTAGATTGAAAATAAATCAAAATATTAAAATTTAAATTAATAAAATTAAATATTTAAAATTTATTTTATTATAAGGGTCAAACTCTATTTTTTTAAAATTTTTTTTTTTCGTGTGTGTGTAATTTTTCCATAAATGTATGTTTTAAAATTTGGACTTTTATAAGTCCTTCCTTGATGCAGCTTCTAAACTGTTGCTTGTAAGGAATGCTAATGTGAGAGAAGTCTTTCGCGTAAGCTGCAAATATATCCTTTTTATAATTGGAGAACTTTAGGCCCGCTTTTTAGGAAACAATGGTGGGCCTACTATTGGGCCCGATCTTGGGTTTCGACCAGATTTTTCGTTTGGGTTCTTAAGGCCGCGGGCCCTAGCACACAACGTAACCTATGACTGTAATTCGAACTGATGAGAGTCTGTTCAGGCTCAGTTCAAAGTGTAGGATCTTAATCCCTAGCCTGATTTCCGCCGAACTTATTTGCCCAAGCTCATGTTTAACTCAAATAATTTGGATTAGGCTCAGATTGCTCAAATTCGAACACAAAAATCTAACTTTGGTTGCTCTAAGAGCATCCCTAATAGCCTCTCCAAATTGTTCTTTGGGTTGGAACCCCTCTATATCTCCCCATTAGCTCCTTTATAAGCCATTCTAAACTAATGTTTGTTATAGTGACTCCCTACAAATAGGGAGTTACTGTAACTCCCTCATATCTGACAAAATTATTTCGCCACTTGTCCACCCGGGACATTCAGCTAATTGACCCCCTTAGTCATTGCTCTCAGAAGAAGACACCAAAAGCACTTGCAAGAAGAAGATGAAAAAGCACTACTCGCAGTGATTCCCTAGGTTGCTGAGTTCAAATTTATTTGAGAAATGTACATCAATTTCTCAAGACATTTTTTGTGCTTTTGATCTGGAATCGAGTATCTTCAATGTTTATATCTTTAATTTCAATATAAGAAGAAGATGAAAAAGTGAAAGAACAGGAAAAGAATATTTTAATAATATTTTAAGAAAAGAATAGGGAGTTTGTTAGGGAAAGTAGGTAAAAAAGTGATTTCTAAAATAAGGAATGAATTTTTTAATAATATTTTAAGGTAAAATTTAAGTAAACTACTGGAAATGCTCTAAGTTAATGTATTATAGGAGAACTTTTTTAAAATAAAAGAGAAAAAATATCTTAAAAAATATAAACACGAAATATAATAGAATTTTAGTTTCAATTATGTGTACTACGTTGTAAAATATATTTCATTATTATAGTATTATTTAATCTAAATATTGATAAAATGATTACTAGTTACAATTTTTCATATTTATTATATATAATTATATCTATTACAATAGAATTTTAATTGGTAGGATTGCTCGGGTTGTGATAACAAATTTTCAAATCCCGTCTGAATTTAATATAGGCTTAAAATTTTTAGCTAAAGTCTTGACCAAATTGGACATTATACTGTCAAAATTACACCATATAATGTACTTTTGTGTCAAATTTAGAGATTAATAAATTACATGGTATCAAAATATTTTGTAATTAAAGGATTATTTGCGAAAATTTGTCAGTGGTTTTGAAAAATAAATTAATGATAAAGAAAAGCAACATTTATTAAAATAAAAAATAAAAAAATGAGTCCTTTTAAACACAATGCACAAATTAATAAAATTTATGATAATGGGCCACGTAGCTAGACTCGACTTCAGGATTGGACTATTGATGGATTGGATCAGCCCAAGTGCATGAAAAACTCAAATCAAAATTTGACCAAGTGCATACATTCCAGCCCAATCCCCATTGGTCCCAGGTTCAAAATTAGAGGTAATTTACCAGTCGGTCCTACTTATCAGATTTATTTACTAATAAGCCCTGAATAAAAAATTCATGGACGTTTAAGGATTCGTTTGGAAGTAGATTGAATTTTTGATTTTTTAATCTGAGGCTAAAAAGCTTCATTCGGAAAGGACTTTTTGATTTTTTTGAATTTTTATAAAAAAAAAGAATGTAATGATTATGGATTGGATGTGATGCTTTATCTTATTAAATTAAAAAACATATTTTGTTTTTGTTTTTTTTTTTTTTTTTTTTTGACTAAAATAGTCTCAAACCCATCCAACTCATTCTTTTCCAACTAAGCCTAACTCTTGTAAAAGATAAATTTAATCATTTTAGTTTTTGTTTATGGCTCATTTTGGCAACATGTTAAAAAGTTAGTTTTTTGGTTTTTTAATTTTTTTGGCCAAAAAAATCAATTTTTTTTTATCCAAAACAAGCCAGTATTTTGTCAAAAAAGTCACCAAAAAAGTCAAAAAGTTAAAAAGTCAACTTTTTATTAACTTTTCAAAACACTTCTATATGTATAATTGTAAGCTTTTTTTGTCAGTGTGTGTTAAAATCTGACCGCACAACAAAATTTAAAAGGGTTAGCTTTTTCCAAAAGATTTGAAAAAATTGTTAGTGCTTGAGTGGTAAATCCGTCGAGAATCAGTGCCCCATCCATCCAAGTAAGTTCAGGTAGATGTTAAGCTACGATTACAAATGAATCGAGCTGAGTTTTAGTATGTTTGAATTTGTTTATTAAAATTTTAATGAGTTCGAGTTCAAGTTCAAATTTAATAAAAATTTAACGAATTGAGTTCGAATTTTCTCACGAGCTTTAATGAGTCAAAAAATTTATAAATTTATACTTGTCTATGAGATTAAAATTATAATTAAAACTTTGATTATACAATTATATATATAAAAACATACTAAAAAAAGTCAATATATATATAAAAACATGCTAAAAAAAAGTCAATATTTCACCACTATTATATAAATGTATTATCTATAGTTAACTATTATTTATATTTATATTTTTTAAATATATAAATAACATATTTATTTTATTTTTTATACATATTTTTACTTTATTTAATATATAAATAATAAATGTTAAACGAGTCAACTAACGAGTCGAGTTTTAGTATGTTTTGGACTTATTTATTAAAATTTTAATTAGCTCAAGTTCAAGTTCAAACGCGAGCGAAAAAAAATTAACAAAATGAGTTCGAGCGAGCTTTTATCGAGTAGAGGCCGTGTCTCTTCAGGAACAATTCCATTTATTTACAAGCCTAGGTCAAGGTAAAGGGAAAATAATTTTTTCTTCTTCTCTTTTACACTATATATTTTACTCGTGATTATTCAAGTGTTTACGTAGTATTTATATTAGTTTCAATTACTTTAATCTTGATAAAAGAGATATTAATGCAATTATACAAAATTTATAAAATTTGTTATATTTCTTTCAAAAACCTCAAAAGTAATTGTTGTAATTTACCCGAATACTAGAGATACGCTACTCTAATACAATATATATTCTAAGACAAAACCATATTGTACTTGTAAGCCTTACAATATTATATAATAATAGGATAAATTACAATAATTTCCTGTGATATTTAAAAAATATACCAAACATTAAAAGGTTTGATATAATTACACTGCGCTCCCTTCAGATTTTAATTTATTTGGACTCTTTACTATCTTTTCATCAGTTTTGCATTAGTTAATTGATAGAAAAATGATACTATCATCTATTTTATACTAAAATATATATTTTTATTCTTAATTATTCATGTGTTTGCATACCATTTGTCTTATAGTTCTGGTAATATTAGCTTTACTAAAAAAGATAATAGTATAATTATACCAAACGTGTAGAATTTATTATATTTTTCAAACCTCATGAGTGACCAATTGGATATCCTAAACTAAATACAACAATAATTCTAAGACAAAACCATAATATGCTCTCCTATACTAAACCTCATATAAATTGGTCACCTTAGATTCTTATGAAATTGACATAGAATTTGAACGGCAAGAGAGAGAAAAGGTTTTGAACCAAAGTCCAAAAGCAACTTGAATACGTTCATAAAAGTTTTTGTGTTTAACTATGTTGTTTTAACATAAGCAATCATCATTGGAAATGAAGCCAGAATGAAGCATACTAGGAAGTAACCATACTGACAAATTAGAGTCAATATAATAGCTGGTTTTCCCATGTAAGTTACCTACCAAATGCAATGCTAAAGATGTCTAACTTCTTGTCTCAACTTGTGGAGTATTTATTCTACATTAATAAATATATTGCGATACATCACTTTATATTAATGATTGGAGGGATAACACAAGAAATAGACATTTGATAATTAATTTGCAGTACACTTACGAGATGTTTATGGAGTAGCGAATAATTTTTGTTTATAATATTCTCTTTTAAGCTTCCGGGCGGTATCTATATATTTGTTTGGATTTGAGTAAGAAATAAAAAAAAATAGAGATAGAGATCTCCCTGTATTCTTAAATGTGGATCGGAAGGTGTTGTCAGAATTTGTGAAATCCACCACAGGTCTTATTTTAATATAATGAACCGTTTATTTTGTAAATTTTTTCGTATATATTATCCACAAAAAAAATAAGGTCAATATGATAATCGTAACCTATTTAATTTGTCGCATTTTTTTCCAAAAAAAGAAGAAGACAACAAGCGTATTCTTTAAAATAGACAATCTATTTTTTTTTTTTTAGTAATAAACGCAATAAATTGAGTATGTTACGATCATTTAATCGATTTAATTTTTTATATGGATGATATACACGAAGGGCCTTACAAGATGAACAATTTAAATAATCAAAACGAGATCTGTAATAAACTTTATGAGTCCGAATAGTGGATTGGAGGAAAGCTAGGCCCAAAGAAATAACTAGGTGAGTGTTTGGATGAGTTTTGAGATTTTTTTTTTAAAAAAAAAATTTTAAATTGGTTGGTGAAAAAAATAAAAAATATTAATTATTTTTGTATGATTTTCTAATTTTTTTGTGGAAATTATTTTTCCGAATTCAAAAATATTTTTTGATATTTATTTTTGTGAGACTAATTTCAAAATTTTCAATAAAATTACTCAACAAAACATTAAAAACTCATATTTTGTTTCTCAAGAAAATTGATAATATTTTGTAAGAAACAAAAGTTGTTAAATATAAAATTTCTGTGTTACTTATTTAGTCAAATCAAAATACAAACAAAAGAAAATGAAATCACACTTGTATCTTTTTCTTTTTCTCATTCAAATAAAAAAATCACAATTATTATTTTTTTCATTTTTATCTTAAATGAATGATCATAATATTTTCCTTTCATTTTCTTACCCAATTTACAAAACAGACTATTAGTCTTTTTCATTAATGAGTTTGACCATTTGCATTTTCTAATTTTCAAATTGATATTTCACAGGGTTAGATGCTGACTTAGACCTATAATTTTAATAGTTTATATGTTTAATAATAGAATGATCAAAATAATTGAGTCTTTGGTTGTCCAATTTCTTCTAGATCTTGGGTGTGAAAGTAATGGACAAGACACAATAATAGCTTATGGGTCCGTTTGGCAAGAGTTAAAGTGGGTGTTTTTGGGCTATTGTAGCCACAAAAGATAAAGTGCCATTTTGGGAATATGGTAAAAAGCCACGTTTTTGAACAAAATGTCTAAAAATGTGGCTGTCAAAAGCATGAAAAAGCCATTTGGCAAGTGTCAGCAGCAGTAAAATTACAAATTAGGGCCTATGAAAAAAAAATAAAAAAATAAATCTTTTATGTTGGATAAGGATATTTTGGTCATTTTAATTTGATTTGACACCATAAATAAATATTAAACTAAAAAGCAAAAAGTAAGTTTTTTACCAACTTAAATTACTTCAAAAGTCAAAAACTTGGTAAAAAGCCAAAAGCGACTTTTACCAACTTCAAAACAATACAAAATAGACTATTTTAGCCACAAAAACAAAACATCAGCATCCGATTCATAATCATTCGCTCTTTTCTTATAAAAAAAAATCAAAAAAGTCAATAAGTCTTTCCCAAACTAAAGCTAAGTTTGGGGTATGCCAAATAATCTAAATAGTCAACAAGTTACTCAAAAAGTTAAAAAGTTAACACTATTCACCAAAAGTCAGCAATTACAATTTACTTGACCGATTCAAATTTTCCTCTAAAATTAATTTTACAATTTTTATTACACATTTTTTCATAAAAAGTCAAAAAATTAATCCAAACATCCATATTTTCAACCTCACTTTTTAGTCAAAAAGACAAAAGTCTTACTTATTTAGTCTTCCCAAACAAGGCCTAAACTTTTTTAGGGTTAAAATAATAAAAAACCAAAAAATCAAGCAATAAACCCTGCCCCTATATAAACTTTGGGTTATCAATGTGAAATAAAATAATCAGAAAAGAAGCATGTAATAATAACAACTCTGATGAATATTAGAGGGATTTCATATCTTTAAAAAAAATTCTTAAAATTTTGTGTTGTTTTAATACGTTTTCAATGACCAAATCATGTAAAAATCTCAAGATTTGTAAATTTTTAAAATGCATGGAGACATAAAGACAAAAAAAATTGAGAATAGAGAATATTATACTCTCATTATGGACATAAAAAAATTCATTGCATACGTTAATTTATTTAAAAATCAACCAATTAAAATACAATCTCGTGTCATATCAACATAAATAAAATCAAGAGTGATATTTTAGAAATCTCCGAGAAGGGACCAAAAAATTGAAATCTTGTTTACACACGTAACTTGAGGATTGTATATTGTAATCATGATTTCCCACCAAAATATTTTCTCCAAAAAGTGTGAGAAAATTTTCACCTTGCTTATTTTCACTTTTCAGAAAATTTTATTTTCTTATTTTTTGTATTTTTTTATTTTTATTAAATTTTTTTAATATTTTAAGTAATTTTTTTACTTTTTAGACACACCTAACATAAATACACCTAAAAAGTAAAAAAATTGTCAAAAAAAATCTTTTAAAAATTTACTAAATACCAAAAATACAAAAAAATACAAGAATACAATACATTTTTTATATTTTTATGTATTTATTAATTTTTTAAAATATTTTTTCACAATTTTTTTACTTTTTAGATACATCTAAGTAAGGTGCATCTAAAAAGGTAAAAAAAATATTTAAAATTTAAAAAATATTCACTAAAAATAAAAAAATACGAAAATCAAAAAATCGATTTTAAAACTTAATTGAGAAAACCAAATAAAATCTTGATTATATTCTTATAAAACTTTTCTTTATTTGTTTTCTTTCATTTTCCTTATTTTCTCTGTGCTACCTAACATATCATAAATGATAAAGATTTCATATCTTTTTTTTTTCCTCTTTAACGTTAATAATAATAGTGGTTGCAACCCTCTTGATTACAATTCACCCAACCTAAATGAAGGTGGGATTTATTAGATTTGGCACATCTATCAAGAGACTTTACCGCTATTATCACCTTAAAGTTGATTGTCCTTGACCTTAATGCCGACGATATCATGTATGATTTCTAAGATTAGAATCTAAAGTTGATCAAGAATTATAATTCCATCAAAACAAAAGAATTGAAATAAATAATTAATAAAGAGAGTAAAAGCGGTAACAAAGCATATTATTGCTTCGGCAATCAACTGGTACATCCTAGGCAGCCATCTATGGAGGAATTGTTAACGACAAAAGTAGAATTGGAAGATGGGTGTGAAAATTGGAGGGTGGTTTCTAGGAATTTTCATGATTCCTAACGTTGTGAAGAAAAGACATACTTGTCCCCACCACTTTCATTTGGATTATGCTTTGTCTAATCTAAAAGTTAGATATGTGATTCCAATTTCCTTGAAAGCTAACCAATTCATGTGGAAAATGTGTACATCTAACTTTGGGAAAGTCTTGCCATGTAACTAACTCTCGTTTGGAAAGATTAAAAAAAATCAATCTATGGATTGATTAATTTATTTAGATCATATCATTTCTTTATTATTATTTTTTTGCACATTTTTTTATAAGCAGTTAATAAATCAAAAAAAAAAAAGTTACTTTTCAAAATAAGTCTAACTTAGCTAATTTTAGTTGGTCACTTTATTTTTATTTTATTTTTAATTTTAAATTTTATAGAGAGGTCAATGGATCAATAATTATCAAAGATTAATTATTTATCTTCTATTATTATTATTATTGTATTGAGTTGTTTATTTCTTTTCATTATAAACTATTTTTTGTGATGATTGTTATGTTTCTAATTATGTTTTATTACATTATAATTATTCAATTTTAACTATTAGGATCTTTTCTTAACTTTGTTATTTATTTCCCATTATGAATTTTTTTTGATAACTGAGTGTTTTAGTCAGTTTGCACGTATTTCAACTAATTTTAAAATCCTAAAGTTAACGGTGAAACAAATTTTCGGTGGCCCTTCAGGTGACTCAAACTATTATGAATTTTTTTTAACAATATGTCAAACAAATTTTATTTTTAATATTACTTTTTGTTAACTTATTTTTAGTAAATAAACTAACTTTGGCAACGGGATTAAAAATTGACTTTTGACTTTTTGGGTCATATTATCTTTCTACTTTTTTGAATATTGTTTTTTTTTTATTTATAAAAAAGTCGAAAAAGCTATAATTTTTTTTTTTTAACCTATTTTCCAAAAAGCTATGGCCTAGTTTGGCAACATCATATTTTAGTTAAAAAATCAACTTTTCTTTTTATTTTTTATATGTCTTTTGATAAAAAGTCAAAAAATTACTAAAATAATCAATTTTAAAAGTAAATGATTCGTTTTATTTTATTTATTTGTTTTGATTCATATATGATATATTACATTTATGATAATATAAATTAAATACAACACATAATTTAATATAAAGAACCCTCAAAGTGAAAGAAAAATTATAATAAATATATGGGTTAATTACACTAATAGTCCCTATAGTTTGGGACTTGTGTCACTTTGGTCCCTGACTTTTCAATTGTGACATATTTGACCATGAATTTTAACTTTTGTTCCAAATAAGGACAATTGAAAATATTCTTAGATTTTTCAAGGATAAAATCGTCAATTTGATAAAATATAAACTAATTTGACAAAAATAAATGTCAAAAAAATATTTTTAATTTTTTAAAATTTATTTTTATCCACCAATGATAAAATTATGTAAAATTAATAAAAATTACATGATTAATTTTTTAAAATTAATTTTACATAATCATCATCCTAACACATAATAAAAATTAATTTGGTAAAAATAAATAAATAAATGTCTAAAAGATTTATCAATTTTACATAATTTTATTTTTAGTAGGTAGAAATAATTTTTAAAAATTCAAAAATATTTGTTTGACATTTATTTTTATCAAATTAGTTTATATTTTATCAAATTGACAATTTTATCCTTGAAAAATCTAATTATATATTCAATTGTCCTTATTTGGAACAATATTCAAAATTCATAGTCGAATGTCATGATTGAAAAGTCGAGAAAGTGATATGATTAGCTATAGGACTATTTGTAATTTGTCCTAAATATATATATATATATATATAAAAACTATTGTAAGCAAAGAGATTCAAACCACTACCGTTGTGAAATGTTTAATATAAAAAAAAAATAATGATGGGACAAAAGAAAATTCCATGAAAAAGAGAGAGACCCCACATATATAAAGTAACTTATGAAGCTAGGAATTGGAATTCTTTTGCCCCCCAAAAAAAAAAAAAACAATTCAGCAATTTAGGCCGGCTGTATTTTATAACCAATAAAAAAAAAGGCCATATGTATTCAAAAGGTAAGAAATAAAGAAGCATCCATGATGGTGGACCCTGACATATCGTTTAGATTTTTTTTCAGACTGTTTATTGTCAATTTATGTGATCAAAACAATTTAAATAAGTAAATTAATTATTTTAAAAGTAAAGGGAGAGTGTTTTAAAATTTTATTTATAGAATATTATCTTTTTGTTTAGAATAATTTATAATAAAAATAATATATAATGATGAAAACTTTGACAATAATAGAGGAGTGGTGGACTGTTTAATTTTGACCATTTAAAAATATATAGAATTAAGAATCAATGTAGTTGTATGTATAATACTCGATTATTAATGTGGAGTTACATATACGTTGCTCCATTTGTCATGTCTCCTATCTGTTGGTCCCATCTTTCAAGTTCAAATTTTGTTATGTTCAGATTTGTTAGGCTTATTATGATTATGTTGGATGATTCAAAAAAATAATCTATGTTAAAAAATATGCATGTTGTTTATTTTTTTTAAAAATAAATATTATAACATAAAAATATTATTATAATTATCAGATTAATTTAATTTTTTAAAATAATATATACAAAGAATCTTACAAAATAAATAATTTAAATCATCGAGATAAATTTTTTGATAAACTCCAAAACAGCAAGCCAAGTTCATATCTGAACTTCAAATAAGCCACCTCGAAACTCTATCACTAGTTCTCATATTATAAGATTTAGGTCAAGTTTGGAGTATTTAAAAAAAGTTAAAAAGTCAAAAAGTTATTTAAAAAATTAAAAAGTTAACACTATTTACCAAAAGTTAACAATTACGGCTGTACAACTCTCAATCCTAATTTTTCTTTACAAACCAATTTTTACAATTTTTTAATACACATTTTTCCATAAGAAGTCAAAAAGTTAATCCAAACATCCATATTTTTTCCCTCAACTTTTTAGTCTAAAAAGACAAAAAATACACTTATTTAGGACATCCCAAACAACTCCTTATTTTAGTTGTGATTAAAAAATTAATTTATTGATTAAAAAATAATTTTACAAAAAAATTAATTTAGTTTATAATTTTTTAGTTTTTTTAAAAAAATTCAATTTAACCACTTTAAAATTTGTTAGAAAAGCAAAAAGATAATAAATGTATCGTATAAATGTTTAACATTAACTGTTGAGATATTGAGTTCATTGTTTTAAAGAAAAACTATTGTTTTAGTGCTATTTTGGGAAGTTGGTAAAAATCAGCTTTTTTGCTTTTAACCAAGATTTTTTAGAGTGGTTTGGGAAGTTGGTAAAAAGTTGCTTTTAACCAAACTTTTTGAAAGTGATTTGACTAAAATACCCTCACTCAATTTAAAAAAATTACATTTTACCAAAACTTGCAAAATATAAATATTGAGGGTAATTATGTAATTTTCCAACTTGTTTTTTATACTTCCCAAATGCCAAAAAAAACGCCACTTGCGTTTAGTCCCAAAACGCAAACCTTGCGTTTTTGAAATTGTACTGTTCAATAGGCTCCGTTTGGCAATGAGATTTGGGACTATTTTAGTTATAAAAGATAAAATAGGTTATTTTATAATAAACAAAGCATTACATTCAACCCATGTCATTCACTCTTCTCTCACAAAAAATCAAAAGTCAAAAAGCCAAAAATCCTTTCCAAATCAAGCTTTTTAGCTCGAGGCTAAAATAGTTGAAAAAAATCAAAAAGCCAAAAACTTAAAATCAATTCACTTCCCGACGGAGGCTAAATTCTTAAAATATTTTTAAATTATCTCTCATAAATTTATATATTAGTACTCACAACTTGACGATTTCCATGAAATAACAATCATTCTACAAAACCAACTTGGACGTTACTCAGGTTTCTCCCCACCAAACCTTGTCTACCAGTAAAAATTATTAAACATGTTTACATCATTGTAGATTTGATTTAAATTGAATGGCTGGTCAAATAAATCAATATTAATTTTTTATCAATTTAATTTGTTAAATAATTTTTATTTTTTTACAATTTATAGGAGGAAATAGGAGAATACAAGGTTACATTGGCTGTTTGGAAAATTACTTATATTTAAGTAGGTTATTTTAGTTTTTGGTTATAGTAGGTTAAGATTTTTTATTTGAAAGATAATTGGATTTTTTGTTTTTAAGTGTAATGTTTGTGAGAAAAAATGAAATAATTATGGATTTAATGTGACATTTTATCTTATTAACTATTTTAACTAATTTATTTATTTATTTATTTTGTAAATTTTAACCTAAAAAACTAAAATGCGTTTAGTAGAGTTTTAGAATTCTAATTTGAGAATAAAGTTGTATATTAGTATTTGTTTGGGAAGCCTCGGATGAAATTTATTATAGCCTATTTTCAAAAAAATAGCCAAAAAGCATCCTTGTTGAAAACTTTTCAAAAAAAAAAAAAAAATATAAATTTCTTTGAGACGATTGTAAACCTGACCTACCTTTATCCTGATGGATATTTGTTACATCATGGCTAAATTACCATTTTGTCCCTTTATATTAATTTTAAAAATAAAAAATTAGGGATAAATTTGTCATTTTAAATTTAAACATCATTTCAACACACTTTCCAATACAACAACTCAACTAAAAAATCATCTCATCTTCCCAAACACAACTAAAATAGCCTACTAAAATAGCCAAAAAGCCAAATAGCCTACTGAAATAGCCACTTCCCAAACGATGCCTGAGTTTATGAGTTTTAAAATTATGATTTGAGTGTAAAAAATTTGTTTAGTTATGAGTTTTCAAAAGAATTTTAAATTGAGTTTGAAATTTTTTATGTAACATATGATATTTGATTCAAAAAACTTACAATTCATAATCAAACACACAATTCAAAATTTTATTCAAAACTCATAAAAAATTTAACTATAATTCCGAAAATATTTTTTATTTAAAATATAAAAATAACAAGTACCAAAAAAAAAAACATCTTATCTGAACATTTGTTTTGGTCAATCGATCGATAGCGTCGAGAGGATGGCCGAATAAGTCGTGTTTTCAAAAGTGAGTGTGGAATCAATTTTTAAAAACTCTAACCAAACACTACACTCAAATCAAGAGGTGGAATTGAGTTTAGAAATCTCCACCAAACACAGGGTTTATTAGAGAAGTGGATTAACTTTTTGGCTTTTTGAATTTTTTAACCTGGAGTTTAAAAGCTTTGTTTAGGAAGAATTTTTTAACTTTTTTAACTTTTTGTGAGAAAAAAGATATAATAATTATGAATTAAATATAATATTTTATCTTATTAATTAAAAAATTTATTTTATTTTTTTTTGTGTCTAAAATAATTTTAAACCCAACCTAACCCATGTTTTCAAACTGAGGCACAACCAAAAATTTTGCTGGTCAAACACTCCATACAGTAGTGCACTTGAACCGAGCATCACGTTTGGAAAGGAGGTGCATCATTTGGCAGGCTAGTCCTATTTCTTTATTAGCTAAAAAAAATATTATTTGTAATAGTATATGTTTTGGATAATATTTGTTAATTTTGTAAAAAAAAATAAAATTACGGTTTAACTTTTCTTAAATTGGTCATTTTAATTTGAGAAAATAGATTGTTTTAAGAAGTAAATTAAAAGTTGAATTTTATGAAAATTTTTTTTTTAAAAATATGTAAAAATATAAAGAGATAATATAATTCAAAAAAAATTAAAAGTCAAAAAAATAATTTTTTACGCACCTGTCAAAACAAGCCAATGTTTGGGGTTTAAGACTTCCTATCCCAAAATTTGTATCATTGACCTTCCTTGAGATATAAATATATGATCTCGCAATAGAGGTGTTTTAAAAAGTTGATAAAAAATTAATTTTTTTATTTTTTTGAACTTATTTTATTTTTTTTGCGGATAAATTATGTAAGAGGTGATATGACTCAAAATGAATAAAAAGTTAGAACTTGTTTTTTACCAGCTTTCCAAAAGACTCCATAATTACATTGAGTTCTTTTGAAATTTTAATTTATATAACACTTAGTTTCGTTTTCATCAATAATTTGTTAATTATATGAATTTAAAAATAATGTTGTCATCTATTTCACATGAAAATATATATTTTACATTGTTAATTTTTTACTTCATCTGGAAAGGGCTAAATTAGTTTCCTTTAGGAGGAATTTTTGATTTATTTATTTGGATATGATGGTTGTAAAAGAAAAATTGAAATGGTTATAGTTTGAATATAATATTTTATCTTATTAACTTATTTATGAGTTGTTTGGCATGTGTTATTTTAACATATTTTTTTATTTTTTTATTTTATTTGAGTCATCACTTTTTATTTGAGTTCGTCATCTCTACTAAATTGCACATATTTTTGTAAAAAATCAAATAGTATACTTATTTAGATAATTCCAATCAACTTCTTAGCCAATTTTATCTTTTTGTACTTATTTAGGCAAAAAAATTATTCAGGCAATTTGGAAACTTGATAAAAAGCCAATTTTTTTACTTTTTTAGTTTTTTTTACACAAAAAGTCACAAAAAAGTCCATTTTTTTTATACAGAAAGTCAAAAAATTAATTTTTTACTAATTTCTCAAAACACCACATTAAACAAATAACAATTTTATGTTTTCGTGTGGTGTTTTGAGAAGGATAATAAAAATTTTGACTTTTTGACTTTTGACTTTTAGGTGACTTTTTTTGACAAAAATTTGAATTATTTTAAATAAAAAAGTTGACTTTTGACTAAAAAAATTAAAAATTAAAAATTAACTTTTTGATGTGCTTCCAAAAGAACCCCGTATCATCTAAATTAATTTTTGATTCATTTTAATATCATTAAAAAAAAATTAATATAATTATATTTAAATTATAAAATTATTAGATTTTTTTAACCTCTCAGTGGAGGTCAGTATAATTACTCTTTTATCTTAAGCCATATCTCATGACATGACATGACATGACATAGTATTGCAAATTAATTAATTTTTATTTTGAGATAGAAAAATATTTGGGAGTATTAATTAGTGCTCCTACTAATTAGGTGACAGTGGGTTCCGTCAGTAATGATGTGATATTTTGGTCTTGAAGTTTTATTTTTTTATTTATTTTTTTATTTTTTTAATACATTAGTGCTATTAGTAGTAGTATTTTTAGTGAGATAAATCATTGTTGTTTCAGATATCACACTATGTGATGATATGATGGGGGCGAATGATAAAAGTTCGTGAATTTACAGCGATAATGATTCCATGTCGGCCAACTACATATTTTCTTCACATATGGATATTGAATTCATCATACGATATTTAGGTGGTGTTTGGGAAGAATTTATTGGGACTTTTTTGGTTATTTTAGTCACAAAAGATAAAATAGGCTTTTTTAGCCACAAAAAACAAAACATCGCATCGGCCATAATCATTACACTCATTCTCAAAAAAAGTCAAAAAGCCAAAAAAAAAAGCCACTAAACCAAACTTTTAAGCTAAAATAATAAAAAATCAAAAAGTCAGCCGTAAAGCGGAGGCTTAGGGGTCATTTGGGAAGGCAGTTTATAAATTGTTTATTCATTCATTGATTTATTTAAATTATATTATATAAATATATATAATTTTTTTTTCATCTCAGTTTATAAGTCATATCTAGAGCTGCAAATGAACCGAGCTGTTCGTGAACAGGCTCGGCTCGGCTCGGTAAGGGCTCGGCTCGGCTCGACTCGACTCGTTTAATAAACGAGCCGAGCTCGAGCTCGATTATTAACTCGTTTAGATTGGCGAGCCTCGCTTCGCTCGTGTGTTAAACGGCTCGTTTATCTATAATTAAATTATATAATAAATATATTATTTATATATTAAAAATATATAAATGCATTTTTTATATATTAAATAATATAAATAATATTTTTTATTTAAAAATTTATATTTAAATAATATAAATAATATTAAAAAAAAATTTATTGAAGCAATGAAACCACTCGAGTTAAAATAAAAATTAACTTGAGCCGAGGCAGGAGGCTCGAGCCGATCCCTGCTCGAGGCAGGCTCGAGCTCGATCGCCAAATAAGCAGGCCGAGGCTCGAGCTCAACAAGGCTCGGCTCGACTGGCTTTGCACCTAGTCATATCTAAAATAATTTTTAAATTTATTTTTTTATTTATTATAAAAGATATATAAAAAATAAAAAAATAATGTAATTTAAATAAGTCAAAAATCTAAAAAGTTAGCTTATAAGTCACTTATCAAAAAAGACCTTAATAAGAGCATCTACAATGGAGCTGCTAATGTTAGTGTTAGTGTCAGTTGTTAAGATTTAGCTAGCAATGTTTGTTGTTAGGTCGTGCAATGGAACTGTTAAGGGTAGTATTAGTCCACTTTGTTAGTGTCAGTTGTTAGTGCGTTTGTTATCTGCAGCTAGTATTCTAGTGAAGGAGGAGAAGTGAGTTTTTTGTCTTCCGGGTTGACCGGTCAACGGCAAATTATTATTATTATTATTATTTTTAACTTTTTGGATTTTTTTTTGGACTTGAAATTTAATTTTGGGCTTGAAAATTTTTATTAAACTAAATTATTTATTTATTTATTTTATTATATACACATATATATATATATATTTAACACACCCTTAACACATCCATTGCACCACCACTCACTCTCTAAAATTAACAAACTCTCAACACATCTTAACAAATATTTTCTCACCCCACTTTTATCACTTTTTCTCATATAACACACTTTAACAAACAATTTTGGCTATCCCATTGTGAATGCCCTAATTTAGTGGAAGAATTAACAATATACAATTAAGTATAGAATTGATTATTCAATTGGATTAGTGAGATATATAATTTTTTTTTCATGTTTATTTTATAATAAATATAAAAATATACAATCTCAATTATATATATATTTACATTATTAGTTATAGGATTAAAAAAATCTACTAAATTTGATAGATAGAATCTCAATTGTAATCTGATTCAGTTGTCAAAAATTGCAACCAAACACTGAAGAATGAGTCCAATAGATTGATAAGTATTGAAATATGAGTCATATAGATTAATAATTACAATCCTATACTATAATCTGCACAATCAAATATACTTTTAAGATAATGTACAAATAATATCATAATTGTTGATTCAAGCAAAACTTAGATAACGTTGGATAGAATTTTCTAAATAGGAATTATATTTTAAGTTTATGAGTTTTGGAATTATGATTTGAGTGTAAAAAATTTATTTGATAAATGAGTTTTGAAAATAGTTTTGAATTAAGTGAGAAATTTTTGATGTGACATATGATATCTGATACAAAAATTTAAAACTTATAAATAAACACATAGTTCAAAAATCTATTAAAAACTCATAATTTTTTTTAAAAAAATTCAAAAATATTGTTTTATTAAAAATATATATATATATATATATAACTAGTTCCAATTACCACAAAAAAAAAAAATGTACTGTTCAGGTCAACCACCTGGACGTCTAGGAGGATGACTAGTAGGCCAAATTTCAAAATTTAAAAAAGTCTTGAAGCGAGTTTTCAAAAGAGGTGGAATTAATTTTTGAAAACTTAAACCAAACATCATACTAGAATGTAGGGGTAGAATTATGATTCCAAAACATAACCAAACATAGCCTCATCAATTTTTCAAAACTAAACCAAACATCATACTAGAATGTAGGGATAGAATTATGATTCCAAAACACAACCAAACATAGCCTCATCGTTATAAAAAAGTCTAACCACGTAAGTCACGGACTTGTACACATGTAGGAATTCAAACTCATACTTTTGACATTAGATACAATTCGTTTAGATCTGGAAAGCTTATCCTATCAATTATATGTATTGTTGCACGAATGATTAATTTCTAAAGGAGTGAAACTTAAAACCTCAAAATTTATGCCCCAAAACCTTACTGACAAAATGCCACATCCCTTAGGTTAAAACTTACGTACAAGATCCATGTGAATCAACGACGCATAAGATAATTACAAAAGCTTACAATTCACGGAGGCTTGGTTTGAGAAGCGGGTTAACTTTTTAATTTTTCTGGTTATGT
The DNA here is from genome assembly GCA_025200525.1 of Camellia lanceoleosa. Classification (NCBI taxonomy): domain Eukaryota; kingdom Viridiplantae; phylum Streptophyta; class Magnoliopsida; order Ericales; family Theaceae; genus Camellia; species Camellia lanceoleosa. The sequence goes on from JANUSC010000400.1 coordinate 91,458, forward strand.
TAGTTTGGGGTTAAAAAGGTTGATTTGGAAAAGATTTTGACTTTTTAAATTTTTTTAACTTTTTTATAAAAGAAAGAATATAATGATTATGGGTTGAATGTGATGTTTTGTCTTAACTTTCGTTTGGCAAAGACTTTTTTAGTTAGTTTTTTTGACTTTATTCGATTGGTATTCTTGATTGACTTTTTTAACTTTTTAACTTTGGAATAGTGAATTTTTTTGTCTTCTTGTGATTTTAGGCTTTTTGTGATTTTTTGACTTTTTTTTTTTTGTCTTTTTCTGATTATTTAGTCCAAAATGATAATCAAACATCACCTTATTAAACTTAAAAAAATCTATTTTATTTTTTTGTGACTATTTTAGTCTCAAATCCATCCAAACTCACTTTCAAACAACCCCAGAAGCAACGACTTAGGAAATTTTGACGTTAAACAAACGTGACCCATGAGTTTTCAGTATTTTTTTCCAATGAGGAAGCAAAATTAAACGATTATTTCTTTTTTAATTAAAAGTGTGGCATCATTTTCATGACCATTGGAAAATATGATACATACCTCATAAAGAAACCATTGGAGCATTTGGTCTTAACCCATGTTTTAGAGACGTTGACCCCCTTTTTAATTGAATGAGAAAGCTATATGGGAGGTGCACCAATATTGCAGGAGACTGACTCTTCTAATTAGTAAATAAAATTGGAAAACTCAACTATTAACGGCTATAAATAATATTAAAAAAATGTACACTGTATGCACTTCTATCTTCAATTATTGGATTTAAAAAAAAATAAAATTGAGCTATTAATTATTATTATATTACCCTACAACAAATTAAAATTTTCAGAACAAAATTACTTTTTAAAAACAAAATATTTTAATTACTAAAAGTGTCATTATTATATTTTGAATGATAAAATTAGATATTTAATAATGACTTACTACCTTTTTTGGCATTAAAATATCTCTCAAAAAATAAATTTTCTCACGAAATTGTTTGTTTCTAAAAGTGCATTTATTAGCAATATGTCAAAATTTTGTGCAAAAGGTCTATTTCTTTTATTTTTTTCCTTTATACTTTTTGAGACAGTTTTTATATGACTAGGATTATTCTCACTATGTTTTTTGTATATATAAAAAATTGAATAAAAAATATGATCTCTAAATTCCTTATATATTTGTAGTATTAAGTAGAGTATACTATTAATTCTAATAATAATTAAAAATTATTTGAGTTGTAATCAAAATCATCACAATAATTAATTATCGTTACTAACATCACTCTACAACATAACAAAATATTATAATACCACATAATTAGCTTTTGATTTCATAATTTGTTGATCCGACTATCATAATGGTCCAAACTAAGTTTAATAATATGGTTAGTAATCAACACTAATAAGTTTAGTATTATACGACCCAAACAAAGTTTGATCAAACTGGCGAATCTGATGTCCATTGTTTGTGGATTTGATTCTCCATTGCCGGCCTCACCTTTTCATTTTCTCTTTAGTCTAATGACAAAATACTATGTAATATGTAGAAAAACACACACATAGTTTACGCACTTTTTGAATCATTTTTTTATTTTTAATTTTTTTTCAATGTTGTGGGCTATCGCTCCACTACGGTCTACGACATGGGCAGCAGCCTTTCTCAGCATGATACACGAGAAAAGAATATTTTGGTCATAATAAAAATTTAAAAATAAAAATTAAAAAATTGAAAAAAGTGGAATTATTATTGTTGCTCAAGGATGCTTTTGATTTGGATTGTATAAATAAATAAACTGTTAAAGAAGCTCATGTTAAGTATTTCAAAAGATGGGCTTTTGTTAGAGCATTTTTAATCGATATTTTAAATTTTACATTAATATTTTAAAAGTAGAAAATTTAACATATTACTAAAGTTTTTTTTTTTTTTTTTTTTTTTTTTGTAAATGCCAAATTAACATATGATAATTTGTCACTTAAATTTGAACTTGGTTAGATAAACTTATATACATTTTAAATATATATATATATATATAAATCAAACTAAACATATTTAAATTTGTTTTTAAAAATTATTCCCTTAAATTTTCATTCAATATCACTTTTTTCCCTTCAACTAAATAATGAAACATCCCCCCCCCCCCCCCCCCCCAAAAAAAAAAACCCTCAAAATGTATCAATATAAACTTTGTTATATAAATTAATAAAAAAATTTGATATGTGACTTGTACATAATATCACGAGGAACATAAATTTTTAATGATGAAAAGTGTATTAAAATAATTCAAATTATGTTTGTAAAGCTGATAAAATGTGTAAAATTATGGTACCCACAAGTTTAGATGAATTAATACACTTTTTTTAATATGAAATCTATAATTTTAATTCAATCAAATAATATGTACTCCTCACATGTGAGTAAATTATCTTCGTAATATACATAGAAAGTTAAGGTTTCTTTAACTAAAACTAAAAATAAAAAAATATTTATTTTTTGACTTATTTTTGTTATTCCTAAACTTCCTTTTTTTATTTCAATTTTGAGGTAATGGACTTGATGATTCTAAAAATTAAACATAATTGAGTCAATTATTAAATATGAAAATAAGCCAAATTTTATAATAAAAAATTACGAAAACTAGTTTATTTTGTCATTAAAAAAGTTTCAATTTATTTTTAATTTTATGTACATGAGATATATGTAAAGGTCTTTGAAAAAAAAAATTGATACTTAAAAAAAAGAGTATGAAAATCATTTGGATTATAAAATATTAATTTTTAATTAGCTGAATTTAGACCTCGTTTGGTATTCAACTTATAAATGAACTTATTAGCTTAAAATATGAGTTTATAAATAAATTAGTTCTTACAAAAAATAATTCCTTAGGCATAGCCAAATGATAGTTGACCAATAGTAAGGAGTGGTTTGGGATTGACATTTTTTGCGATTTTTTAATAGCTTTCTTTTGTTTTTTGTATTTTTTTTTTAAATTTTAAAAAGTTTTACACTTTTAAATTATACTTAATTAAAAGGACTAGAAAAGTTAATTTTGTTTTTTAATGTCCACTCAAAGGAAAAAAGAACTAAAAAACAGTTGACTTTATTGTGTTTTTTTTTTTTTTTTTTCAAATATTTTGTTAACGCTTTTTAAATCATTCTACATTAGATGGCCGCCCGGGGGGGTTATAGACAATAAATTCAAAAAGAAAAATGTTTGGTAGCTCAAAATTTTGTGATTCAAATCTGTCAAAACGACGTGTTTTACATCGTTTTACACTAAAAATGACGTCATTTTGAGTGATTTGAGCCTTTTGAACTACAAAATTTTGAGCTACCTAACATTGTTGATTTAAAAAATTGAGACTTTTTTTAGCTAGAAACCAAACAAGGGCTAAATATTTTGAATAATTAGGCCTGTTTAGTTTCACTTATAAATTAATTTTTATAACTATAACTTCTTAGATTATTAGTTTAAAAATTTTAAAATAAATTGTAAATATTTTTGGCAAAATTTCAAATAATTTGTGAAAAAAAAAAGAAGAACATATTTCGGTAAATAAGTTGTCCCAAATTTAATTCATAATGTTGTTAAAAGCTATAATTATGAGAAAAATGATGGGACACTTTGGTCTATACTTATTTAAAAGTTTCAAATAAGTTGAAAAAAAAATATAAATTATAATTTTAAAAAATCTCATTTTTATCAAAAATGATTTGGACCTCAAAAAAAAGTCCCCCTAATCCCCCTAATTTCCTTTTTGGGAAAACTGTTTTTTTTTTCCTTTTTCTGTTTTTTTTTTTTTTTTTTTTATTACTTGAAATGGGAATTCGGGGGATTCGGGGCCCCCGAATTCGAGGTCCCAATCCGGACTGCATTTTTATAAGCCTAACAAATTGTCAAAGTTAAGGTGTCATTTGGTAACACTTACGTTTTCAAATTTCTATTTATATTTACAAAAATTTAAAAAACTCAAATAAAAACTTGTTTGGTAAAATTTTTGATTTATAAATCAGTGATTTCAATTTATAAATTTGGTCAAAAAATGAAAATACAAAAAATGTGTTTCCGTTTTGAGTTTTGAGTTTATTTTTTTTGTTTACCACCCAACACTAGCCACTTGCCTGCCACTCCTACCTTTCACCGCTACACCTACCACCGCCACCACCATCTACACCACCACCACCGCCCACCTCGCCACTACCATCCACCACCGCCATTACCATTACCCACTTACTTGCCACCACTCCTGTCGCCTTACTGCCACCACCACCACCGCCATTGCCCACCACGCCACGCCACTTCGCCACCACCACCACCCATCACCACCGCCACCATTCACCGCCACCACCATACCACCACCACCACCACCACCATTACCACCACCACCACCCATTCGGCGCCCACTACTACCCACCACCACCACCACGCACCACCCACTACCACCACCCTGCCGCCACCCCACCGCCGCACCATCCACCACCACCACCACCACTCACCGCACCACCACCACCACTTCGCCACCACCCACCTTACCACCGCCATCACCACCCCGCGTCACCACCACCCACCACCACCACCACCACCACCACCACCCACTTGCCCCATCCTTCACCCACCACCACCATGCCGCCACCGCCACCACCCACCCACCACTGCCACCACCACCACCACCCACCTGCCACTACCACCGCCACCACTCACTCGCTACCACCGACCATCTTGCCACCGCCACCATCACCACCCACCACCTACCTGCCACCACCCGCCACCACCACTTTTCCACGTTTTTGCCACTACTTGCCATTTCTCACTCTTTTTTATATTTAAAATTTTTTTTAAACATTTTGTCAATTACCAAATGCGTTTGTAGTTTATGTTTTTCTAAAAATAAACAAAAAATAAACAAAAACTAGTTTATAAAATTTTTGTAAATATAAACTGAAAACGTAAATGTTACCAAACACACCCAAAAAGTTATAACTTAAAATTCGAATCAATATTTTTTCAAGTAAATGAGCTAAATTATTTACGTTTGGGATGTGGGTTGGTTTTTGGCTTTTATTTTTAAACTATTTTATCTTGGGGCTAAAAGTCTCGTTTGAGATAGTCTTTTGACTTTTTGATATTTGTGATAAAAAAAAATAAACTGATTATGGTTTGAATGTGACATTTTGTCTTATTGACTTTTTAACCTATTTTATCTTTTTGTGGTTAAAATAGCCAAAAAGTCAAGTTTCTTGGCGTGCCAAATGAAGGCTTAAAAGTACGGTCAAATGGGCCTAGTGAGCGATGTTAAGAAACTATTTAAACGAGACATGATAGTTATTAAGGGTTCGTTTGAGTTGTGAGTTGATTTTTTGGTTTTTTAGTTTTTTAGTTTTTTGAATTTTTTATTTTGGGATTAAAAAGTCTCATTGGGATAAGTCTTTTGGCTTTTTTGATTCTTGCGAAGAAAAAAATGAAATGATTATGGATTGGATGTGACATTTTATTCTATTTGACTAAAATAGCCTACTTTGTCCTATATGACTATTTTACTCCAAACACTCTTCCTAAACCGGACTTAACTAATCTCATTGGGATAGGTCTTTTGGCTTTTTTGATTCTTTTGAGGAAAAAAATAAATGATTATGAGTTGGATGTGACATTTTGTCCGACTAAAATAGCTTACGTTGTCCTATATAACTATTTTATTCCAAACATTCTTCCTAAACCGAACTTAACTAATCTTATCATATTTTAGTTATTTTAAAGGATTAATTATTATAATAGTTATTTTAATAAAATTATTCAAGAATAATTATATTTTTTTGAGAATATGAAAAATATTATATTAAAAAACAACAATATTACATAAGTGGGACCCCAAGAAAACTATCCTAACTAAACAACGAAACAAAAAACAAATAATAAAAAACCAAAAACAAAGCCACCCAAAAAAAAAAAAAACACACAGTTATGGGCCAAGGAATAATTATATTTGAATAGGCTCTTTAAATAATCTGTGTGTATATAGATAGATAAAATAAAGAGTAATATTATAATGCATAGATAAAAAAGAAATTAGACAAAAGAAATTGTATAAATCTTTTTATATTTTAAGACCATCTCCAACGCTGTACCAAATCTGATATCAAATTTAAATTTTGATGAAAATGATACTGTTCATGGCTCCAACCGTTCACCAAAGCTGGCACCAAAATGAGATTTCACCAAATCTTTCATCAGATCGACGAGGAAGAAATAAATTCACCAAAACAACATTACGGACCGTTGGAGAGGAGGACCGTCGACCAACGGTTGGCCGGCGGTTGACCAACCGTCAACCCGTAAAAGGTTCAAAGTTGACAAAAATTCAAAATTCAAAAAAAAAAAAAAATTTTTTGCCTAACGGTCGACCGGTCGATTACCGATAAATCCAAAAAAAGTTCAAAAACTTCAAAAAAAAGGTTCAAAAAATTCAAAAAAAAAAAAAATTTTTTGGGCAAACCGTCAGCGGCGATCGACCACCAGTTGTCCGGGACAAATTTGAGAATTTGGTGAATCGTTGGACATCATTATCAAATTTGATGAAATGGATACTTTTTGACTCAAATTTGGTGAAAAATTTGAGTAAGCGTTGGAGATGCTCTAACTAGTAAAAAGGAAAGAGTACTGTGGGAGTTGCTTTTAAAGATTTTCTAAAATGACTTGATGAGTGATTATTTAGCCTTAATTCGGGATATGGGTTAGTTTTTTAATTTTTTAACTTTATGATTATTTTAGTTTGTGCTTAAAAAGTCTTGTTTGGGATTGAATTTTTAATTTTTTTGACTTTTGTGAGGAAAAAAAATGAAATGCTTATGGTTTGGATATAACATTCATCATCTCTCATGTTTTGTCTTATTAACTTTTTAGTCTATTTAGTCTTTTGTAACTATTTTAACCCAAACCATTCATGCCAAACATACCCTTAGTGATTTTAGAATAACGTTTTACATCATTTATTATTTTGACACATTTTAAATTATCACTTAAAAATTGAAGAGATATAGTAGTTTGAGTATGATTTATTTGAAATTTTTTTGATTTTTTACAAAATTCATACAAAAAAATAGAGAAATGATATGATAAATTATAACAAATAAGCCAATAAACAACTTATTGTTGCCCAATGATCTCTAAATCTCATTATTTGAATCAACCATGTTTGGGATGAATTTTTTTAACTAAAATGATCAAAGAGACAAAACACTCAATTATATTATTATCTTTACTTTTTTACATATCTTTTTATACAAAATTAAAAAATTAATTAAAATAATTTATTCCCAAATGTGAGATTTAAACACTACGGACATGTTTGGTTTGCCTCTTAAAATATGCTTTTGGAGAAAAAAATTTAAGAAATATGTTTGGTTAAAAAAATTCAAAATCACTTTTCTCTCTACTAAATATCAATCAGTTATTTTTTTTTTCTCTCTCTCCTCCTCAATTACTTTTTCTTTCGCACCCATCTATTTAACTATAACAAAAAAAAAAAAAAAAAATCCCAAACTATTAAACTATTTTCAAAATATACAACCAAACAAAATTTTAAATTTTCTAAATTCTCTCCAAAAAAATATTTTTTAAATAATGTCTCAAAATATAAATAAAAAAAGGCCCACATATTTTCATCAATATCACTAAGGCCTTATTTGGGAAGGGCTATTTGGACTAAAATAGCCAAGAAAAATATATATATATTTTTTCTCATAATAATTAAATCAACTGAAAAAAAAAAAAAAAAAAGAAGTCAACCAACTTCTCAAATACTAGACTAAAATAATCAAAAAAAAAAAAGTTAAAAAGTCTACTAAAATATCTAACTTTTCAAACAAGATCTGAATAATTTTTGAGACAATGTATATCAGAGAATTCTTTTGATAAATTAATAAAAAAATATAATAGTGTGTTTAGTTTCACTTTTCTGAATTTAATTTTTTGGAAATTGAGTTTTTTATTTTTTATGTTTTTTTTAGTGAATATTTTTAAAATTTTAGGTAATTTTTTAAATTTTTTTAGATGAACCTCATTTAGATCTATCAAAAAATTAAAATATTTATAAAAAAATCAATAAATACAAAAGAATATGAAAAATGTACTAAATTTTTATTTTTTTTATATTTTTTATATTTATTAAATTTTCTAAAGATTTTTTCACAAATATTACATATTTTAAGTGTATTTATATTAATTGTATTTAAAAATTAAAAAAACTACTTGAATATTAAAAAAATTAGTGAAAATAAAAAATAAAAAAAAATTAATATTTTAAAAAGTGAATCCTAAAAAAAGGAACCAAACCAGTTGAATATTAATTATTAATTTCTTGGTTTTTGATAAATATATTTTGCTGACACGGAACTAGGGGTGCTAGCGGATCGGTTTTGTACCGTTTACGGTTCGATTTTGATCGGTTCGCATCTATGCGGTTTGGAAAAAAGTCAACCCGTAACCGCCCGCAGTGCGATTTGCGGTTTGTGCGGATAGGATTTGCAGATGTGCAGGCGGTTGCTGGCGGTTTGCGGTTTATACTTTTTTCTTCAAAAATTAATTTTTGAATTTTTTTTTCCCTATCGAATTTAGGCAACAGATTCACTTTATATATTTATGATCATTTAACAATAATTTTGTGATGAGTTTACAAATAAAAATTGAATATCAATGCATTAAACGAAAGTACCCAAAACAAAGAGATCATACACTAGCATTTTTGCCATGAAAAAAATGTATATCAATACATTAAAAAATGTATGTCAATGCATTAAAGATTGTACTTAATAAAAAATGTTAGTTTAGTAATCAATAATCAAACTAAAAATTCCACCGACCACCAGAAGAAAAATTTTATTAGGAAAAAGTGAATGAGTCACAAATGAAAATCATATAAGAAATCAAATTTAGGACTTGATAATTTTACGATATTAAGAAAATTAAGAAATATTTAAAAATAAGAATCCTAATGTCATAGAGAATATAATGGTGTTTCTGTTAAAGTTACAAAGTTGATATATAAAAAATAATAATAACTAAAGACGGTGGTTTTGCAGGTTATGAATTTAACCCGCGATCCGCTGACAACCCATAAATTTATCATATTTCAAACTATATCTACTCACATTATATTTGCAAGGAAAATGGCTGAGACCCCATTGGGGCATTGGGAGTCCTCTCTGATTGGTCCAAAAGTTGATTTTTTTTTTTTTTTTTTTGAAATTTTTGGCCATTGGCAACGCCCCACCTGACACTGGGGTGCTGGGGTCGCCCCCACTGAGGGTCCCAGCATTGCCCTATTTGCAAAATCACCAATTTATATACGAATTGAACGATTTGAACGATTCGGATAAACTGTTGTCCACCCCTCCACGGAACCGTGTAATTCTCCCAATAATTTTTCCTCCGCGAAACCACTTTTCACATGGGCCCACATCTCAAATCGTATCGAGATAGATATGGGCGAAATAAATACTTTAGGCGCGAAATCTACAAAGGTAGCTGGGAAGGCGTGCGAGTGCGCTCATCACAAACATCATTGTTATATTTTCTTGATACCACACCTAATTGTTGGCCCTGAAATCGGAAGAATTTATTAGTTAGTCGAGAAACATCACGTGATGATGTATTAATCAATCATAATTTCTACATATCTTTATATTTTTTAATTTTTAATATAAAATTATGGAGTTAATTCTATGATATTAAGATCTTATTTGTCATAATTTAAAAAATTAAAAAATCAAAAAGTCGTTATTCTATTTAACTTATTAGTTTTAGTTTTTGAGAAGTGAGTTTTTTTTTTTTTTTTTTAGTTATTTTAATCTGGAGCTAAAAAGTTTGATTTGGGAAGAGTTTTTTTTTTTTTTTTTTTTTTGTGAGAAAAAATATAATGATTATAGATTGAATGTGATGTTTTGTGTCTTATGTTAAAAAGTCTATTTTGTTTTTCATGACTATTTTAGCAAAAAAAAACCACAAAATCCACTTTCCAAACATAGCCATCATCTTATTTAAGTTATATATTCTATTTACCATATTACTTCAAACCCAACCCATACTCAATTCATATTTCATAAAAAGTGTACTTATTTAAACCATCTCAAACCACTCCTAAGCTTTTGTTTGGGACGTGATTTAATTTTTTGATTTTTTAACTATTTTAACTTGAGATTAAAAGGTCTTGTTTAGAATGAGTTTTTTTTAGTTTTTTTACCAGAAAAAATAAAATGATTATAATTTAAATATCACATTTTATCTTATTAAAATTTTAATCTATTTTATTTTTTATAACTAAAATAAATAAAAAAAATTCATGTCAAATATAACCTAATTAAAACACATTTGAAGCATTACGTTGCCCCAAAATTAACCAATAACTTCATGCGAGGCCGGTGGCATTGTTGCATCAGGCATGTACAAATGAAAATCTCACCAGCTTTGGTACGAGAACGTGCCTTCTTTTTTTTTGCGCTCAAAAGACAGTGGTTAGCAATATTATTTTAAAATATGATGAGTTATATACATATATGGAAATTATATTGTATAAATACACATAATAAATTAAATAAAACAGTGAAATAAATTCATTGATAAATAATTATTATTTTATTTATTTGGTATATTATATTTATTATTTCATTTGTTACAATTATTTTAATTTAATGAATTTTATCACTTTAATAATACAATTAATAAAAGGATAAACTATCAATAAATCATAATAGTTAAACTAATTTCTATCAATTCCTATTGAAAATAAATCCTATTAAAATCAGATATTAAAATAAATTTTGTGATGATTTTTTACATATCACTAAAAATTGATATTTTTGTGACTTTTTTTTTTTGGTCACAATTTTTATAAATTATTGCTAAAATTTATAATTAATGTTATTTTTAATGACAAATTTTCAAACTGTAACCGAAACTTAAAAATTAATGACTTTTTTGTGTCGATTTTTTAAAAATATCGTTAAAACTTATAATTAGTAACATTTTGTGATAATTTTTAAATTGTCGCTGAAAATTAATAATTAGTGATATTTTTAATAGTGTTTAATGAAAAATATTATTAATTCTTACAAAATTTATTAGACAATAAATTTATTTATTAAGATATATACGTAGATCTCCCACAATAAAAAAAACAAAATGATCAAATGGTAATTAAATATTACAATTATAATAATAATAATATTTTTTAAAAAAAGTAACACGTAGGACGGCCAATGGTAATTGGAGTGAGGAGCTATCTAGAAGAACAATTCAATAATTTTATTTAACCAGCCCACATGGTTAGGTTTGTGTTCGGTTGGTACTCTGGTAGAGTCTTCCGCATCTGGAAAGTGGGTCCGCAGCATACGATCTTCGGCTCGGCTTTTCAGCTTGGCTCGCTAACTCATTTTACTTATGAGGAACGTGGACCGGCATTTTTGGTGGGTCCTACTCTATGGCCGGTTCGAGAATCCAACTTAGAAAAATGTTATAGAATTGAAATTTTTTATTAAAATTATTATATAGTTGTGAGACTTACACAAATTTATATGTGTGTTTATCTCACATCATGTAAGAGTTTTGGTAGATTATTTAGGCGTTGTTTGGAAAGTGGGTTTGTTTTTTGATTTTTTTAGTCTGGATTAAAAAACTTCATTTGAGAATGATTTTTTAACTTTTTTTTATGAGTGAAGAGTGTAATAATTATGTGTTTGATGTGATATTTTATTTTTTGTGACTAAAATAGCCAAACAAACCATAAATAACTCTTCCCAAACGGAGCCTAAAATTCTTAATATGATTCTTCAAGTTAGGATTAAAATAATAAATAAATGACGAAAAATATTAAAATATTACATTATATATATATATATATTTTACAATCATCTATTTAATTATAAAAAAATTACAAATCAATCAAAATATAATTTTTTTCCATATCATAAACTAATTAAAAAATTAAAAATTAACTAAAATAATAAAATTTACAAGCGAGGTGGGATGGTTCGACAATGAAAGAGATTTGTCGCCAACTCAGCGGTATCAGATATTTTGTGGATGGTTAAGGATATGTTGGCATGACATCTTATTAGTACTGAGATGAGAACGCAATTGGGATTGTTTGGTGTGGGGTTATTTTAATAGTTTTTTAATTTTTTTTTTTAAAAAAAAAAATTAAAAAAGAGATGGCGTGATTAAAAAAAGATAAAAGGTGACAGATGCAAATAATTACAGTAATTGTTGTGTTTTTTTGGCGTGAATTTTGCTGATCGTTGAAGAGAGGCCTTATCTTTTATAGATTTTGTCTTTTTCTTCTGAGTATCTTGAAGCCAATAATTGTTGTGAACAAATGGATAGTTAGATGATGGAGTGAATCTTCAAAACTAATCTTCCGTGGATACAAAAATTCAAATAGTCAAAAAGGTTTAAATTCTAAAAATCTAAAAGTCCAAAATGGTAAAAGAAATATAGACTTTGTGGCTATAATACTTCTAAAATTTTTAAAGAGTCTAATTATGAAGTGCATGGTTTTTTTTTTTTTTTTTTTTTTTTTTTTTTCACCCTTACATTCTATCTGAAAGATTTTCAAGATCTGCTACGGAGAGTTGATCGTAAAAATCGTCTCCATTATCTGGTTCATTTTCCCATTAGTTATCTTGGTATTCTCCTTCCATTATCGGTGACTCATGAGATACTGTGGTCATGAGAGATTACTGTGGTCAACAAGTACCTTTAGCGGTTTTTACTATCATCTTTAATTAAAAAATTATTGGTGAGCCTTCGGACGTCACATGATCATACTCTATACTAATCATAATTTATCATGTCTCTCATATTTTCCCATTATCTAATACAAATTTGTGGACCTCATGCCTCCAACAATCATAATACTATTAGAGTATTACGTGACAGCAGTGGCGGAGCCACATAGAGGCCAGGGGGTCATGTGCCCTCCTTCGGTTTTGGAATTATTTTTTTTTCACATAGGTATACAAATAAAATTTTAAACAAAAATAATATTTAGAATAAAATATCAATGGTATTTCTAAAATAATCAAAACAATAGTGATTGTTTTATTGAAAATAATGAATTATAACAAATTATATTTTTATGGATAAAAATTTTGTGAAAAAATCTCAATATATTGATGATATCCATCATTATTGATATATAAATATAATTAATCTCACTATATATATGTAAAAGTTACTAGAGTGTTAGTTATATTTATATGCGGAGTCCACCCTTCATATATTGCTTTACTATTAGTTAGTAATATCACATGTCAATGATGATGTGATATCAATATTATATAAAATTTTTACTCAAATTTTGTAAAAATTTAATTTGTTTTACCATTATATAATTTATTTTAAGACTTAATATATAACTTTTTTATATTGTCCATGATATACTAGTTATACGCATTACTTTCTTTTTGATTTTACTCGAAATTAATTGTAAAATTTTATGTGAAATATTTTTGTAATAATTTATTTAAGTTTTTGTACTTAATATTAATTCAAAAAATATTGTTATCTTCTTATTATTAGTTATGGAAAAAAAATTTGAAATTGTAATTAATAAATTCCCTTTCAGATTTAGTTTTTTTTGTCTTCGTCACTGCGTGGCGGTACTCCGAAATCAACCAATAACTTCACCTTTAATTATCTGACAAGTTTTTATTTTTATTTATTTTCAAAATAAAATTTTAAAATATTTATGTAGCAAACATATTTTTTATTTTAGTTTTATTCAAAATAAACTAGTAAAAACAATAAATTGTAAATGTTATCAAATGACATCTATGCTTTATTATTGGATAAATTATGTTGGTAGTTCTTTCATTTTGTCACTTATATCATTTCGGTTCTTACTGTTTCAATTTATTTAATTTTAATCCTTAATTTTAGATCTTACATTAATTTGGTTCAATTAATAATGTCAATAAATTTATGACAAAAAATAATTATCAAGTTAGTTAAGGTTAAGTCATTGAATTGATCAAATTTCTAATTTTATCCTTAAAAACATAATACATGCAACTCTTGTATGTATTTACTCTAAAAAAAATGCTATCAATTTAAGTTAATTAGATTAATTTGGTGATACACTCCCAATTAGCCCAAAGAAAGTGATGAATTTTGATAGTACAAAAGTTTTGAAATAGTACTCTTCTTCCTATGTGTTGGTGAAAAACATAAAAATATAAAAAAATTATTATGAAATATTAAGAGAAAACTAGGATATATAACATTATTTAAGTAGTACTTTGAACTAATGCGAAATGTTTCTCTCCTAACTACATAAGAAAGATAGTCTATCTCATTCTTAGGAGTTGTTTGGAGTGTCTTAAATAAGTATATTTTTTGTTTTTTTAGATTAAAAAGTTGAGAAAAAAAAGATAGATATTTGGGTTAACTTTTTGATTTTTTATGAAAAAAATGTGTATTAAAAAATTATATAAATAAGTGTATAAGAGAAGTGATTGAGTAGCCCGTACAGTACCTAGGCAGTGTAGTCGACTGTTAGGAGATGAAAAATGGTTGCCTCCTTTTCGGGCTTGAATTGGACGGTGTTGTTTGCCCCGTGTGGATCCACCACGAGTCCCATTTTGCTAATCAGAACCGTTTAATATGTAAAACTCGTCGAGTACTATATGTTTGTAAAAAATCACGTTGATCGGATATCGATAGCTATCTGATCGTGTTAGTTTTTTTATCAATCGTGTTAGTTTTTTTATCAATCGTTAACTATAACACCATCTATTGTTTATACAAAACTGATTTAATCATGTAGCTATCCATATCCGATTAACGTGATTTTTTACGAGTATATAGTAATCGATGAATTCTACACATTGAACGGTTTGTATTATCAAAACGAAACCCATGATAAGCCCCCACTGACCCAACATTACCCTCAAATTTAATATATATATATATATATATATTTCCACCCCCCTTGACAGCCTTTCCATCAATTCTCAGTACCAGTCACGTCCTTGTATTAAAATATGTAATAAATTAATTTTTTTATATTTTTAATTTGTGAATAGTGATAATTTTTTAACTTTTTTAGCAACTTTTTAACTTTTAAATTTTTTTTAAAGATACCAAACTAGGCCTTAGTTTTTCTTTCTTTCTTTGTAATGTGATTTATTAGTAGCATTATATAAATAATGTGGCACAACCATGCTCAAATTAGATTGATCCACAAAAAGTTTAAAAAAATATTAATAATTGTCAAAAGTTTGTCGATAGTCTTGATATATTTAATTATGTGAAAAGTATTTATAAATATTTAAAAATATTTAATTATGTGAAAAGTATTTATAAATATTTAAAAATTATAAAAAATAATTTTAAATTTGTATTTCTCTCTCTTAGTTGTCGTCTATTAAATTATCATCACACATCACACATGAATCATTATTTTTAAAAATTGTTTGATAAGTCATAAATATAATGAGTTGCATTTGTAAAACTATAAAAATGTATATTCGCTTTTTATCATTTACAATCAGTAGCCCTTACTTTGAAACTAAAGTCTGAGCTGTCTCCAATTTTCATTTGGTTGGATTTATAGGCTGAATTTTCAGTAAGTTTCTTTTTATATTCATATTATTAATTTTTTTGTGGGCCTTTTAAGAGGTGTTTTTACTTTAAGAAAACAGAATAAAAAATGATTAAAAAAAATTAGTTTAAATCTATATTTTGTCAAAACATATAATTCCGAAAAATGTAATTTGATGAAAATTTTGATTACAATAAAACATTATTTGCACAAAAATATTTTAGAATTAACTATTTATAATGTATAATTAATTATACTACTTTTTTAATTAAGAGTAGGTTTAAACAATTTTAGTTGTACAAAGACAATTTTAGTTTACTATTTGTACAGGGGAGAAATATTCGTCGTCTTCCATACGCCTTGTTACCAAGCTCGTTACACTCTCAAATGGATTCCGGTTAACTGAGAACAAAACAAAGGTGAGCTACTCAATGGGTGGTTTGCCGAAAAACCCTCAAACAATCAAATTAACTTTCTTGGAGAAAATGAGAGAATACATAGCATTGTAGAGAGAGAATTGTTAAAGTCTGTTTACCTCTCAAAGTCTGCTCGTGCCTCCTTATCTAGGCTGGCCTTGCATCCGACAGGAGCGCCTACTACCTCTTATCCTTTCTTTGGGACGAGTGGTCAGACGTCCTCTCCATTCCTTACACGATACGTGCATTATATCGCCAAATGTAATTGGCTAAACCGCCAAACAATGTTGATACGGGTTAAGAATGAATTCCTTTCCTTTCATCTTTGGTCCATATGGAGTGCTTGTACCGAGCAACCACTTGTGGCACCAAAACGCTAACTTAGAACATCCTTTTGTTGAGCTAAACCATGCTAGTATCGCGTCTCGGCCAACGTGCCACTTGCATTCTCTTAGACCAGTTGTTGATGGGCGCGTCGATTGTCACCTCGGCTCATACCGTGGTCCCAACGCGTGTTGCTCATCCTTTGTGCCCGACCTATGTTGAGTTCAGTCCGGCCGATCTTGTGACCTTGACGCAGTCCTGACAACTATGATGTCCAAAAAAGGTTAGCCCAACACCATGCTCAATATTGGTGCAAATCGGCCCAATACCATATTCTTTGTTGATTTAGCTCGGCTCATTGTTCGGCATAAATCTCTTTCTCACTATTTAATTTTAAAAAATTAAAACTACTAAATAAAAGTGGCTTTAAAAAATTGTCTTTATCTTGAATTTTTTTGAAACATGACATTTTTAGTGATATTCATTCCTTAAATTTTGTTTGCCTTCAGAATTTATGTTTTAAAAGAAGTTATGACAACATAGAAAAACAACACTCTAATTGATATCTTGAATTATATTAAGAAAAATGTTTTGGACCTCGAATCCCCAAGGCCCCGAATCCCCCTAAGCCCAAAACGACGTCGTTTTGGGCTTATGCCTTTTTTTTTTTTTTTTTTTTTTCTTCCCTTTCTCCATTTTCGACCTCGGACCTCCGAGTTGCAGAGGAGAGGAGAGGAGAGAGAAAGAGAAAGAAGAGAGGATCGTGCCTCCGCCATTTTCGACTTCACGTCCTCTTAATCGCCTCTCCGTGCCGTCATGACTCATGACTCGCCCGCCCTTGACCGATCGCCGACTCTGCCATCGCCGATTTCCGCCTCCAACCCATTATTTAGGCCCCCTCCAGTCCCCCTCACCCTCCCCCTCCCCCTCCTCCCCCTCCTCTGCTTCGTCTTCTTCGTTCTTCTGTCTGGAAAAAAAAAAAAAAAAAACGCAACAACGCTTTTTTTCGGAGATTCGAGGGGGGAGATTGAATCACAACTGAAAAGACTATATTTTTCTCTAAATACATCCATTGCCCACATAATATTATTGAAAATACATGTAAGAGTTACTTCATAAAAGTTTTTTCAAAATAAATTTGATAAAGTTCTAAAATTGACTATGCCACAATAAAGGTTAAAGTGAATTAGCAATATTAAAAGCCTTTGATTGGAGATCTTTCCTAAGCCCAAAATAGTTGGATTGCCCTTGAAATTTTTAGAAGTTTAATAAATTTTGAACATTTTTTTTTCTCTTTTACATTTCCACCCCTCAAATTTACAATTGACTTACCAAACTTTTAGTTTTGATCAATTTTTACAAACCTAGTTCATTTTTAGCCATTTATGTTTACCTAACGGCCCATTTGAATTGGGAGATTAACAATTAAAAGAAAGTAAATTCAACTTTCTCCTTCAAAATCACATTTGGATAACTTATTACTAGCCTATTACCCGTGCTATGCACGGGATAATTATAGATATTTATATTTGTTTTTAATTTTTTTTAATATATAAATTAAATACATGAGATTTGACCGAGGAGTTTGAAAGAATTTAATAAGTGTTTATTTATTTTTTTTCAAAAAACAAAACAAAAAAATTAAGAGGGAAAAAAATTAAGAGGCATTTACACCATAATTACATGGGTCTCTTGGGGATGCAAAAAGTAAGGAAATTAGGATTTCATTTATTGTGTTATATTTGTTTTAATTTTTTTTAATATATAAATTAAATACATGGGGTTTGACCGAGGAGTTTGAAAGAATTTAATAAGTGTTTATTAATTTTTTTTTCAAAAAAAAAACAAAAAAATTAAGAGGGAAAAAAATTAAGAGGCATTTACACCATAATTACATGGGTCTCTTGGGATGCAAAAAGTAAGAAAATTAGGATTTCATTTATTGCGTGTCAATAGTGTAATTATTATAAACCAATCATCAATCACCAAGTCAATTTTTTTTTAAAAAAAATTAAAAAATCAAGAAATTAGGATGGGCATGTTGGAGCTTCCACAAGCCTTGGGTTTTAAAAGACCATTTTCCTTAATATATAGATGAGAAAATTAAAGTGAAATGTAAGAATGTATTTTCTTTTATCTCTTAACGTTCACTTCTTAGATCTTTTTTAGAGATTTGAAGAGAAATGAAAATTATTTAGGAGTTATCCGTTTTGTCCATACTTTTATCTCTATTTTTTTTTTTTCCCCTTAACAAGAGGAGAGAATAACTCATTTTGCTCTTTATTTTTCTAAATTATCCAACCAAGAATGAAAAATTGCGATTATCCTTTTCTTCCTTCTATCCTACCCAATTATATCTCTTCCTTTCTCTCATGTTTAGCAAACAAAATGTTTAAGGTGTTTTCTCCACGTTATACACATGATCTACACTACTTTAAGAGATTGAGCTAAGTATGTAGCAACATGGGCAGGGTACTCTTCCTTTCATTATTCCTAATTAGGTGGAACAACCAATGTTATGACAATTTCAACCAAATGAAGAACTGCCCTTTTCGTTTTTTGGGTGAATAGAACTACCATTTCCACATGACTGTTTATTGAAGTTCCACCTACCCCTTTTGGATCTAAATTTTTTGGCCTTGCATCAAAACATTCAAAGCTTAACTCAAGGGCGAGCTTATACACCAATTTAATGGACTGGCCAATTCGTCCCATTCCGATGCCAACATTTGCACAGGACATCTTAACTTATGCTTAGTTTAAAAGTTTACACATTATTTTACGGGAAAATTATTCAATATTCCTGGAGTACCACATGTTTGTACCCCTTAATCAATCATTATTCAATATGACATTCATGTTTCCCAATCACTTAATACAATACCCCACATACTTACCTTCTCCACTAATCACAATGCTATGAAGTATCATGTGCCTATATTTCAAAATTACTGAATAATTACTCTTATTTTACTTTGTCTCCAATATAGATTGTGAAGTATTTGAATCTTACAATATCTCATGAGAGGGACAATGAATCTCATACCCACCTATCTAAAAAAAAATAAAAAAAATCTCATATCCCAATTAAAAGGTGGGATAAATCGATGAGAGTAGATTGTCTCCAATTGGCTTATACTGAGAGTGAAGGCAATGGGAGACCAGAAAGGCCTTGTTGGCCCCCTTCCCTCTCAAAACAAAGTTGAAAAAACTCTCTTATATGTAAGGTATATGATTTTGGCCAAAAACACAAAAACAAATTGTTCGCTTCGCCCCTGCCTAGACCATTTAGCTTGACCTATTGAAAGTTATTTCAACGATTTAAACTGTTAATAAGATCATCTATATTAGAAATCAATTTGATTAGATCACATTTGTCTAAAAATTAATTAGTAGACAACCTGATTTTATAAGTAATCCATTTATTTTTTTAGACAATTATGATCTCATCAAATGACTAAGATTATCTAAAAAATAATTAGAGAACAAGATGATTTTATAAGTAATCCATTTAGTTTTTTAGACATTCATGATCTAATGAAATAATTAAGATTATATAATTAAATTAATTTTTAATACGAATAATGTGTTAAATTTTACAAAATGAACAATAAGTTGAGATACTAAGGCCTCGTTTCGGAACAGGCTAATTTAATAACTTTTTGGCTAATTGGCTAAAAAAGTAGGTAAAAAAAACTTGTATGTTTGGGATGACTTTTTGGCTAATTACTTAAAAGTCAGCAAAAGTAGAGAGAAAAGAGAATCTTTGACTTTTTGGTATGGGTTGTTGGCTTTTTGGCTAAAAAGGTAACTTTTTGGCTAATTGGCTAATTTAGCCACTCCCCAAACGGGGCCTAAGCTCACAATTAACCGGAACAATTCACTTAGGAGTCGTTCCACATTAGCTAATATAGTTAATTTTTTTGTGTTGAGACTTTTTTAGTTTGGTTTTATTTTTATTTTGGGATTTTTTTAATTTTTATGAGAAAAAAAATATAATGATTATAGATAAAAAGTAATATTTTATTTTATTAATTTATATAATTTATTTTTATTTTTTTGTGCTTTTTTACCTCGAAATAGAAAACCAAACGAGGACTCAGTTGGCCAAACTAACAGGAGAAAATCAAGTATATGAAGGTTTCGTTTGACTATTGTGGGTTGAATGGAATTGAGTTAGGACTAAATTAGTTATTAATAGATAAAGGTTCTGTTTGGTAATAATTTTTTTGATTAAAACAAGTATAAAAAAATAAGTTAAATGAGTTAATAAAATAAAATATCACATTCAAATCATAATCATTTTTTTTTTCATTCACAAAAGTCAAAAAAAAAATTTAAAAAATCAAACTAAATAAATTTTTAGTCCCAAACTAAAATAGACAAAAAGTCAACTAAAATAATCTATTGTCAAACGACGATAAAATAGTTTAAATGATTAATAAAATAAATAGTCACTTTTTAAAATAAAATATGAGATTAAAATAATTCAAATTTTAAAAAATCAATTAAATTTTTTTTTCCTAAATGACCACAAATTATTACCTAAAAATTTCAGATATTTCAAGCGTAGTGTTTAAATTAAGAAATATGACCAATAAGTTAAAATTTTAAATTTATTTATAAATTTAGGTCTCATTTAAGAATAGGCTATTTTAATGACTCTTTAATTTTTTTTTGACTAAAATATAAGATTAAAAAAAAATATTTAGACTGAATTTTTAATCATTTACTAAAATATACGTAAAAAATAGAAAGAAAAACGGGCAAATTACAAACACTCCCCTCGAGGTTTGATAAAAATACAAATTCCCCCCTGAGGTTTGAGAAATTACAAATTGCCCCCTGAATGTCAAATTTTCATAACAAATTAGGGGAAATTAGGGGGGAATCTGTATGAAAATAAAAACCTCAAGAAGCAATTTGTTATGGAAATATAAACCTCAAGGGGCAGGATGTAATTTCTCAAACCTCAGAGGAGAATTTGTATTTTCACCAAACCTCGAGGGGGTGTTTGTAATTTGCCCAAAGAAAAACACTTGAATGCCAAACAAAATTTTAATAATGTGTTAAGAAGGTAATCGATTAATAATAATTAAATATAAAAAATAAATTAATTTTTTAACTTGAATAAGTAATATTAGGTGCTTTAAAAAAAGTCTGACATGTATTTGGATCACACGACACGTCTTATTCACCATTAAGCTTGCAAGATATTTTCTGTGAAAGGCCGTGATTGACCAAGTACATGGTCCCACATGCCGGACTTGAAATGGAGATTTCAAACGAGTTAATAAAAAGGAAAATAATCTAATTTTCGTCGAAAAAACATTTTATTATTTTAGAAAACCAAAACACAAACCAGACACGTTAGAAGAAACCCAAAAAAAAAAAAAGCAAAAGGGGTCGCGAAGCCCGTGAAGACCGAAGTATTCGGCCACGCGCCTGCGTCTCCATCATCATTACTTTTCTCTCTCCTAAATTTCTGTCTCTTTCTCTCTCCTCTCTCTTGTTTCTCTCTCTAAATTTTTCACCACTATATAATCTCCATTCTCCACAACCCTTTCCACCGCATCAACACCCCTCGTGATTTCCTTCTCTCTAGACTTGAAACCCTAGCGTTGGCCTATTTTCGTCATTTTATATTTTGATTATGGAAGAGGTTAGTAATAATAAGAAACGAGTTCGTAATGACTCGTACGAGTCGGATTCTGACTCGCCGGAGGTGAAGAGACTCAGAGATGATCTCTTCTGCAATCTCGACGACTCAGATCTGTGCACGACGAGTCCCGATCTGGACTCCTTCATGAAGAGCTTTGAGGTAGAGATAACTGCCTCGCCGCCGGTGACGGTGGTGGACCTGACGTCAGATTCCGGCGAGTCTCAGCCGGATCTAGGTTTCCTTCTCGAAGCTTCCGACGACGAGCTTGGTCTTCCTCCGTCGAATACGACGGCGAGCGACGAAGAGGTCGTTGAGTTGGTGCGAGTTTCGTCTGACTTGTCGACGGAGTTCAGTGAGATGTGGAGGTTTGATGATCAGATCCTGAGTTATGACTCGTTCGAATTTGGAATAGCCGGCGAGGAGGAGAGCTATAATCGCGATGAGAACGGCGGGTATGTGGCGTTAGATGGATTGTTTGATTATTCAGATCTGAGTTTTGGATTGGCTGATTCGTCGGTGGCTTTGTTTCGGCCGGAGACCATGCCGGCGGCGCAGTAGTACAGGCCACGAGTTTTAATTTTTATCAAAATTATAAAAATATTTGTAAAGTTTTTTAATTTGTTAATTTATTTATGGTTCGAATTAAAAATAGAAATTAAGATATATTATAGGTAGGAGTGGAAAATGACAAAGCCAGAAAGCTATGGAGATATTTGTTCACTTTGACTTTTTATTTATTTATTTTTATAAAATTTATTAATGAAGAAAAGCTGCAAGACGCATCTCCTCACAAATTAACGCCGAATACAAGCTATGGAGTTAGTTCTTTTTTTTTATTTTTTTTATTTTGATTTTTTTTTTTTAATGTGATTGTTCTGTGGCACTATTTGTCATCTTCTATTTTTAACATATTTTTTTTTTGATTTTTTAGCTCACATTCAGTGTGTTTAATTTGAATTTTTTAGATTAAATTTTTTAAAAATTAAAAGCTTGCTTGGTTTGTTTTTTTAAAAAAGTTTTGAGAAAAATTCTCTATAAACAAATTTTCAAGAATAATCAAAGAAAATAAGGGTTCGTTTGGTTTGAATTTCTCAAAAATTTTTGAAAAAATTTCTCTACAAATGAGTTTTCAAAAAAATTCAAACCAAACAAATTTTTTCAAATTTTTTTTTCAAAATTTGTAAACCAAACAAGTTTTTCAAACAAATCTCTCTCTTATACACATCAAATCAATCACTTTTTTCAACTCTCTCTCAAAATAATTTTTCAAAACATCTTTCTAAAAAAATCAAATTAAACAACTTTTCGTACTTTTTATCTTTCAAACTCATCTCTCAAACTCAAACCAAACATATCTTAAATTTTTTCAAAAAAATCTTAAAATTTTACTTGGTTATTTCTTTTTTAAAATCACTCATTCTCTCATATATATATATATATATATATAGGAAAATGTTTCAGGCCTCGAAAAATCGAGGCGCGAATGGCGCGAGAGAGAGGGAGAGAGGGAGAGGAGAGGGTCGTTCGTCGTCGTCGCAGAGGAGGAGGAGGGCCGTCAGCCGCCTCGCCTCGTTGCCGTTGCCACAGTACGATGTTTCGCCGCCGATGCTCGTCGCTGCCGCTGTACTTGCCGCCACATGTCGCCTCGTCGCCTTTGTTCGTCGCCTCACCACCGCCACCGCCATCACATCACACCGCCTCCTCCAAATGATTATGGCCCTCCTCCTCCTCCTCCTCTCGCAAAACCCGCAAAACTCAAAAATAAAAATCAAAAAAAAAAACCTCGACACCAAAACGACGCTGCTGGTGTCGAGAGATTCATACCTCAAAGTCTCGAGGTCTCTATCACGACTGATATATATATATATATATATATCAAATAAATTACTTTTTAAAGAACTCTCTTTTCAAAATAATTTTTCAAAACCATTTCTGAAAACAATAGTGATTGGTAACTCGAAAGACCCTTCCTCGAATCTTTCCCGAAATCAAAACGACATCGTTTCAATTTTTTTTTTTTTCATCAGAAGAAGGAAGAAGAAGAAGAAGAAGAGAAGAAAGAAGAAGAACTGGAGAAGGCCAACAAAATGGGGTTGAAAGCGGAGGCGAGGGCTGCGAGGCGGAGGCGACGACAGGGCTGCGACGAGCTGCGATGAGGCGACGGCGAGCCGAGCTCCTCTTCCCCTCTCTTCTCTCTCTCTCTCTCTCTCTTCTAAATTTTGGGCTGTTCGGGGGAGGGGGGGATTTTGGGAAAAAAATCATTTTTGTTCTGAAAAAAAGCAAATCAAACAAGTTTTCGTATTTTTTATCTCAAAAATTATTCTACAAACACAAACTAAACACACCCTGAGTGTTTTGGTTTTCGTATTTTTTTTTTGTTCTTAGAGAATATTTTTAAAATTTTAAATATTTTTTTTTTAAAATTTTTTTAGATACACTTTACTTAAATGTATTTAAAAAATAAAAAATTTGTATAAAAATATTTTAAAAAATTAATAAATACATAAAAATATAAAAAATATATTGAATTTTCGTAATTTTTTTTATATTTTTTTATTTAGTGAGTTTTTAAATGTTTTTTTTTCACAATTTTTTTACTTTTTAAGTATATTTATATTAGATATGTCTAAAAAGTAAAAAAATTGTTAAAAATATTTTAAAAATTCAATAAAAATAAAAAAATATGGAAAACAAGAAAATAAAATTTTTGAAAAACTTAACCAAGCAAGCTGATTATTTTTATATTTGTCTTACACATTTATTCGTAAAAATTAAAAAATAATTTATTTGAATTATTTCAAACACTTGTAAATTGTTTTTTTTTTTTTAATATTTCATTTTTTGTTTTTTTGCTTTGGTTAAATTGTAGGTAAGTAAAATAATTTTTTTTATAAAATATTTACTTGTCATTTAGTTCCCCAAAATTACTTATTATTAAAAATTTAAGAAGTTGATTTTTAGAAAGATCACTTGTTCGGCATTTTTTGCACATATATATATATATATATATTTTGTTTAAAGTAAAAGAGTGGATTTTTACTCTATTCATTAATAGTAAAATTTTATTTCAAATGTTAACTAAATATCAAAAAATAACAAGAATTTTTTTATTATATAATATTAATTTTTAGACTTTTTTATATCAGTAAATATGTAACCAAAAACCTAATTTAATTGATAAAAAATTATTATTAAGGGAAGGAAACAAACTTTTATACATGAAGGATTATTACATTAATAAATTAAAAATTAAAAAAATCAAATCGATAAAATTCATATTCAAATCGTCACCAAACTCATTCAAAACTTTACGGTTCCGCAACTTTAAACTTGGTATATGAAGACTTTACCTTTCTTGATCAAAATAAAATATTAATGTTCAAGTGATCATTTAGCGTGAAACAAACGCGTTATTTAGCGTTAGTTTTTATATTGTGAAAAGATTTGTAGTTAGATCTTAAAATTTTCGGCAGTCAAATCTTAAAATTTTGGATTGGTAAAGAAAGTAAGGTGATTATGGCCGAATTGGTGAGGTAAACATCATATTTGGAAGAGGATCAAAAAAGAAAAGAGGGGGAGATGTAAGAAGTGAGAGAACTACAATTGTCTCTCCCTCCCCTTAGAGGAAAATCTAATAGGAAAAGAAATACTCTCCGTTTCAAAATAATAGTTCTGAGAGAATTCAATTTTTCTTGATAGGGGAATTTATTGATAAATCCCATCTAGAGATGTTTTATCTCAATAAGTCCACAAAGAAAAATTATATCCCAATGAGTCCCATATAGTTTTCTGATTATTCCATAAAGTCCATTTTTTAAATTTCATATTTATACGTGACTATTATGCCCTTATATATATATATATATATATATACACTGTGTGAAAAAAACCTCCATGGAAGCCAGTCATCAACTCCGGCGAAACACCCACACCCAACGCCGGAAGAGAGAACCCAACGAGGAACCCCAACACCAGCGCCGGAATCGCTTCGGCATTACAACCAAATACGAACAAATAACAACGCCGGGTTGATCACACAACCAAACTAGTTTTCTGGCATACACTAGTTTTCTGATAAAACAGAGTTGAGAAACCTAGTAACAGGGATGACACGCAATGGTTTCCAAAGTCAAAAAGTATGGTAAAGGAAACTAGATAGATTTTATAAAGTCAAGTCGTATAATATTTTTTGATAAAACAGAGTTGAAAAACCTAGTAACAGGGTGACACGCAATGATTTGCAAAGTTGGAAAACAATATATTTTTATGCAACCATGAACACCATTGAAGAACAGCACCATGTGAATGTTCACAGCGTAGGAGAACATTCTAAATATCCCTATTCATTGGCCTAATATTTATAATCCATGTGAACATTCTAAATATCCCTATTCATTGGCCTAATATTTGTAATCCATGTGAATGTTCACAGCGTAGAAGAACAAAGACCAATAATTTCGATTGTCCTAAAATTTTGTTTTGGCGAATTTCGCTTTGTTGTAGTTGATAAAAATGTAAACATTCACATTGAGTTAAAATGTTTTGTTAATCAGGTAGTAATGGTGTTGTTGTTTTATGCTTTGAACATTCTTGTGGATTGAAAATGTTTCAAAATTTGTAATCCATGTGAACATTCTAAATATCCCTATTCATTGGCCTAATATTTGTAATCCATGTGAATGTTCACAGCGTAGAAGAACAAAGACCAATAATTTCGATTGGCCTAAAATTTTCGTGCAATGTGAATGTTCACATTGCGTAACAACAAAGACCAATAATATGTGCTTCTACTAAAATGTTCAGCAATGTGAATGTTCACAACTAGACCAAAAGCACCAACAATATTTGTTTGAATTAAAATGTTCATGCCATGTGATTATTCACATCCTAGAACAACAGCACCAATAATATTTGACTCTCCTAAAATGTCCAGGCAATGCCAATGTTCACATCCTAGAGCGAAAGCACTAACAATATCTGATTACACATAACATTACTGGTGTGAATGTTCACATCTGTTACTGTAATGAATGTATCGGTTGTTTGTTTGAATGTTCACACCACTTGTTGCCCTCTTTGCAATTGCTTGAATATTGTCTTAATGTGATTATTGTAGGCAATGGCAGTGAACATGAATCCTCTCTTGTAATTGTCCCAATGGTGTGAACATTCACATCACTTGTGAATGCCTATATCAGCTATTCAAATCACTTGTTGCAGATATGATTGCATTAAATATTTTGTCTTAATATGTATGGCCCATGTAACAGATGTTGCATACAAGAAAGCTCCCAACCGAAAAAGAAAAGAATACCACGTCAAGAATGAAATGCCATCTGCATCTAAAGCTTATGTGTGGACTGTGGCACCAAACCAAAAATCCAAGAATCATTACTAGTATAATTTTTTGAATGACAAAAAGACAATTACATATGAAAACTTATAGGTGGGGGTTGTCCACGTATATACTAATTTCAGGTACTTGCTGTGATAAATATATCAGTTGTCTGTTTGAATGTTCACACCACTTGTTGCCTTCTTTGAGATTGCTTGAATATTGTCTTAATGTGATTGTTGTAGGCAATGGCAGTGAACATGAACCCCTCTTGTAATTGCAATGTGACTGGTGTGAACATTCACATCACTTGTGAATACACATAACATTACTGGTGTGAATATTCACATCTTTTGCTGTGATGAATGTATCAGTTATTTGTTTGAATGTTCACACAACTTGTTGTCCTCTTTGAGATTGTTTGAATATTGTCTTAATGTGATTGTTGTAGGCAATGGCAGTGAACATGAACCCCTCTTGATTAACAAAACATTCAAAACATTTTAACAAAACATTTTAACTGATTAACAAAACATTTTAACTCAATGTGAATGTTCACATTTATTTATGGGTTTTTTTGTTTCTGGATTTCTGGTTTTTTGTACTAGAATTTTGTCATATGTATTGTCAATTAATGTTAATATTTACACTTTTATATAATATTGAATGGTGTATATGTTTTTGTTGTGTTCATTACCATTATGCAATATTGATGATATGAATATTCAAGGACCATTTTGTTTTAGACACAAACATGATGTGAATATTCACAACGCAATAAATAAATGTGAAGATTCACATTAATGATGATATGTTTGTTCATGGGTCGTACACCTAATTAATGTATAATGTGAATATTAACATTTGTAGTCAACCACATTTTGATGTGAATATTCACAATGCAATAAATAGACGTGAAGATTCACGTTTATTCTAATATGATCATACATATAATTAATGTACAATGTGAATATTAACATCTGTAGTCAACCACAATAAACATAAGACATAATTTGAACATTCACATTTATTAAACATAAATTAAGATGTAAACATTCACACAAACTTCAACATAAGAAAACAGATGTGAATGTTCACAGTCTATATTGTTTAGTACACGTAACACATCAACATCAAATATACCATCAAAAGACATAGGCATGTGAGAAGTATATCATTGATTTATATATATGCTGTCAAGTGTTTTCAACTGCAAGTTAGCAAAGTTACAAAAAATAAAAACAGCTAGCACTATATTTTGGTATAGCTTGTGAATAGTAGACAACCCCAACTATCGAACAACGAAGTTTTCCTTAAGTAGTCCAAATTGAAAATCCGAGAACTTGTTGCTTCATCGGTTTTACTAAGCTGTGATGGTTGATTGATAATTTACTTGTCGCATATGGATGAGGGTGTTGCACTCTAGAGGCATGCTCTTCTTTGACATAATAATCCTCACTCTTTCTTTTTGTGCAAAATTTAGATGCAACATCATTACATGGGCATGCACAAATAGTGAGTGTTTGTATGAACATTAAATTTGATTTCAATAGAATTTGTAGGGTAGGCATGTACATTAACATCAAGACATCATTAATCGATGTGGATGTTCACATTCAACGATATTCATATAAGCAAAAGTAACAAAGTGCTATTTAAGTGACAAACATAGCAATGTGAACATTCACATCATTGGAGATGTGAATATTCACATTACTACTAGGTACAAATAGTAGTGGTCACACAAAATGTTAATAGTTAAACATCCATATAATATTTGGTATGTCTATGTGTATAGAAGAGAATGTTAAAGTTCACATCAATATTTGGTTACAACAATTCACAAGATAACAATATTAACATTACAAGGAGCAAAGGATCTTTATATGAAGATGATTCAAGTTAGTTTGAAAGTAAATGGTCAAACAAGCTCCAACCATGCAGAAGAATCAAGTACAATGACCATGTAAAGAACCTCACCAAAGGCATGAGACTCAAAATTGATAAATTGGTAGAGTTTAAAAAAAATTTTTAGAACCTTCGATCATCAGAACCCAGTAATGTGAACATTCTCATCATTATGTATTGATGTGAATGTTCACATCAGGGACTACTAATGTAAGATTATCCAGTAATGAACAGAATGTGAATGTTCACATCATCTATGTTTGCAAAATCAATTCAAAACAACAACAGCTTATAAGGCAATATAAATGTTTACATAGGTGATCACATTATGTTATAATTGGTGAAAAATAAAGGGTGAAACCAATAAAGACCAAACACACCCAACAACACCAACAAGTGTGACATTGATGTCACAATGCGAATGTTTACATCATATTCCATCACATTGTTGAGTGAAGATTGGGGTTCTATGGACATCAACAATCAACAATATCAAAAGTGACAAGAATGTAAACATTCACATCATTATACAATCGATGTGAATGTTTACATCAAGATCTAGTAATGTAAGTTTATCTAGTAATGAGCGAATGTGAATATTCACATCATCTATGTTTGCAAAATCAATTCGAAAACAACAACAATTATAGGGCAATGTAAATGTTTACACAGTGATCACATTATGTTATAATTGGTTGAAAAACAAAGGGTGGAACCAATAGCACCAAACAACACCCAACAACACCAACAAGTCGACATTGATGTCACAATGTGAATGTTTACATCATATTCCATCACATTGTTGAGTGCGATTGGGGTTCTATGGACATCAACAATCAACAATATCAAAAGTGGAACATGGGTGACCACATTATGTTATAATTGGCTGAAAAACAAAGAGTGGAACCAACAGCACCAAACAACACCCAACAACACCAACAAGTCTGACATTGATGTCACAATGTGAATGTTTACATCATATTCCAACACATTGTTGAGTGAAGATTGGGGGTTCTATGGATATCAACAATCAACAATATCAAAAGTGACAGTAATGTGAACATTCACATCATTATACACTGATGTGAATGTTCACATCAGTGTCTACTAATGTTAGTTTATCTAGTAATGAACCGTAATGTGAATATTCACATCATTTATGTTTGCAAAATCAATTCCGAAAACAACAACAGTTATAGGGCAATGTAAATGTTTACATGGGTGATCACATTATGTTATAATGGGCTGAAAAACAAAAGGTGGAACCAACAGCACCAAACAACACCCAACAACACAATCAAGTCTGACATTGATGTCACAATGTGAATGTTTACATCATATTCCATCACATTGTTGAGTGAAGATTAGGGGTTCTATGGACATCAACAATCAACAATATCAAAAGTGACAGTAATGTGAACATTCACATCATTTTACACTGATGTGAATGTTCACATCAGTATCTACTAATGTAAGTTTATCCAGTAATTAACAGTAATGTAAATGTTCATATCATCTATGTTTGCAATAACAGATATAATATGAAGTTTACACATTGAATGAATAAGATCATATATTATGAAGCTCACTACTGTAGAAGTTCATATTGATGAAATGGGTATAGGAGATTCACATGATTAAAACATACAACAACAACAACAACATCTGAAATAATTGGCTTGGCCCAACATTTTTCATTCCCATATAAATGTTCACAGCTTTTGACAACACAACATAATTACCACTGCATTATTTTTGGGTGAACAAAACCATATACTTGGAGATTGGGATTGAGGGGTTCACATTAACAATTAGGGCATGAACAGTAAAAATATGAAGTTCCACACATTATATGAATAGAAACAAGGGATATTGGAAGTTCACAATGGTATAATTTGAACAAGAGATTTAGGGTTTACCTACAAGATTGGTGAGATTACTTACTCTTTTTCCATATTGATGGTTGGGTTGTCATAAATGGTCATCGATGGTGATTTTGACGAAGATGGAACTTCAGGATGTTCACCAATGGTGATTTCCACGTTTCTGTAGACAGATGGCAGAGGTATGACGAAGCCGACGATGAGACGTCTGGGTGTTGAGAGAAGAGTTGGGTGTTTTTACCTCAGGGTAAGGAGGGAGTGAAGGAGGTTTGCTGACCTCTTTGGACGCCATTGAAAGTTGCAGGGAGAGAGAGAGAAGAAAGCTTTCAAGTCGCCACAAATAAAGAGGGGAAGAGAGACGGTTATTAGATTCAAAGAGAGAGAGAAAGGCGCGTGTTTTGTTCAGGGATGTTTTGGTCTTTCTGTATGAAATGGACCTAATGGAATATTATAAAACACTATGGGGTTTATGGAACAACACTCTTAGATAATGGATTTATTGAAAAAGCTCCCTTTTTGATAATACAATTATTGTTGTTTAAAAATATCAATTTTTTGAAATTACCGTTTGATAGTATATTTATTTGGGAATATCAATTGTTATCATTGTACTTTTTGTATTGTTAATGAATTTAAAGGAATGATAAAATAGGAAATTCTTAATATTTTAGTCTTTGATTTTTGAAAAGAGATTAATATTTTGAGATAATAAAAAATAAAATAAAAAATTAATATTTTGAAATGGAATGAGTAGAGCTTTAGCTGAAGAGAGTTTCATTATTCAAGATTGGAGACATTCTTAACATATTTAAATTATATAATTGAGCACTTATTTATTTATTTTTTTTTATTATAATCTTTTAATTTTGAAACTTTGTTTTGGATGATTTTACCTCACAACCAAACCACGCTCTTTTTTCATTCCTAATTAAAAATAGTAATTGTAAAGAAAATGTTTGACTAATAAATTTGATGTCTATTTGGGTCTTTTTATAAATATTCTCCTTTTTATATCAAATCAAATCATAATCTAAATGAGTTATAGCTAAATATCACTTGACATTATGAGAGATTTTTATTTTTATTTATTTTTTGAATATAACCAAAGTAAACATCATAATTTGTTATAACCAGGATCATGTAAGTCGTAAGTAGACATATGATTTTAATTATTCAATTTTTAAAATGAGTTTTTTTTCCCATTAAATTATAATTTAACGCTTATTAATTTGGACAACTGTTTCAATTATATGACATTAGTTGAAACTACAAAATTTAAGGACTAAATAAATGATATTAACAGTTTATTGATGAAATGAAAAAATGACGATAGTTTAAAGTTAAAAGTAAAATTGGTGTAGGTTTGATAATTTCCCGTTATGTGAGTCTTGACTTAAACAGATTTTGTTTTGGGGAGTTGGGACAAGTTCTTAGATTATAGTAAATTGCTCGGAACGGACAACGTGACACATTGGTGATCTTTATAGGGGATGCTGCCTTAAATTTACGAGAGAATGAGAGGATTTTCCTGTAATAATAATAAATAAATAAAAGGAGTGAAATTGACCTAATTTTTTTATATTTTAGGTTCTTGTTACTAGAAACGAAAATGGAACCATTTTTTCATTTCATTACAACGTTCATTATAATGTTTGATTTATTAAAATAAATGATAAAAAAAAGCTTTGCAAAATTATTATTTATCTTATATCACCAATTTATCTTATTCCACCTTATTTCAAATAATCTAAACATTGTCCGTTTGGGAAGTGGGTTGGCTATTTTAGCCTGAGGCTAAAAAGCTTGATTTGGGAAGGGCTTCTGGCTATTTTGACCTTTTTGTGAGCGAAAAAATATAATGATTATGAATTGGATGTGATATTTTGTCTTATTAAGTTAGAAAATTTATTTTATTTTTTATGACTAAAATAACTAAAAAAAGCCCCAACCAAGGCTTCCCAAACGAAGGGGGACAAACTGAAAGAATTTTTATTTTGCTTCTTCATAATTATACTTTGATGATTTTTAACCCTTTAGTTCAATGCCACATAACATTTTCTTAGGAGGATTCAATGGTAGTTGTCAATCGGCCCTTCATTTCAAGTTTTTTTTTTTTTTAATAACCAAATAATAGGCCCTTCATTTCAAGTTAAATAGACCGACTTAGTTGGGCTTGTCTGAAACTGTAAGACCATCCACATTATGGATTTCATTTGGGCCTTCAATGGCCTATTTGTTTTTAGGATTCAAATTCTTCATTTCATTTCATGAGCAATCCTTGTAGAAGATTTGACAAATCTCTATTTTACATTTGAAAACATTTAAAACAAGTTTCAAAATTATAATCACGTAATTTTTATGAAGTGTTAATTTTAAATATTGCGGACATATGAAATGAAATAAACATTTAGGCCATGTTTGTCTCCTAGATTATGTTAGATGAGACTGTGGTACTGCGAAACTGAATGATGAGATTACTAGTATAGTGATATTAAGTTGGAGATATAATTTAAATTATATTTTTTTGTGCACTAGTGAAATAATATTAGGAAAATTTATCCATAAGTCCTAGTTTCTGAAAAGTTGAACCATTTAGTCCTAAAAGTTTTCTTATGCTTTATTTAGTCCCATTTACACATCAATCTAATGTTCGAAACATTAATCTGATGTTTGAAACATTGTAATGGGACCTTTCAGTCTATAAGAAAACTTTTAGGACTAAACAGTATATAAGTTATTAATTTGGGATTTATTGGTGCATCCCCCATAATATTAATTAGTTATCACTAAAATCTATGAAATTGCCTAAAAGTCCTCATTATATAAAAGATCACTTTGTAATTTTGTAAAATTAGCCTATCACCCGTGCTATACACGAGATAATTATAGATATTTATATTTGTTTTAGATTTTTTTTAATGTATAAATTATGTTTTTTTAAGAATTTTGATAAAAATAATTTAACAATCTTATTAGTAACCATAGTGTATGGGAGAAGTTGAAAAGGGTACTGCAGTAACTATATACGGATTGTATCTATAATTATTTGTATGAGAGAATTTTAAATGCTGATTAAGGAATTGTATCAATAAATGCAGGCATGTGGAAAAACATGTGTATTGAAAAAAATTAATAAATGCTGATCAAGAGATTTTGACCAAATCAATAAATGTTAAGTTTTTTTGTTTTTTTAATAAAAAATTTAAAAAATTCAGATTGAGATATTGAAGCTCCTACAGACCTTGGGGGTTAAAAATCTCATTTTGCTTAATATATAGTATAGATGATAGTAGTGCCTTTTTACTTCCAATCGGATTGTGAATCCCACCTCTGCCATAAGATTATTAATCCCACCCTCTCGGGGAATTAACAATCCTATGGATTGTTACTCCCATAATTGTTATTACAACTTGGCCTCTGTTTGGTAAGATAGGTGTGGGGCTTTTTTTGGTTAAAATAGTTACAAAAAAATAAAATAAGTTTTTTAGTCTAATATGACAAAATATCACATTCAATCCATAATTATTACATTTTTCTTCTTACAAAAGTCAAAAAAGTTAAAAAGTCCATCTCAAACGAGACTTTTTAACCCCAGATTAAAATAACTAAAAAATTAAAAAGTCAACTCATTTTCCAAACGAACCCAAGCAAGATTGTGGTAATATCACGTCAGTGAAAGTTGCAAAAAATTATTATAAAATAATGAGAAATTTTATAAATATTAATAATGAAATTTGTAAGTTTTTTTTTTTTTTTTTTTTTTTGCGTATGAATTTATAATTTTGGTTTTCTGACTTCACTGGTTTTAATAACCCCAACAAGATTTAGGTGGGATCCATTTCACTTTTACTCCAATTCCACCATCTAAGAGGGATAACAAACATGGTCTTACATTCTAGAAAAATGCCTAAGACCCCCAGTGGGGGTCACTGGGGGTCATGGATTTAGGGGTGGGATTGGCCAAAAAAAAAAAAATTATTTTTATTTTTTTATTTTTTTCAGCGAATGGGATGGTGCCACCTCACTGGGGGTCTGAAGCACGGTTGTACATTCTATCAATAAAATGAAGATGATCAAAATCTGTAAAATTCTCTATAAATTTTCAATTTAGTGGAATTCATGATGAACTAAAAGCTTGGTATGGAGATCTCCATTTTATAGCATGAGCTATTACACTTTATTAATTTTTATATAAAAAAATACTTGAAAATTCTAATTGAGTAATTTCTAATTCACTCAAAAAAAATGTGTAATGGACTCCACTCGTCTATCCTCTCTCTCTCTCTCTCATTAAAGGTCAAAATCGAAGTGATATATTAGAAGATGCAGCACCACTCTTTTATATATAATTAAATGTTCAATTTAATATAATTCTCATAATATTTATAATTTATATTATATGAAAAAAGGGGAAATTATAGGTCAGTGAATCTTTCAAAAAATAATTATAAATATATAAAAAAGTTTATAATTTTAGTTATTAATATTTACAAAATTTATCACTATTTTGTAAATCTATGTGCTGATCTTGAGAACCTAGATGATGAAAACTAATCTGGGCGCCATTAATGCAATGTGTATATGTTTGTTTGGTGCCATCTGCTATGCTGACTAAGGCTGGGGTTGCTAAGGCTGTACTCCATCCTGGTGGAACTACGTGTTGTTCTATGTATGATTTACTGGCTCCTGTATCTATCATGGCATCTATGCTAAGGGTTTTTTCTACAAACTTAATTACACAAGAAATCTCGACTAAATTGGACTTGGGTATAACAGGGTAATTAAATGGTAAATATGTATTATCTGGTTGAGTCTGAGAGTATTGACTAAAGGGTTGAGAATCAACTAAATTGACTAATTCTAAAGAGTTCATATGATCTTCAACTAATTTATCTTTTAAGGGGTATGTATTATGAAATTGTTCTAACTGCTGTTTACGCTGTTTGTTTTCTAATTCTAGACATTCTATGTCAAACCTAGTTTTAGTTTCTATCTCTCTAATTTGAAATGTAAGTTCTCTTATTTGTACTTCTAATTCTCTATTTGCTAGTCGTAACTCTCTGTTTTCAATACTGTTATCTTTTCTGGTATTTTTTAATTTTATCTTATGTGTCATATTTAATTTTTCTAAGCAAATTATACAATAGGTTATGCTACATAATAAACATTGAGCTCTCTTATCTCTGGCTGGAAACCAATTACAATAGCTGCATCTAGTTGTATCAAATCCTAATCCTATCTGAAAATTATGTTGACATTCAGTATCTGGATTGCATTCCATCATAAAGAAAATATTTTGAGTCTTTCCTATTTCTTGGTTAAGTTGTCCTAAAAGATTATCTACATCTGTATCACTTCCTGAATCACTATCCGAGCTTATAGCTTCTAATTGATATTCATAATTACTGACTATACTATATACATCTGAATCATCACTATTTATGCTGACTATATCTTCTTCTAAGTCTTCTATAATATTTAATCTTTCTATCTGCTTATTAGTATTAGGCTTGTACCTTTTTGGGCAGTTTTTTGCAAAATGATTGGATTCTCCACATATATAACAATTACATTTTTTACTATTGGGTTTCTTAACATATCTTTGTTTTCTTTTATCTTTTTCATCTTTGGGTAATTTCTTATAATTTGTCCTATTAAAAGTTCTACTTTTCCTAATGAATTTGTCTTTCCGTGGTTTTTATAATTTTTCTTCCAATATTTTTCTTTTCTATATTTTCCATATTTTTTGTATTTTTTCCTATTATATTTATCTTCGTATTGCTGAGGGGTATATATTACACTGCTACAAAAATCATAATTTTGTTTTTTCAAATCTTTCTGTATTTTAACTTCTATACATTTTTCTCTGAGTCTTTGGAATGTGAAAATTATCCTAGGTCCTATTCCTAAAGTTCCTTTTATTTTTACTTCTCCTGAGGCTATTTGAGCTGGTAAGTTTGTATAATAAATTGATCATTTATCTTCTATTTCTCTTCCTAGTTCTCCGGGTAATTTTCTGAAATATTTATTTCCTATCTCTTCATCAAAACTTTTTCCAGTTCTAGCTGCTATAGCTAAGTATTCTTTACTAAAGGGTACAATATATCTCCAACTTCCTAAAGTCATTTGATCTAATTCAGTTAATGCTATGCTTTGAGTATAAGTATTTCGTCTAGAAGGGTCATATCCTATAAGTATTTCTTTTATAAAACTTG
The DNA here is from genome assembly GCA_025200525.1 of Camellia lanceoleosa. NCBI lineage: Eukaryota > Viridiplantae > Streptophyta > Magnoliopsida > Ericales > Theaceae > Camellia > Camellia lanceoleosa. Next base: position 128,784 of record JANUSC010000400.1, read on the forward strand.
TAAAATTCCACGGGTTATCTCCTAAGTCCTTAAGTTGTCTAATTATCTCCTCATATTTTCCTTTAAATGTTAAGTATATATTAAAAGCTGAGTCTCCTAAAAGTGTCTCCATAAAGTCCCACATATCAGTTGTCTCATAAGGATTACTTATCCATGCCTTTACCGCATTTTTTTCCCATCTTTCTATTACTTCTTGCCATATCTGAGGGTCGAATTTAGCTAAATCTAAAAGGGTTCCCTGGTTATTAGCTGGTTGTAATTGTATACTCATATCTGGTTGTCTACGCTTTCCATGAAATCTATAGCTTTTATTTGGGTCTGCTTCGCTACGTCCTGAACTTGCTAATGGCCTTCTTCCTCCTACTGTATAATGTATTGGTTCTACGGGATCCTGTACAGTTGGTTGTGGGTTACTAGTTCCTGTGCTTTCTGTATTCATATAAAAAGTATCTTCTACCTTAGGTTGTTCTGGTATTCTAAATATTTTGCTGGGATGTATAATATCTTCTATAATATCATCTACATATTCTGTATGAAATTCTTGATCTAAAAATGACACTGCCTCATCATGGGTATCTCCTCTGGTTAAGTATTCAGAATATCTAGCATCTAATATCTTGTTCATGTCTTCTAGAGTGAAATTGTCTAAATCTATCTCATCAATATTATATATCTTATTTTGTGATACTGTTTTTTCTTCTGTCATTACATAAAGCTGATTTATTTCACTACGATTATCTTGATTTTCTTCTCTATCTATACTGCTAAATTCATCATCTTCGGATTTTTCTGGTGCTACATAAGTATACTGAGTAAATCTAACTGCATAATTTCCATCTGCTGTCTGATATAATAAATTATCTTGAGGTGCTAATCTCTTTTGTCCTAAAAAGTCTCCTAATTTTCAATTTAGTGCTGCATTATCTTCAGAATTAAATTTTTTAGCTGGTAATGCTTTTATTCCTTTTGCGCCTAATAATTTAACTATCTGATCATTTGTAAGTCTATAGTGAGTATTGCTTTCTGAGACTGTTAATCCTAAAATTCCTGTGCAAACTAATAAATTCTTTTCTCCTTTTTTCATTTTGTATCCTCTACTCTTTATTCCTATTTTTATCTTTTTATGAAAAGTTGAAGTTGGTAATAAGAAATCTGGTGTAAAATAAACTATTCCTCCTTTTGAATTCATATCTAATTCATAACTGCCTAAAATACTTTGTCCTACATCATTAAACCTATCATCATAAAGACATACAAAAACTTTGGTTCCTAAATTTTCTCTGGTTAATGCCTTAACTCCTACCACTACTAATCCTAAGTGAGTCATTTTAAGGTGTTCATTTACTGCGTATTTATAGCTTTCTCTCTCTATTAAATTTAGCTCTATTTTTTCATCTTCCTGAGTTACACTAATCATTTGTTCACCATAATGTTTAAATAAATATTGTTTTTTATGAATTTTACCTAGCTTATATACTTATTTAGCTGGAATTAATTCTAATTTTTCTTTCTTAAATTTTTCTATCTGTTGTTCTACATCTATAAACTCTTCTACTTTAATATCTTCATCATCATTACGCTTTTTGCTACTACTACCCTTAATTAGCTGTTTAAACATATTTATTTTCTATAAACTCTACAGGCTGATTTCTTTGGTGGTAATTTAAGCTTTTCAAAATATTTAGCTATATCTTCCTCGTTTATCTGAGATTGGGGTCTGTTGGATCCTTCTACTCCTTTTCCTCTTTGAAGTATTGTTTTTTCTAAAGTGGCTAAACGATTTTCTAAACTGTGTATCTGTTCTTATAGATAGTCAAATTTTTCACACAATCTAATTAAGAATAAAATTTATATATTATTTTGTCTTACTGCTATTTTATCTGATTGACTTACTCCTTGATAAATACTGATTCCTTCTGGATTATTATGAAAATCTTCTGCTTGTTTTAAAATTGTCTGATAATCTCTATTAGCTTTTTTATCACTGCTCATAAACTAAGACCGACTAATTGTTCTAAAATTTCTAATTTCGCTTTTAAATTATCTTGAATCGATTAACTGTTCTATTTGTTTAGCTATTTGATTTGTAGCTGAAATTAATGTTTCTATTTCTAGCTTAGTGGGAAATTTTTCTAAATTTAAATCTATTCTCTTTTGTAGGATAGAACTACACTGATCTTGGATATAATCTAATTTTTTATCTTGATCTTTAATTAAACTGCGATTATTACGAAGATGTTCTATGGATGAAATAAAAAGACTACTAATTTTATCTATGTCCTTTTTAATATTTTCTGCAAAATTAATCTGATAATCTATGATACTATTTAGCTGAGGATTATGTTCACTATGAATCTGATGTGTAAAACTATTTTCAAAATTACAACGAAAATTATTTTTATTTATGCTAAGACGATGGTTATGGCTGCTGAGTTCTAAATCTAGATACTCTACTCTTTTCATACACAAAATTAACTCCTATTTTAAAATTATTAAAAGTTACTATAAAATGAAATTTATAACTAAAATCTCCAAAAATAAAAACTACTCTGTTACCATAAGCAAAATGCATAAACTACTTTAAACTGTCCTAAAATCGAACACTGCTCTGATACCAATTTTTTGGGGGTTGAGTTAGTGGTCTACCACTATTTGGAATTGGGCTGAGAATTATCTAATTAATTCTACAGTTATGCTAAAAGATCTTCAAGTTGTTGTATGGCTAATTTTAAGGCTTCTTGTTTTATAGTTAGCTGTTTATTTATCTGAGAAATTTTTAAACTGTAATTTTCTAGAGATCTGCCAGAAGCTATTGATAAAAGAAACTGATTTTTTAGACTGTAATTTTCTAGAGATCTGTTAGAAGCTAATGATAAAAGAAACTGATATCTAAATTTTTGATCTTCTAATTCTTGTATTATCTCAATACTAATTTTAATTTTATTTCTAAGGTCTTCGTCTAAGGGCATATACTAATTTTTTGGATTTTTTATTTTTTATTTCTAAATTCTAAGTCTAATGGAAATTTAAAGTCCACGTCTACAAAGTTTTTGATTTTTTTTGTACTTTTTTGATTTTTTTTTTTGAAATTTAATTTTTATTTCTAGAATCTATGTCCAAAGACATACAAATTTTTGGATTTTTGAAGTTCTTATATAATATTTCCTTAATATTTCTACTCGGGTTGCTCTCCTTTTATTCTAAAATTATTTTTCTATGGCAAAAATTCTTTTTAGGCAATGTTTGTTTTCATTACATGTACTCCCACCTTGAAGCTAAGCCTCGTTCGACATAGTATATTTTTATTTTCCATTTTTTACTTTTCCCTTTCTGCCTACAATTCGCCCTCCAACGCCTAACCACGGCTCACACGGGCTCTTCAGCTAAGGTTACTCAGTAACAAAATAGAAAACTGAAGATACTACGAAGGTTCAAAGCATGTAATATTAATGAGCAAACAAGCATTCCATAAACTTAATTTTTCCCAAAAAGAAAATAAATTTTTAGAATAGAAGAGTTACCCTTTCGAAATATTTAAGGAAAAAGAGAAACTACTCACACATCATAAGAAATATACTTACAAAGATTATATTACAGACTCTGAAATTCTGAGAATACACTTAGAGGGTTTTTTGAGAGGGGTTGGAAATTACAAAGCAGAGTGAAGTGGTGTTTTTTCTTTCTCTGTGTTTTTCATTCTGCTCAATCCATTGGCAAGCATGCCAATTTATACAACTCAAATGAAAGATGAAAACAAAAATCCAAAAGTCCTAATCTATGTTCTAGCCTTTCCTATTTCAAAGTCTATAAGCCTAGATCCTAGGCTTTTTGAAAATTTCTTCAAACACATGCATCCTTTGACGTAAAGTTGTGTGCATGTAAAAACAAAACATATATGTACACAATTATATGCTAGACTCAAATTTTATCAATAAAAGATTAGGATAATGATATCAGGTAATCGCTTGGGCCCCATCGCATATCATTCAATCCTTCTTTTTTGACAAAATTTTGACACTATAATTTATTACAAGACACGTATAAAGATTTTCACAGCTTTTCTTTAATAAAGCAGGATAAGAGATATCTACTTTATTAAAGTAGTGAGTGAAGGAAAATCCTTACTACTGACAGACTCAAATAATTATAGACACAAAATATCTACAAAAATCTTTTTTGTCTTTTCTTGGCGTGCATTTTTCTGATATCAGAGGAGAATCTTTATCTTCTATGGACTCTGTCTTTTTCTGCTGGAGCGCCAATTATTGATGCTGATCCATGGAGTGATGCTTCTGGGCAGGTTCTTGAATCTTCAAAGTTTTGAGAAATTTGAAAGAGTCACGTAGAGCTTTTTGTTTTTGAAATTTTGTAGGAGTCTTGTAGTGGGACCCGCTGTTTTTTTTTTTTTTTTCGGATTCTATCCATACATTCTTTCTGAGAGGTCGTCTAGATCTGCTGCTGAAAGTTGGTCGTAAAAGTCATCCCCATCTTCCATATCGGACAGTTCTTGATCATTTTCTCCCATAACTGATGATTCATGAATGACGCAATGTTGATAGTTGGGGTACTGGCTTTCATCGACAAATGTTTCTCTACTGAATGGATAACCCGGGATGGCCAAATTGCAATGTATCTTTTGATATTTATCCTCACAAACTAGATGTCCGGAATATCCATTGTATGCTATTAGTGTGTTACTGGCAAATTTTCTCCATTTATTGAGCTGGTCTTTGAGTGGAAATCGTCGGCAAGGCCAGGGTCTCCTATTGAGAAGTCCTGGGTATCCTGGGAATGTAGAGGTTCCTCTGAGGTACATTTTGTGTTTAGCTGGATTGCACCATATTCCCTTCCATTCTGGTAGTTTGCTATCTATCAAAACTTCTACATATGGCTGAAATTCTTCCATTACACACAGGACTGCATGAGCAAGCTTGTGTCCAAAGCTATCTGTCTGATCTGGATCTGTGAAAATTAATCTAGAGACAAAGCCGTAATCTAACAATTTTGAAGCTGTTAGATAACATGTCTCGCCTCTTATTTGTATCTCCAAAGGCTTAAATGTAGCTAAATTTATCTGGCAAAGGCAAATGCTGAAGTCTAGGTTACACTGACACCTATCAAAATGCTCGGAATGCTTTCTGCATTTTTCTTTTGTTAAGCAGGGCTGCTCTTCTTCTTCGTCGTTATAGATCCATTGATAAGCTAGGCCAGGGCAGTCGACTCTTGCTACAGAGAGATCTTGAAGGAATTGCTGAATAATGACTAGCTCGTTATTTCTGCTATCTTCGGCTAAGGTGTAAATAATGGGTTTTAGGTCTTCTATTTCTTGGCTTTTCTCACAAAAAGATCGAATGATAGAATGTCTGAAGAAATACATTCTAGCACTCAATTTGTCAAATTCCTCACTGGTGAGTTGTTTGATTTCATGGCTAGGTAAGGAGGTAGGTGTTCTTTCTGGAGCTAATTTTTTAAGCTGATTGGTTAGGGTTCGAACGGTTGCTCTCAATTGTTTTTCTTCGTCTCAGAGCTGGTCTAGCTCTTCACTGACTTTCTTGCCTTTATCCATAATTTTCTTGAAATTTCTGGTAAGGCCTTCACAATGTCTCGCACATCCGAGAGGATTCAAAATCATGCGAGGGTTAGAACTACTACTACCTGAACCATCGCTTCAATTATCTGGCTAACTGGAGCTCCACTAGTAGCAAAGATGGTTGACTTCATCTTGCTCAATGTGTCCAGGTAATCTTTAGCTATCTGGCTAATAAAGTAACTAGTTCCTATTTGTCTTAGGGCATAGGTACTGGCTGACTCAAAATCATAAAATCCTTTAAACTGAGGTAAAGGAAAATATTTTACTAAGGGGTCTACTTCTGTTGTCCAATCGTAGTAAATACCAGGCTTGGTTCCTTTAACTACTACATAGAAAGAAAAACTTTTTGACAAAGGTTTATTTTGGATTTTTGAAAAATATATACTGAGAGAGTTTAAGGCTGAAAGGCGTTTAGCTGGGTGGTTCTGACTATTCCAAAGGTTATCTAAAAGACACTGTTGAACTGGGTCTAACTCAATTCCTGTTAATGGTCTGAATTTTGTTCTGCCTTCATGAATGGGAAGAGAGAATCCCCCAAAGTTCATGGTCTTGCTGTTCTCCATTATCTGCACAAAAATTAAACTGGTTATCTTCTTTTTCTAAATAAATTTTCCTACTTAACCAATCTGTTAGCCTATTATCACTACCTTTAATATGTTCAAACTCTACCTTATATCCTTATCCTACTATACAATCTAAAAATTTTGCCCATCTTCTAGTACTTAATTTACGCTCATTGAGTTTGTTATGGAATCTAACTATAGCCTCACAATCTGTTCTAATCGTAAAAGGTTTGTGCAAAAATAATCTAAATTTATTTATTGCATAAACTACTCCTAATATTTCAAAATCTAAGCTGGTCATGGCTGTATCTTTTTCTTTAAATTTTCCAGAACTCTATCTACAAATGCGCTCCTTATTTTTACTATCATACTTACTAGGTTTAGCTAATAATATTGTTCCCCATCCTAATTGACTTGCATCTGTTTCTACTACTATGTATTCTGATTCTAAGGGAAGTTGTAGGTCTAGTAAATTTTTACAAATATCTTTAATTTTTCTGACTAAAGCCATGTCTTGTTGGTTAAAATATTTTTGTCCTGTGGGTGTGGTTTTACTGTATAGTGGTCCTATTATTTTACTAAAGTTAGGAATATACATTCGTGCATAATTTAAAATTCTTAAAAATGATTGAAGCTGTTTTGTATCTTCTAGTTTATCTGGATAATCTAAAATTTTCTTCACTATGTGAGGTTGTAACCTAATTTTTCCATCTCCTAACTCCATTCCTAAATATTCTATGTGAGGTGTGTTTAATACCATCTTCTTTTTGCTAATTATTATTCCATTATTTATGAATTCTTCTAATGTTATATACAAATGATCTATATGACTATTTTTATCTGGGCTGAATACTAAAATATCATCTATGTATACCAGTATGAAACTATATTTATTAAATATACTATCCATTTTACGCTGAAATATGGAAGGTGCGTTTTTTAATCAAAAGGGCATAACTAGCCATTTATAATGTCCTTGAGGGCAACAAAAGGCTGTCCATGGTATACTTTCCTCTTCCATTTTTATCTGCCAAAATCCTGATTTACAATCAAATTTACTAAATATCTTTGCTGTCTGTATTCTATTTATAAGCTGATCTTTATCTGGTATATTGTATTTATCATCTTCTGTATTATCATTTAATCTTTTATAATTTATTACCATTCTAGCTTTTCCTCTCTTTATCTCTGCATGATTTCTAACCATAAATGCTGCGCTTCTATGTGGACTATTACTAGGTCTAATTACTCATAAATCTAATAATTCTTTAATCTGAGTTCTAAATTCTTCTATGTCTGCTGGTGTGTGATCTATTTGTGTTGAAGTGATCCTATAATCTCTATTTTTTATATCTAGACTGGCTAAAATTTTATTTCTTTTCCAATATTTCATGGGTTGTTCTCCTAAAATTTCTGTTGTTTCAGCTAATCTTATTATCTCATCTAAATTTTTTTTCTGTTCTCTTGTATTTTGGTTTTTCCTTTATTCTTCCTATTTTTGCAAAAATTAATTCTAAATTAGCTATTTGAAAATCTTCTAAGTTCCAATAATCTCCTTTATCTTCAAAATTAATTTCTTCAAAATCTTCTAGCTCGTAATTTTCCATATCTAATTTATCTAAAGAAGTGTTTTCTATGTCAATAGGTATGTTTGTTTGAGCTATTTTTGGAAAAATATTTCTACTCGGAAATAAAAATCTAGCGGGAACTGAATCTACTCCTATGGTACCACCACGCTTCGCACGCAACTCTGATGAATGGGCTATAGTGCTTAGGGCATAAGCTGTTGGGGTATTGACGGTTCGTTTGAAGAAGCTGATATTATGTTGGCTGATAAACATACCACCTTGTAAACTAAGTATAAAGTTAAGTCCTAGAATGAAAGGATGATTCTGTCTGCTATTTCTCCTCGAAAAAAACATCCCACTTTCTTTTCTTCAGCTCAGTTACTTATTTATTGGAAGAGCCCGTTTGGGAAGTTTTAACCCGAGATTTTTTAACTAAAATTGTCATAAAAAAATAAAATAGACTTTTTAGTCTAATAAAATATAACATCACATTTAATTCATAATCATTACATTTTTTCTCTCATAAAGTCAAAAAGTCTATTCCAAACGAGACTTTTTATTCTCAAGCTGAAATAGCCAAAAAGTAATCCACTTTCCAAACGAGCCCTAAGAATTTTTGGAATTTTTACTACATATATGAATTTTTTGTTAATATTTAATGCTAGTTGTTGTCAAGTATTATGTTTAGATATTAAATTTGTAGAGAATAGATGAAGGATAAAAGATAAAAATAAAATTCCAATTTGAGCTTCTCTCTCAATTTTGTAATCCAACTAGGATTGCAATATGAATTGGTGAATCTTGAAATCTGAGAATGAATCTTGTAAAAGGTGCTTTAATATTATGAAGATTTCTACTTTTTGTGGAGCTTCTTCCCTTACTCTTCAAACTCTACATAAGGATAAAATTCAAGTGACTCATCTTCTGTTATGCCAAATATTGGCGAGGCATTATATTATCCCATGTGATAGAATATTTTCATGCAAATCTCATAAAATCTCAAGAGCTTCTCCAGTTTGAGGAATCCTATTCATATTAAGATAACTACCTCACATGCCTTTTTTTAATTGGGTCATGATTAACCCTAGAAAGGGCAGTCCACCATTTTGCTATGCCAACAAAATATTCTTGAGTTGTGTTTGGTAGAATTTTAGAATTATGATTTAACAATAAAATTATATTTTGAGTTTATAAGTTTTGAAATTATAATTTGACAGTTTTAAAAAGAGTTTGAATTGAGTGATGTGACATATAATATTAAAAAGTAAATATTTTAAAAAATATTTTAAAAAGTGAGTGTGAAATTAATTTCTAAAATTACAATCAAATAATACACTCAAACTAAAGGATAGAATTAAACTTCAAAAATTTTACCAAACAGAACCTGTTATCCCATATGATGTGAATTTCATGTAATCTCTTAAGTTTCATATGATGTGTAATTTTAGATAAACAAACCCCATCCAATTCACCCACAGATTTCAATCGGTATCTCTCTAGGTCCTCTAGATCATGTTTGACCTGCTACTCTTCCTGCTAGGTAAGGGGCTTAGCCTAGTCTAGGATGGCCCAATGCCACTGCCTATCCGGACAAAGGGCATCCCTATATTTGGCCCAAGGCCGTCCATATGTTTGGTTCAATCCAATCTTGCTAATTTAATTTGACCATCTTCAACTATGAAATTATAAGATTATATTTTATTTTTTCAAGTTTTTATAATATATATATTTTCAAATCTTAATCTTTGTAAACAAATAAAATAAATTCGAAGTACTTACCATTTACCCAAAAAACAAAAATAAAAATTTAAACGTGTGAATACACTTAATTTTTGAAAACCAACAGAAAAAATGTGTCTTTCAATTAAATTAAATAATCAAATCAAAACAAATAGACCGTTTGCTAATCATACATTTATAATTTCATGATTTAATAAGAATAATACAATACAATTGTGAGAGCATAAAATAAGGTCTCGTTTAGAAATAGGTTATTTTAGTAACTTTTTGAATTTTTAACTGAAATATGAGGTAAAAAAAATTTGTATATTTAGAATGACTTTCTAATTTTTTACGAAAATATGTGCAAAAGGTAGAGAGAATTTGACTTTTTGGTATAGGTTATAGGCCTTTTTAATTTTTTAAGTAATTTTTTGACTTTTAGATTAAAACTATTACTTTTCAAACGAGGCCTAAGTGTCTATCCAAACAAATTTTTTAGGTAAAACCAAAAATGATCACGACTTAATTTGTTGAAATTTAAAATAATTAAATATAATAACATGAGTCTATAAGTGCATAAAACATAATTTCACATAAAAAAAACAATCCCATCGTTCACCAAAAAAAAAAAAAAAAAAAAAAAGATCCTACCGTTAATCATTAAGTTAGCGAATTGATAAGAATCGCTACACCTTTATTAACATAAGAGTAATTCGAATCTCTTTACTTTATTTGGAATTTTTGAAAATCCAAGGAAATAAAAAAGCTCCAACATATCAACCTTCTGTGTAATTGTGGATCGTAATAAATAAAATAAAATAAAAATAAAAAACCACAAAGGAGCACATATACTTTCTTGGAGATCAAATATTCATCACTCTCTTCTCTCAAAACTACAGCATATTAAAAATAAATAAAAAAACAAATTAGAAGGGAATGGTTAACGTTATAATCGAGAAAAATAATATACAAATTCATTTTTTAGACTCATTTTATAAATTTACTGATGTACAAGTGATATGATTAATTGATAATTATAGAAAATATAAGAGAGTATTACTTTTAATATTCTAATGGATTGCCACATCGCTAGACTTAAAAATTAAGTCTAATTTTTATTTTATTTATTTATTTATTTTTTATCTTGAACAACAATGCACTATAATTAATTTGTGTTAGACTCCCTCCGTTTGTGTTAAGCAGTGGATATTTCTTGGACCTCCAGGTCAACATTTGTTGGGTCAATCCCACATTGACCAAGGAGGGACTCCCACTTCTACCTTGTAAGTGCACTGTCCCCCTCCACCAGTCAATAGGCCTTTTCTCTCAAGGATGAACAAAATCGTGAGATTTCGACCAAAGCGGACAATATATTGATGGGGTGCGAGAGGACAAGCGTCGCGAAATTTAGTGCTAGAAAAAGGGATGTCCAGCAAGCTTTCCCGCTGTTGCGGCCTTGTCTGCTGGGGGGTTATGTTGGGTCAATCCCATATCGACCAGGGAGGGACTCCGACTTCCACCTTATAAGCGTATTGGCCCCCTCCACCAATCAATAGGCCTTTTCCCTTGAGGAGGAACAAAATCGTAAGGCTCCAGCCAAAGCGAACAATATATTAACAGGGCGCAAGAAGGTAGGCGTTGTGAAATTTTCTATCCTCTCACGCCCCGTTAATATATTGTCCGCTTTGGTGGGGACGAGTTGTGGTGAATCGGTTTAGGCACCCCTAACGGATTAGTTCCTCTACCTGGCCCTTAAAATTGACACACTCGTCGGTGTTATGGTTGTGGTTGTGATAGAAACGACAATATTTGGATTAGTCCAGTTGGACGAAAAGGGATCTTGATGGTTGGGGCCATTTTTTGTTGTAGTCATGTTGGATTTGGTTTAAGACTTGCTCTATAGGTGAGTTGAGAGGGATGCATCGTTTGAACCAACCAGGCAGGCGGGTAGGGGTTGGTCAGTCGGAGTGTAGATGTCGATCAGTAATGAGGTTGGTGAGTGTATTGTGAATGTCTGGGCTCGGGTTCTTTTATCTTTTCTTTGGACTGTGGGGGCTTAGATGTAGAATCTTGTCGCCAAAGAGTCTTTGGCATTCATACATTTTTGGGCATTGGTGAGGAGGATGGCTATGGTGGTCGAGGATTTTGAAAGGAAAAAGGAAAACCAGATAAGGCTGCATCCGACCACGAAGGCTATTAAAATGACCTTGTCATCATTATTTTTAACCTGCAAAACCTCTGTATTGAAGCGGGTGACAAAGTTGCGCAGCGACTCCCCTTTCGTCTGTCAAATGTTTAGCAACTGAGTCGCGGGGTGTTGTTGATGTTAAGCGCCAATGAAATGGCTCAAGAAAGATTCACTGAGCTAGTTAAAAGAAGGGATATAATCTAGCTAGAGTTGGCTAAGCCAGAGTCGTGCCGACCCTTTTAGCGTAACGGGGAAAACACGACACATGATCTCATCAAGGAAGACGTGAAGGACTATGAGCTTCCTATACACTTCCACATGGTCGATCAGATCAGTTGTACCGTCTAAGGTGTCATTTGACGGCATTTTGAACTTAGGAGGTAGAGGTTTGTCCCTGATAGAAACGGTAAATAGGGAGTCGGTGGTAGAAGAAGGTTTGCTCTGCATCTTTTCCATGACCCCCTGGAGCTGGAGCTTCATAGCTCGCGATTCTTCGTCCCAAACGAGAACATTGTCTCATCTAGCTTGAAGTGGAGGTTGAACACTACTAGTTTCTTCCTTATGGACAACAATGCAGTGTTGTGGAGGGTGATTATAGAAGAATGGAGGCTCATCTTGACAAAACTATGAGCCCAAAGGAGGGGTGTGCAGACCTTCAAGATTCGACGGTTGAGCTTGTGGGGCAAAGGGCGAAAACGACCCTTGGGACACATGTGGTTGGAAAGGATGATAATTGTGGGCTTGTTCTTGGTTTGGAGGAATTTCTTGTGGTGATGGAGGAGGAGGAATAGGTAAGTCACGCTTGAGCAGAGTGTAAATCAAGGCTTGGTTTTGTTCAGCTAGGCGGTTGATGCTGTCGATGAGTTCTGTGAAATATGAAAATGGGTTCTTTGGATTAGAGAACTCAGCTTGAGGGTTATCAGTATTGTATTGCGAAGCCATGGATCTCGTCGTAACCACTCACTCTGACGTGGAAGGTGGGTAATGATAAGACCGTTCTTGGTGATAATGAACACAACTATCAGCCAGAGTAGATTCCCACACATGGCGCCAACTGATAATGCAATATAGTCGGCGTGGTATGGATTGGACTGATCCAAGTGCTCCACGGGTCTGTTGGCCTTTGTCTTCTTGGTAAAACCCTACAAAAGGTCCAATAGGAAGGTACCAAGACTGGAGTGGTTCCTTCCCGTAGACTTTTCGGTGGTTAAGTTAGATGACGAAAAAGAGAGATTAGAGAAAGTTGAGGGTTTAGAGAGAAGAGAAAGAGAGAGAATATTACTTGTCACCAAACGTACTTCAAAAGCTTCCTTATACCCCTCACTCATCATTTCCTAGTCCATTCGAGCTATTTCATTCGGTGAAAGTCTATAGTCTAGTTGCTATCGGTGATGGTGATTTTTCCTGCTCCGGCATGAGAGGTCTTGTTGTATTTAATGTCATGACAGCCTCATTTAATGCCTGATGCGTGGGTTCAATAACTCTACAGGATCTTTGTCTGTCACGTGACTGACTCTTTATTTGACAAATGTCTAAATGCTACTAGACCTGGGCCGGCATCGGCTTCTTATTACTATTGGGTTTTAACCATGTGATTGTCTGGGGAGCTTAGGACAAAGCTGGGTTGGGCCTTCCTGAGCCATGGGCTGGGCCCTACTGGGCTATGCCCATCAGTATTAATTGTCTCATCAGATTCGACCTTTAACGCTGTCAACTTCCTCAAAATCTTCTCTTTCGAACGACGGACTCCACCTCTTTGACTTCTTCGTCAACTCACGACGACCACTCTCGCCGTTACCTTTCTCAAAGTATTTGATCGCCACTTGTATCTGCTGCAGAACCACAAGGAACTCCTCCACGTCACCGCTATCCACTATCGCCGTCACCATCACTTTTTGTTATCCTCGCATACCCTTGTTTCTTTCCGTGCACTTCTCCAAAGATCCGTCTGCTTCTTTGCCTCCATGTAGGCAGCAACGGCGTCGCCGTAGATGAGGCTTGAGTTGAGAGAATGTGTTTTAATGTTTGTATAAACTGAATTGTCGAAGTCGGGTTTGCATTAAAAAGGTTGTGAATGTTATTCAACAGTCAATGGACGACTGAGATGATGAGAAAGCTCTTAGCTAGTCTCAGAGTTTGTCATCGAAAATAAATATGGATAATACTTGGGACCCCCTTTTGGGGGCACCCCCTCACCCCCTTTTGCCATGTGTCAGGGGGTGATTGGATGTGCAGGAAAGTGGACCAATGAGAGAAGAGAGGGGGTCAAAAGGGGGTCTAAAAAAGGGGGTCTCTATCACCACCCAATAAATATATTCTATTGGTTAGTTGAGCAGCAAAAATCAGAGCTAGCTCAATTATTATGGCCATCTTTGGTGAAGTTTTTCATAAGCTAAAAGGTTATAATCAGAAAATAAAAGTTAAAATCACTTATTCCTTAGTTTTTAAATAATTAATTTTTTAACTTATTTAAACTATTTCTTATGCCTAATAAATTATAAGTACAAATTTTCAAATTAAAATAAATTATAATTACCTCTTAAAATAGTGTCTTAATTTGTGAAAGATCAAACAAGATAAGGTTTCATCTTGACATTTAACTTATGGCCTCCAAGAAGTATAAAAATTTAATATTGTGTTTGGTAAAGTTTTAAAATTATGCTTTGAGAATAGAGTTGTATTTTGAATTTGTGAGTTTTGAAATTACGATTTGAGTGTGAAAAATTTGTTTGGTTATGAGTTTTGAATAATTGATGTGACATATTATATTTAATTCAAAAATTTACAACTCATAACTAAACACACAATCCAAAATTCTATTCAAAACTCATAAATTTTTTTAAAAAATTTTGAATTTTTTTTTCATTTAATATATAAAAAATAACAAGTGTCAATTGTCCAAAAAAAATAAATTATATTGTTCTAGTCAATCGGTCAGATATCCGAGAGGATGATCGAGTAGGCCAATTTCAAAATTCAAATTCTGCCTGAAACGAGTTTTCAAAAGTGATATGAAATTAATTTTTAAAAGTTATAACCAAATATCATATTCAAATATGAATGTAAAGTCACGATTTAAACTCCACATCAAACACAATTTAAATTTTTCCGTTCAGTGTTTGGCTTTAAATCTCTATAATTGTTTGGTGGTGTTGCTCTTTATTGCCTAAAACACATGGTAAGATCTTAACATATACCAACATATAGGTGCCGTAGAATTTTGAGATTTATTTAATTCCACTCTGTCATTATATTTTCAATGAAATTTCTTGTTAGCCAATACCTAGATTGATGTCATGTTGATGCAGGGCAGATTACGTCAGGGTGGTGGTTGGGAAGATGGGGAATGTGTTATTTTCTTAATGCATTGCATACATCAAAGAAAAATGTGGACAACGTCTGAGTGGGCAATGTGTCAAATCCCCGTCTCTTTCAAAATGTTCCATGCGTGATTTGTTTTGTCTTGGTAAGAAAAAGTTGTTTTAGCAGTTCTTCACAAAGTGTTGTGACCGGTAAGAAATGAGAGATTTATAATTTTACATTAAGACATGAAATAATAAATAATGTAATATGATATTTAGTGATTGATGTGGACAAAAATACATGATTATTTAATAATTTTTTGTTTGATAAAAAGGAAAAAAGAAAAAGAAAGGAGAGAGACAAAAGCAAAAGCTTTGATGCGTATGGAAAGGATAAACTTCATTAAACAAAGAAGTCAATAATACCAAGGAATGAGTTGTCTTGTAGCGGAAAATTGTAGATCTTACACTAATGAAAAGAAAAAGGAATTTTTAATGTTTGATTTTATAATTAAAGCATAAAATTGGGAGAAATGATAATAACATCTCGTTTGGGAACTTACTTTTTTAATAATTTTTTGAATTTTTAGTTAAAATGTGATGTTAAAAACGCTAGTATATTTGGAATGACTTTTTGACTTTTTACGAAAAAGTGTGTAAAAAATAGAGAAAAAATGCAATCTTTGACTTTGTCATATGAGTTGTTGGTTTTTTGATTTTTTTAGTAACTTTTGAACTTTTTGACTAAACTGGTCGCTTCCCAAACGAGGCCTAAGTGTCGAGAAAAAAAAACACTCGTATTTTATAGAATTCAATTGGGCATGGCTTCTGTTCAGTTTTTAATCGGACTGGATCGTGTTGTTGGGTCCGTGGGGGCCATCACTGGTCCCGTTTTGATAATCTGAACCGTTCAATATTTAGAATTCGTCGAGTACTATGTGCCTTTAAAAAATCACATTAATCGGATATCGATAGCTATATGATCAAATCTATTTTGCATAAAAAAAATGGACGGTGAATAAATTAACGGTTGATAAAAATCTATTTTGATCACATAGTTATCGATATACAATCAATGTGGTTTTTTACAGGCATATAGTACTCGACGAGTTCTACACATTGCACGATTCAGATTATCAAAACAGGACCCGTGGTGGGTCTCACAGGCCTAACAACACGGTCCAGTCCAATTAAGGACTGGACATAAGCCATTCCCAATTCAATTCTTGTCAAAAGTGATGAGATTTTATCAAAACAACTTGATTGGTGATATAATTTTCATAATATCGAGATCGGCCATCAAAAATAAAGGAAGAAAAAGAAATCATACCTTTATTTCTATATTAAATATTCAACAGTGATTTAGACTCCCTCAAACTTCAACCCCCACCACCCCAGACTCACGTGGCAGGTGGTGATTGGAAGAGAAGAAAAAAAAGAAAAAATAAATAAAGGAGATCAAAGGGGATGGGAAGAAAAGTGGTCTCAATCTTTATTCTTAAATATTATACCTTTTTACTCATCAAACATAATAGTAAAAAAATACAATTATTATTGTTTATTTATTTTCTTATTTAGATTGGAGACAACAGTCATTTCTTTTTCTTTTCTTACCTCAGATCCAAATTGAGTGCTAGGGTGTGCGTGATCAATTTTGATCCATTTTGAAAAGAAAATATTTATCCGTTTACTTTTTGAAAAAGATGTTTGAGTTTTTCGTTTTTCCCTATGTTTTTGTCAATTTTTTTTCTTCATATTTTAGTTATTGTTTTCAATATCTTGTAAATACATCTAATCTAAGAACAACTACAAAGTAAATAATTCGTGAATTAAAAACAAAAATTTATGTTTTAGATGCACAGTAATATATTTGTGAAGAAAATATAAAAAAGTCCGATACAACCAACAAAAAAAAAAAAAAGTACACAAAACAAAAACAAAATAAATTCAGACACAGTTTTTCAGTTAGAAAACTAAACAAATTATGCAATTAAGTGGAGGTATTTTTTAAATTATTTGGAAGTGATCGAATTTTCACTCAAAATGACAAAAATATCCCTTTCTCTTCCTAATTTCTGTCTATTTCTTCATTTCCCTCATCTTGCTCTTCTCCCTTCAACTGCAATCCCCAGCCCCTCTTCCACCCTCCTTACCACTGCCAGCCCATCCTCCACCCTTCGGCCTCTGCTTTTCCGCTACCCCCTACCTCTCTCTTGCCACTTAAGCCCTTTCCCAACCACCCTTCTTCCACCTTACCTACCACAGCCGTATTAATAATTTTAATTATTTTATGACTTTTTCATATGCTTGAAATTTTTTGAAGTTTCCGTTTAAGTTGCCATTTTATTGCAATCTAAAGAAGAAGAAAAAAAATAACAACAAATCAATGGTTTTTGTAAATATGGATTGTAATAAAAAATATATATATAAACAACGTGGGCAATCGACATAGAACGAACGTAAGAAGAACACATACATGACACTTAGGATATCAAATATTTAAAATTTATTACAAAAGCAAGACTCTCTTCTCTCAAACTACAGAAAAAAAAAAAAAAAAACACACACACACACTTTCACAGACACCGTGTGCGTTAAGCAGCGGGTATCTATTACCCCTCCGGGTCGGCATTTAGATCCAAACCCGTATCCTCCTCCACTCCATTCGGGCCTTTGACGCCGTCCACTTTCTTAAAATCTGCCGGCTCAAACGACGGACTCCAGCTCTTCGATCCATTCGCCGTTAACTCACGGCGGCCATACTCGCCGTTACCCTTCTGAAAATACTTGACCGCCACCTGTATCCGCTGGAGAATCGCATAGAATTCTTCCACGTCATCGTCGTCCTCCGTCACCGTCAGCCATCCGTTATCCTCAGGTACCCTTGTTTTCTTTCCGTCCAATTCTCCGTCATCCGTCCGTTTCCTCTTCTCCGTTTCCATGTGGGCAGCGAAACGGCGTCGTGTTTTCGCCGGAGACGAGGCTTGATTTGAGAGTTGAGAAATTGAGAATGAAGTTGTTGTGGAGCTACGCAGGTGGAAGTCATGTTAATAAAATGTTTTTTTTCTCTAATATTTTATGGAAAAATTGAGTGTTTTTTGAAAAATTATTATATACAACATTGATCTGATATTATAATCCTTTGATCGAATTAAATTTTTGTCAATAATTTATTTTAAAAATTATATGTATCTTTTACAAAAATATAATTTGATTAATTGACTATCGTTATTTTATTAACATGATTTTTTTTTTATAAGGATATAATACTTAATAAATTTTCACATTAAATAATTTAAATTATTAAAGTGGAACATATAATAAACTTCTACAAATCTAGCAACACGTTTTAGTCCGAATTAGGGAGAAGCTTAATCGTATTTTTTACATTTTTGTAAATAACCTTTACTAACACCACATAGTGTAATTGTCCCATATTTTATCACTAATCTTTTATTGTATAGATATTTTTTTGGACCATGGTATATTTTTGATAGGGTAAAGTACAAATATATCTCTCAGATTTGTCTAAAATACGAATTGTCTCATGTAATTTAAAAAATTATAAATATCTCTTTGTCAAAATTTTTTATTTGATAGAATTAATTGAAAAAATAAAATTTTTAACTATTCACCTATACAATAATAAAATTATCTAAATTATTAATTGAAATAAAATTTTAACATTATTAAAAAATATTAATTAATTTGTTAATTTATTAAGAAAAAGACCTATTTATTATGAAATTAAAAACATTGAGAACATATGCCCTGTTTGGTAGGGTTTTTTTCCAGCTTATTTCAGCTTTTAGCTTAATTTAAGCTATTTTGATGTGTTTGGTTTAGCTTAATAATACAGCTTACAGCTTTCTGTAAGTCAAAAATCAATTTATTCTTTGAGTGAGAGAGGAGAAACTTAATTTATAAGTCCAAAATCAATTTATATTCATAATCATAAGTTATAAACTATTAAATTATAAGTTATAATTACTTTCTTACAGTTATACCAAACGAGGCCATAATATAACAAAAATGCTTTATATCACCATTGGGAGTCGACCCCCAGTGAGATGGAGGCCCGTGATTGGGCGAAAAAAAACAATTTTTATTTTTTATTTTTGATTGTCAGCCAGTGAGGGTACGCCACCTCACTGGGGGTGTGATTTAACAGGGCTCATAATATAATTTCTAAAATGGGATAGAATAATTTATAATTTAAACGTCAGGTGGGTTTGTAATTTACCCTTTTAATATTTTTGAGTGAATAATTATCTAGAGTGATGTTATGTTGATGCAGCGTGGATTACGTCAGGGTGGTGGGGAGCAGTGACGTGGAAAAGTTTGGTAACAACGAAAAATCATCATGATGCGTGTTTTTATTATATTTTTTTAATTTTTTTTTGATGTGAGGTGGATTTTGGTGATACTATACACATCAATTACTATACATATTAATATATTAATTGTATTATGATATTATTATTGATTATATTTATTATACAAGTTATAAATATTTAAAATCATACAAATTATCTTATATCATCTGTTGGTACATTAATGTGTACATTAATTGGTACATATAGCATTATTCAGTAGACTTAGGTGTATTTTGATTATTAAAAAAATATATAAATTTCTTGATTTATTAACTTATTATATTTTTATTTTTTTATTTTTAAAAAAAAATTAAAGTATCAACTTTTATTTTATTTTTCAAAATAGGCTATACAAAAATTTGTGTTTGATGATAAATTTCTTAGTGAAATTTTTGTTGTCGGTAGACCAAAGAGAAAAAATAGGAGCAACTTGTTAGGCCCCCCTTTAAGAAGGACTTTGGATTAAAAATAATTAATAAAAATAAAAAAAGTTAAAATGATTAATAAGATAAAATATCATATTTAAATTATAATTATTTTTTCTCTTAATTATTAAATTAATTAAAAAAATTAATTATCTTTTCAAACGTAACCTTTTTTTTAATCCAATCTAAAATAATAATAAAAATTAAAAAACCATGAAATTGCCGACTTCTCAAACCAGCTCAAGTGGGCAAGGTGGAAAAGCCAATGTCTCATTAAGAAATGTCGTGTGATTTGTTTGGTAAGAGGGAAATAAATGGAAAGAGAAAGAGTAAGACAAAAGAATATTGGACAATTTTTATTGTATTTGAGAAAATAAATTTTATTTGTGTACTAAATAACAAATAGAATATAAAAGAAATTCAATGAAGCAAAATGCAGATATTATTTGTAAAGGAAAAGTACGAAAATTGTGAATGAATAAATCAAATGAGGACTGCCTATTTATATATGTAGTGGTGACTTTTCAATTTGAATTAAATAGGTACCAAACCTATTTGAACAGGTGCAACACTGTTTCAACATATAACCGAATTTGCTCGGTTTAATTTGCATACATTTAAATTTGTTTGAATTTAAATTCAAACAGGTATGAGTTTTCCTTGAATTAAATGGACAGATTTTGAAATCTATACAGAAGGTTCAGACATATTTGAATTTAAACGGTTTGATTTTATTTTACTAAAAAATAAATTAAATTCAAATGTTTTTTACCTAAAAAGATTAGTATTGGGCTGGACAAGCCCAACCCAACCTCACACCATGCACCCACGTACAAGCCCAGCCCGTCTGACCGACCATGACGATGCGTGCGTGTGTGGTGATTTTTTGGTCCAATGGGTCTAGTCCAATTTGCCAATAACCTCTCCCTTCTACAAACTTGGGTGCCCTTTGGGGCCCTCCCCAAGTTATAATTCCAAGCTATATAAACCCACAAAATTCTTCTCACCAAACTAATGTGGGACAAGCCTTAATTCAAACTTTAAGGAATTTTCACCAAGAACTCCATTTCTATGGAGCTCACTTTGGCTTCAATTTCCTATTCACCCGATAATGGTTTTGAGCAACCAAATATACCGCGTGAATCACAACGCGGCATAGAACGCGTTATCACTTAGATCCGTGAAAATCGACGCATGGGTCCTACCTAAAAATTAGACCAAAGTTTAAGAAAAATTATGTTTTTTCAGAATTTTCAAAACCATTTCTAACAATTCCCTACATGAATGGAATTTCATGACAACGGAAATGCAACAATATGCAGAATTTGTCGAAAAAGTATAAATTGAAAATATCTTGCATCAGGATAGGTAGCATTCGGCCTTGAACCTTCCCTAGTGATAACCTATCGGACTTACTAGCTAACTAATGGACGCGGTGCCTTGAATTATTCAGCCGTTTGTGTAAGTCAAGACAATGGATGTCACACAAAATATCTTCTAACACATCGTGGTTCTCATTGTTGTATTCATTTTGGCCTTGAACGCTCCTGGTTTTCATGAGTGCTTCTACAGAACTTAGTCTCTTTATTCTCATAGAACCTGCCTCAGTTCGACACTCATATAGGTGATTTTTATTGTGAGTATCTCCTTATACTCGTCTTAATTTTTATGCCTAAATCAAGATATAAGTAATCATTAAAAGCAAACTTGTCCTTAGACCCCTATATACAACACATGTTGCATATATCACTCTCACCAAAGGAATGGGTAGAGAAATTTAATTCCTTGGTGATTTCTGACAAGCTACACATAACTTAGTTGTTCCTTTGAACTTAGTTCTTGGGATCTCCAGTCATATAAATAGGATTACAATTATGATGACTCTTATGTAATAGGCTTTAATCCCATCCGCCTCGATGAACTATACACTTACTCTTTAGTCAAACCTTTTGTTAACGGATCCGTAATATTCTCTTTAGATTTTATATAATTTATTTAGATTGTTCCATTTGAGAGCAATTGCTTTACGGTATTATGTCGACGACGAATATGTCGTGACTTACCATTATACATATGATTCTGTGCCCTGGCTATTGCAGATTGACTATCACAATGAATGCAAATAGCTGGCACAGGTTTTGGCCACATTGGAATGTCTTCTAAAAAGTGACGAAGCCATTCTGCTTCTTTTCCTGCTTTGTCTAAAACAATGAACTCAGATTCCATTGTGGATCGTGCGATGCATGTTTGTTTCGTAGATTTCCAAGAAACCGCAGCGCCTCCCAAAATAAAGACATATCCACTAGTGGATTTTGAATCTTTAGTATCCGATATCCAATTGGCATCATAATAACCTTCGAGTACTGCTGGATATCGAGTAAAGTTCAAACCATGATCACGGCTAAATCTTAGATATCTAAGAACCCGAATAATCGCCTTCAAATGGTCTTCTCCGGGGTTACTAGTGTACCTACTCTATTTATTAACAGCATAAGCTATATCAGGATGAGTACAATTCATTAGGTACATTTGGCTTCCAATGATTTGGGAGTATTTTAACTGAGACACCGCATCACTTCTATTTTTTGATAAATAAAGACTGATATCTACAGGTGTTTTAACTAAATTCATATCATCATTGATAAATTTACCAAGAATTTTCTCAATATAATGTGATTGAGATAATGCATATCCGTCAGATGTTTTAGTAATTTTCATTCCTAATATTACATCTGCAACCCCTATATTTTTCATATCAAATCTTTTATTCAGCATTTGCTTTGTTGATTTAATCATGTTTTGACTGCTTCCAATGATAAGCATGTCATCCACATAAAGACAAACTATGACATATTCTTGGTCAGTATTTTTAACTTAGACACACTTGTCACGTTCGTTTATCTTAAACCCATTAGTATGCATAGCATGATCAAATTTTTCATGCCATTGCTTAGGTACTTGTTTTAATCCATAAAAAGATTTTACAAGTTGACAAATTTTCTTTTCTTGCCCCGGTACTACAAACCCTTCGGGTTACTCCATATAGATCTCTTCATTTAGATTACCGTTTAAGAAAGCTATCTTAACATCCATTTGATGTACTTCTAAATAATACAATACTGCTATGGCAATAAGCACGTGGATGGATGTTATTCTTGTCACAGGAGAATGTGTGTCAAAATAGTCCAGATCTTCCTTTTGTCTATAACTTTTTATTATAAGTCTTGCTTTATACTTGTCTATTGAACCATCTGTTTTCATTTTTCTCTTGAATGTCCACTTATATCCAAGAGGTTTAGAACCAGGTGCAAGATCCACCAATTTCCAAGCATGATTTTGCATAATGGATTCAATTTCATTATAAACAGTCTCTTTACACAAAGGTGCTTCAAGACCTGTCATTACTTCCTTAAAGCTTTGAGGTTCATTTTCTAATAGGTATGTCAGAAAATCTGAACCAAAGGATTTTGATGTTCTTACTCTCTTACTTTGTCTTGGTTCATCATCAGTTAAATCCTGTTAGTCGAGACCATTACTAGTCTCTTGTGTTTGATTATCATTAGTCTCTTGACTTTGTGTACAATCATAAGTTCTTTTCTGTAAACTTAATTCTTGTCATTTCTTGTAAAAAAAAACATGTTCAAAAAACACAACATTCCTTGACTCAACAATAGTGTTCACATTTATATCAGGTATTTTTGATTTATAAGTTAGAAATCGATATGCACTACTATTCTGAGCATAACCAATAAACACATAATCCACTATTTTTGGTCAAATCTTAGTCTTTTTAGGAATAGGAACTTCAACTTTTGCCAAACACCCTCACACTTTTAAGTATTTGTAAGAAGGTGGTCGACCTTTCCACAAATCATAAGGAGTGCTGTTAGTTTTCTTGTGGAGTATTCTGTTAAGAACATAATTAACATACAATATTGCTTCCCCTCACAAGTTTTGAGGTAAGTCTGAATTTAGTAACATGACATTCATCATTTCTTTAAAGGTTCTATTTTTCCTTTCAGCAATTCCATTTTGCTGTGGAGAATAGGGTGCTGTTGTTTGGTGAATAATGCTATGTTGTGCACAAAATTCATTTAATGGTGTATCATATTCACCACCCCTATCACTTCTAACCATTTTAATGGTTTTTCCAAGTTGATTTTCAACTTCTGTTTTGTAGAGTTTAAACATTTCTACGGCTTCATCTTTACTTCTAAGTAACTATACATAACAATATCTTGTGCAATCATCGATAAATGTTATGAAATACTTTTTGCCTCCTCTAGTTTGAATAAATTTAAGATTACATACATCAGTATGAATTAATTCTACAAGTTCAATTTTTTTTTTTCAACCGATTTAAATGGAGTCTTAGTTAATTTCGCTTTTACACAAATTTCACATTTGTGATTATGATCAATTTCAAATTTTGGTATATAATCCAAACCAATTAATCTACGCAAAGTATCAAAATTCACATGTCCTAATCTACCAAGCCATAAATTCGACTCAAGAATATAAGCAAAAGATGTGTTATTCTTATTAATAGCAACTTTTGGTACAACCGTCATTACATTCAATTTGAAGAGACCATCACTCATATATCACTTACCAACATATATACCACTCTTTGATAATACAAATTTACCAGACTCAAATACAAGCCTAAAACCATTTTTACTTAACAAAGAGTCCTAAACCAAATTCTTCCGGATGTTAGGTACATGCAGTACGTTGTTAAGGGTAAGTTCTTTCCTTGATGTCATCTTCAAGATCACCTTTTCTTGTCCAGCCACAATAAAAGTAGAAGAATTTTCCATGAAAAGTTGTTTACCATTTGTAACTTCATTGTAAGTAGTGAGCATCTTCTTTTCCACACAAATATGACGAGTTGCCCCAGTGTCAACCCATCATTCCTTAGGATTTCCAACCAAATTAGTCTCAGACACCACAACAGAGATGTAATCTAATTCTTTCACATTGGCTTGATTGGTGGTCTTTTTGCTTGTACTTCTACGATCCTTCTTAGGGCGGCGGCGGCGGTCAAAAGCTCGATGTCCAGTCTTGCCACAGTTAGAGCATTTTTCTTTGAACTTCTTGTTGCCATTGTTGTCGCCTTATTTAGGACCATCTCTAGTAAATTTCCTCTTTTTGTTATGTGGTTTGTGAATTTGTTCAACCACATTAGCCTTGGACTCAATGGGATTGTTCTCAGTCCTCTTTTCAGCCTTTCGGTTATCTTCTACCATTCTCAATCTTACAATCAACCCATTCATGGTCATTTCCTTACTTTTATGTTTTAAGTAATTTTTGAAATCTTTTCAAGCTGGTGGCAATTTTTCCACTAAAACAGCGACTTGGAAAGACTTGCCAAGAGATATATTTTCAGAATGAATATCATGCAAATTTATTTGAAAATTTTGAACATGAGAAATTACCGTTTGGGAGTGTACCATAACAAAGTCTAGAAATTTACCGACAACAAATTTATTTGTTTCGACATTTTTTGTCTTGCATTTTTTTTTTTCAAAGAATCCTACAATTCTTTTGTTGTTTTCAAAGGGTTATAAACATTATACAGTATGTTGTCAAGACCATTGAGGATGTAGTTTCTGCACAGGAAATATGAATGTTTCCAAGTATTTACAACGACAACAACTTACCGATCACTTTTACCCTCTTTAAGTGCTGGAGCCTCTTCACGGAGAAACCGGGCCAAATTTAGAGTTCTAAGAAAGAACAACATTTTTTACTGCCATTTCTTAAACTCAATACCGTTAAATTTTTTCGATTTTTCTCCATGATTTATCGAAACTTGAACATTGTTTTGGATAGGGACCGGAGTCGTTGTAACGATCGGATTTGGAGTACTACTTCCAGCAGCCATTATATCTAATTACAAAAATCAGAAAAAACCAAAATACAAATTAATTTTCTAGTTACTAAAACCAAAAAATAAATTATAATACAAAATAATTTTATTTTCCTTATTACTAAAAATAGAAAAATAAAATACCACACTAATTTTCTGTAACACAAATTAATATTCTGCAATTGTTAATGACACCAGTATATTACTACTAGTTGTCAAAGAAAATAAACAGTATATTACTACTATCTGTCAAACAGTATATTACTACTATTTGTTTTCCAACAAGAATATCACTTTGTGAAACCATAGAAAATTAAATACAATGAAGATACCAAAAAATAGTCTGTCTTAAGATTGTTGGACAATCTTCACTGTATTTGAAAAATAAATTCTGTTTGTGTACTAAACAACAAACAAAATATAAAAGAAATTTAATGCAGCAAAATGTAGAGATTAGTTATAGAGGAGAAGTACGAAAATTGTGAATAAATACATCAAATGAGGGCTGCCTATTTATAAATGTAGTGGTGGCTTTTCAATTTGAATTGAACAGGTACCAAAGTTGTTTGAACAGGTGCAACGTTATTTCAACAGATAACCGAATCTGTTCGGTTTAATTTGCACAGATTTAAATTTGTTTGAATTTAAATTCAAATAGGTATAGGTTTTTCTTGAATTAAATGGACAAATTTTGAAATCTGTACAGAAGGTTCAGACAGATTTGAATTTAAACGATCTAATTTTATTTTACCAAAAAATAAATTAAATTCAAATGTTTTTGGCCAAAAAAGATTAGTATTGGGCCAGACAAGCCCAACCCAACCTCACACTACACACCCGCATTGTGATTCACGTGGTATATTTGGTTGCTCAAAACCATTATCGGGTGAATGAGAAATTGAAGTCCAAGTGAGCTCTATGGAAATGGAGTTTTTGGTGGAAATTCCTTAAAATTTGAATTAAGGCTTGTCCCACATTGATTTGGTGAGAAGAATTTTGTGGATTTATATAGCTTGGAATTATAACTTGGAGAGGGCCCTAAGGGGCATCCCAAGTTTGTAGAAATGAGAGGTTATGGGCAAATTGGGCTAGATCTATTGGACCCAAAAATCACCACACATGCGCGCATCGCCGCTACTCGGTCGGGCGGGCTGGGTTGGGCCTGGGCTTGGGCGAGGGTGCGTGGTGTGAGGTTGAGTTGGGCTTGTCCGACTCAATACTAATCTTTTTGGGCAAAAAACATTTGAATTTAATTTATTTTTTGGTAAAATAAAATCAGACCGTTTAAATTCATATTTGTCTGAACCTTCTGTACATATTTCAAAATTTGTCCGTTTAATTCTAGGAAAACCCATACCTATATGAATTTAAATTCAAACAGATTTAAGTCTGTGCAAATTAAATCGAACAGATTCGATTATCTGTTGAAACAATGTTGCACCTGTTCAAACAGGTTTGGTACCAATTTAATTCAAATTGAAAAGCCACCACTACATCTATAAATTGGCAACCCTCATTTGATGTATTCATTCACAATTTTCTTACTTCTCCTCTGCAAATAATCTCTACATTTTGCTACATTAAATTTCTTGTATATTCTGTTTGTTATTTAGTACACAAACAGAATTTATTTTTTCAAATATAGTAAAGATTGTCCAACAAAGAAAAAGAGTTTGATTTGCGTAAATGGAAAGGATAAAGTTTATAAATAAATAAAAAAAGAATAAATTACATTTAACTATCTTAAAAGTTAAAAAAAAAATATAATAAATTTTATAAATTTGATATAATCATATTGAGTTCCTTTAAGATTTTGATTCATATAACATTTACACTGTGTTTGGATTGAGGGATTTGGAGAGAAAAGAAAAGTAATAGAGAGAAATGTATTTCTCTTCTTTGTTTGGTTATCTAAAGTGGAGAGAAATGGAGAGAAATAGAAAGAAATGGAGAGAAACTCATTTCTCTCATAACCCTTATTTTCAATCTTCCCAAAAGTGGAGAGATTGGGAGAGAAAAGAAACCCATAAATGTTTATATTTTCATAATACCAATTTTATCCCTATAAAAATAAAAGAAATAAAATGATTGAAAATATAAAAAGGTTATTTTGGTAATATAACATAAAATAATTTCTTTTCTTTTCTCTTAATGAAATCTAACCAAACAAGAAGGAGAGAAATCACAATCATTTCTTTTCTTTTATTTCTTACTTATCCAAACAAAAAGGAGAGAAATTACAATCATTTCTTTTCTTTTCTTTTCTCTTATTACTTAAGTAATCATTTCTTTTCTTTTCTCTCCTAAGTTACCAAACATAGCATTAGTTTTTATTTTTATCAAAATTTTGTTAGTCGTATAAATAAAACAAATAATATTGTCATATATTTATATTGAAATGTATATCTTATCATATGAATATTTGTGTCTTCATACTAATGGCATTAATTTTAATCTCTTTTGTTTTTGAGTAATGCTATATATACCAATTAGTATAATAACTAGTGTACCAACACTAGTTATGACATTATTATTGACCTACTCATTAATCACATTACAAATACCAAAAATCTCTTAAATTATACATCGTCAATTGGTACATTAATTAGTATACTAATTGATGCATATAGTACCACCGTTAATCTTTCTAAAAGAGTGATCAATTTAATTATGTTTAAACTGTAAAATTTTATATATTTTTTCAAATCTCAATGAAATTCAGTGTCACTTATCCTAAAAAAGCCTATAATATATGAGTTGGCTTGTTGCGAAAAATTTAATGGCGTCCACCACACTAATGAGAAGATCCTAAGGGCTCAATATAACAAATTTTGATTCAATAAATTGGAAATGAAATTGCTTTTCTAACAGTGAAGTTAAATGACCACCAGGATTGGTGGCTTGATGGAGAATGCAGTGCATTCTCCAACACTGAGTCAGAGTCGATTCTTAAGAAGGGGTGTTTGAAATCTCTTCAGGGCTGACGGGATCGTGATGACATCACAGAACTCTTTTTTTGACTCTCAAAACGGTGAAATTAAATGTGATGAAAATTATCATAATTTTTTTACTTGAAATTGTCTTTATAAAAATGTATTTAATTGTGACATTTAAATTTTTTTTATCACTGACGATAATTTTTTTAAGAATAAAGCTTGGTAACGCGAATCCCTTCCCCGCTAATCTCCCGAATGCTCAAAACGACGTCGTTTTGGGCTTTCGTTTTTTTTTTTTTTCTTCCTCCATTGTCGAGTCTGCAACAGCTCGGAGGGAGAGGGAGAGGGAGAGAAAGAGAGAAGGAAGAAGAGGGTCGACTACCGCCGTCGACCATTGACCGTCGCAGCCTCTAGCGTCATTGCAAATCATTTAACACCACTGCCCATTGCCTCCGCCACCTCCCACTGGTATGGCCCCCCCGCCTTCCTCCTCCTCCTCTTCCTCCCTCCTCCTTCTTCTCCGTTCTTCGATCTGCAAAAAAAAAAAAAAATTCAAACGACGTCAAACGACGTCGTTTTCGATTCGGGAGATCAGGGATGGAAGGGATTTGAGCGACGTAGCACGGTTGTTTTTTTAATGTTTTGAAACCGTCATTTAGTGATGGGTCTCATGGGTCGTCTAATATTTTGTGCAATAAAATATTGAATTTTAAAAACCTAAGACATTGATCCTTAACCTTTGGCACCCACTAAACTAGCGGCCATGCATTTGCAGTTAAATCTAAAGAAAAATGTTATAGTTTTCAAATAATTTAATAAATGTGAGAGACTCACACACAAAATGTATATAAGAGATAATAAAAATTTAATAAATTATTTAGAATACGTAACATCACTCAAATCCAAAACTACATATAGATTAAAAACAAGCACGAAAAAAGCCGGATAAATTTAACAGTAACGCAACGCAACACAACACAACAGTGCAAACTCATGGATTTAAATCCAACACAGCAGGTCCATCTCAATAATGAATTTTGACCCCATTTTCTAAATTGCGCCTGGTGCGTAGGAAAAAGCTCTTCGAATCGGGTTCTATTCCGAACCAGGCTCCGCATTCAGATCCAAACCCAAATTCTCTTCCACACCTTCCTCTCTCACCTTGCTCTTAACGCCGTTAACTCCGCCGGCGCACTCACGCTCGATCGACTGCCTCAACCTCGACCCCATCTCCGTTAACTTACGGCCGTCACCGTTACTACCTCTCTCGAAGTATTTGACTGCCACCTGTATCCTCCGGATGATGGCGAAGAACTCCTCGACTTCCTCCTCCTTCACCTCCGTCTGCTCTCCGTTACCGTCCTCTCGTGCTCTCTTCCTTGTCCCCGAAACGGCGTCGTACTGCCCCTGCTTCTTCCTCTTCTCTCCCTCTGCCATTTGCTCCGACACCTGTCCACTTCCCGTCCTACCGTCGGTGACCTGATCAGCGCGCTTAGGCAATGTTTGGATGCCTTAATTGTGACAAGTCTCTACATTTAGAAACCCCATATATGTATATATATATATATATATTTATATAGGCTCTTTGAGAACATAGTTAATAGTCAATTACATATCTAATTTTTTTACATATTTTTTTAAAAAAATCAAAATATATTAAAAAAATTAATTTTTAACCAACTTCAAACTCATAGGCTTGGTTTGGAAATTAGGTGATTTTTTAACTTTTTTTTGTTACTTTAATTTGAGATTAAAAAACTTAATTTAAAAAGGACTTTCGAATTTTTTGATTTTTTTATAAAAGAAAAAATGTAATAATTATGAATTAAATATAATATTTTACCTTATTAAATTAAAAATCTATTTTAATTTTTATAACTACTTTAGTAAAAAAAAAGCCCTCCAAACCCACCTCCCAAGCAGGCACATAATAGAGCATCTTTTCTCTTTTAAAAAACAGAGGTGGGGTTTTGTAATTTTTTGTGTGTCCAAAAGTCACACTAAAAGTTGGTACGTTCATTTGGCGAATAATTCTTTTCACTTCACACTCACTTGTAAATTTTGTAAAATTAAATTATTTACTGTTCCAACCACATGTAGTGTCTTCAACTGGTTGAAACAATATGTTAATTTTTAACATTACAAATGCTATGAGACTATCAAATAATTTTTTTTCAAGTATTATTTATTTTGTAGAATGCATCAAGTGGGTTATTAATGTAAAAAATCATATTAATTAATTATCGATAGTCATATGATAATCTAATTTGTCTTTAAAAATTGAAAAATAAATGTACCTTTGAGAATGAAGCTTTTAATTTATTTTTAATCAAATGTCACCTACTAAAAATGCAATAGCCAAATCCAACCATAGTATTGCTATTTTGATATTTTACATCAAACATTAATTTTTATTTTTATATTATAGAAAAAATATTTGCTATTGTTTTATTGGATCCATATATGATATTATCATTAAACTTAATAAATTACAATTATAATAATAAAAATTAAATACAAAACATAATTAATACGATAAAAGCTTTAATGATCTTGCTACGTAGCTCGAAAGCTACGTAGCTTGAATGCCCCGAATGTCTTTTTTTTTTTTTTTTTTTTCAGACGCAGAAATAGAGGGAGAGGAGGAAGGAGGAGAGAGGAGAGGAGAGGAGAGGAGAGGAGAGGAGGGGACTGGAGGAGGCCTAAAAAATGGAGGGGGAGGGGAGGGGAGGGGAGGGGCGGAGGCGACGGAGGCGACGCGATCGGGCAGAGCCGACGAGGCGGAGGCGACGCTGACGGGC
The DNA here is from genome assembly GCA_025200525.1 of Camellia lanceoleosa. Lineage (NCBI taxonomy): Eukaryota > Viridiplantae > Streptophyta > Magnoliopsida > Ericales > Theaceae > Camellia > Camellia lanceoleosa. Next base: position 160,127 of record JANUSC010000400.1, read on the forward strand.
AGAGTCATGAGTCATGACACGTGAGTCATGAGTCATGACGGGCCAAGGACTACCGGCAGGACCTCTTCTCTTTCTCTCTCTTCTCTCCTTCTCCTCTTCCTCTCAGAATCTAAAATGGCGTAAAAAAGAAAAATCAAAACCCAAAACGACGTCGTTTTGGGTTTTGAGCCACATTCGAGCCTCTAGTTTCGAGCACTGAAACATTTTCCAAGCTTTAAAGTGATAGATATAAATCCAACAAAATACCGTGAATGTAACTCATACGTAAATAAAAAAGTTCAAACTATTGATCTCATAATTAGTTTGCTAATATTTTTATATGTTATTGGATTTTTTATATTGAAAATTTTCAGTTTTTTATATGATTTCTCTTACTAATTTTTAAATGTGACAAATTCTATAAATATGTATTATATTTGTTGTATTATTAAACTGAAGAGGTAAGATGTAATATAAACAGATTAAAACAAATTTGGTGAAATGCAGTATTTTAAAAAAAAATATAAATGTAAAATGTATCCGTACCTTTCAAGGCATGTGAGAACAAGTGTGAAGATATTTTATTGGTTTGTTTGACGACGATGGTAAGACGACGTTATGAGTTTTTCTTAAGGGTGTAACTCAGCAGGTTGGGTGGGATTTAGTTGTTTAGGTATAGTTTTAAGTTGTGTTCAGGTCCATTTAGATTCGAATTGTAATTTAAAATTATTTGTCCAAACTCGACTTAAGTTAAATTCGAATTATTCAAATTGCGTGAATTGCCCCAATACAATATTTAATTAATATGATTTAATAATTAAATTATTTTAATATTATGTAATGGTTAGGGTCTCTCAATATTTTTTTAGAGAAATTTTGATGTAGAAAAATTTGAATTTTTGTATTTTCAAAATTTTCGATTTGCACAATTTCTCTAATTTTTTCTATATTTTAAAATTGATATAAGATGAATAGATCGAAAGAGATGAAAGAAGAGAGAGAATGAGAGAATGAGTGTGATACATGGGTGTGAACGAGTCACGTTAGGTTATAAAAAAATATTGTGAACTTTTTACATTACTAAAAGTTAGCGAAGAATGTTAGACTAAAATTTCTCAATAATTGATATATATACTTAATATTTTTATATATCTATATATGTATATTTTCGATTTCAAATTATTTCTATATATGTATAATTTGAATTGTAAATATACTATAAATTATTAGTCATGTAACATTAAAGTAATTTAATATTATAAAAATAAAATTATATTTTTAGAATTTGAATTAACCTCGTTTGGTTTTCTCATTGGAGCTAAAAAGTACAAAAAGACAAAATACTATTTTTTTACCCATATTTATTATATTTTTTCTCTTATAAAAATCAAAAAAATCCTAAAACAAAAACCAAATGAAACTAAAAAAGTCTCAACATAAAAAAGTTAACTATATTAACCAATATCAAACGATCCTTTAGTTTAGATTTGGTGAACCTATTTTGGAATAGTAATTCAAATTGTTCACCATTTAAAAATCGTTAAATGAAATATTAATGAAAAAAAATCAAAATAATTAAAGATTAATAATGATATGTTTAAATCATATTTGTATTACAAAAAATAAATAAATGTTCAAAATTTATATTTGTTGTTTATTTTTTTTTAAAAAAAATATGATTCAAATATATAACTACTAATATCTAATTATTTTAATTTTTTATATAAATATTATACTCAAAGATTTTTTAAAATTTTATAATTTAAATTTCGATCCAAAAATAAGGTGACCGCTCCAACTTAAGAGAATTCAAATTATTTTTTTGTATTCAAATGAAATGCAATTTCCCGTTTCGCAAAGGCCTCTCACGACCAATTGGTTGTTGGCCGAGTGGTGATTGGCGCTCGGCTTGGTAGGGAGGACTACGGTTCGATCCCCCGCAACGCCAATTGGGAGGGGTGTTGAACCTAACTACCTACTCACCGATCCGGATTAGTCGGCCCGATGGGTCGGATACCGGGTGGCAGGACCTAAAAAAAAAAAAAAAAAAAGGCCTCTCACGTCCCCATCATTTCCCCACCCAACCACCATTTTATAATGGTGTGACTATTAATGGGTAAAAGAGTAGTAAGTAAAAGGGTGAATTACAATGATATTTATTTAAATTATAAATTATTTTTTGTAATTTAAAAAATTATATTATATTTTTTTAGATTTTTAATTTCATAACAAATAGGCTCTTTAATTAATAAATTATCAAATTAATTAACAGTTTTGAATGATGTTAAAATTTTATTTTAATTAATAATTCAAATAATTTTATTATTGTATAAGAAAACAGTTAAAAATTTTATTTTTTTAATTAAGTCGGTTAAATAAAAAATTTTGATAAGAAAATATTTATAATTTTTTAAATTACAAATAATAATTTATATTTTAATCAAATTTAAGAGAGAGAGAGAGAGTATGTGTAATTTACCCAAGTAAAAATGAGTAAGGTTGGTGGTGGTGGGCATAGATGAATCACGAGAATGAATTATTGTCCTTCCATTTCTCGTGCTCACACTGCCACGGACTATGATTCCATCCCACCACTGGGCTCACACTTTGTGTGGTTCATAATTATTTCAAGTCCTGTTAATTTGTGTTTTTAATATACATGTTATGTAAATTTTTAAAAATTGTATATTATTTATTGGATTAGATTTTTTTTTCAAATTTAAATATGAATTTTAAGAGAATTTGATAAGTTTATATAGTTTTACTATGGATTTGTTTTGATGATCTAAATTATTCATTTTATAAGATTTTTTTGTATATAACATCTATAAAAAAATTAATTTAATCTGATAATCATAATATTTTTATTTTATTATGTTTGTCTTAAAAAACAAAAAAATAAAAAAAATGAGAAGAGAGCCTATGAGGGTAGGCCCATGAGCCCATCATCTTCCTCTAGTTTTAAACTTCAGAAAAATTAAACCCTTTTATATTAGGAAAATGTTTGAGGCTCGAAACTTGAGGCTCAAAACTCCAAAACGACGTTTTGGGGTTTTTTTTTATTTTTTTTCCTTTCTTTTTTCTTTCTTCTTCTTCGTTGAGAAGAAGAACCCAAGCGAGAGAGAGAGAACACAGCGAGAGAGAGAAAAGGTGTCGTTGTTGGCGTCGGGCTCGTCGCAGCCTCGCCGTCAGATCGCCTCCGCCTCCGCCTCCGCCTCCACCCCGCCCAACCCCATTTTAGGGCCCTCCGCCTACTCCTCCTCTCTTCTTCTTCCTCTTTCCTTATTCTTCCTCCAACTTTGAAATTGAGCCGTTTGGCTCAAAAATTTTCGCCCTCAGAGCAATACTCTTTATATTATGATCGTCAAAAAACATGAATGTACTGCTTCAATAATATATACACCCTATGAGTCAGCCTTGTTTGGTTTGTGTTTCTCAAAAAATTTTGAGAAAAATTCTCTATAAATAAGTTCTCAAAAGTAATCAAACCAAACAAATTTTTTCAAATTTTTTTTTCAAAACTTGTTTGGTTTACAAATTTTACAAACAAATCTCTCTCTCATACACATCAAATCAATCACTTTATTCAAAACTCTCTCACAAAATAATTTTTCAAAACATCTTTTGAAAAAAATCAAACCAAACAAATTTTCGTACTTTTTATTTCAAAATATATTTCTCAAATACAAACCAAACAAGGCCTAATCTCTAACTTTTTAACACGTCTTAAATTCAAAAGTTAACAAAATACTTATTTTAATAATATTTTACATTTACTCTTTATTTTTTTAATAATCTGGTTAATGTATGACATGTTAGCTAGACATGAAAGGTTACTATGTAGGTGTTTGGAAAGTGAGTTTTTATGTAGATTTTTTTAATTGTGAAATATTATTGGATAAAAAAATTTTGGTGTTTGGGAGGATAGTTGAGTTTTTTTGTGGTTGAATGTGACGTTTGTGAGAAAACAAGTGAAATGATGATGGAGTTGGATGTGATATTTTGTTTGGATTTATTTTATTTTTTAATTTTGCAAAAACATTGTCTTTTAGTAAATTTTTTTTTAAAAAACCCAAAACTAAATCTTGTCAAACACCACTACATTCACTTTCATTCAAAAGTATAATTTTAAACTTCCTAACATGCAATATAAGGGCATATGTTGACAAAATTTTATTTTTATATCACATTTTGTATACCATTTTATATGACACAACTACAATAGTAGATGCAACTCAAGTAGGAAGGAAAGGAAAATGTTATGAATCTCAAGTAAATTATTAAATAAATTATCAAACCTCTCATATGGGTGTAAGACTCACACACATGTGATTTGTGTGGATTCCACACTCATGTGAGAGATTTGGTAATTTGTTTAGTAATTTATTTGGGATCCCTAGTATGAGTCCGGATCCTCAGCCGCACAATCCTACGGCCATCCCTGCGACACCCCCAAAACAACGTTATTTCGGGAGAAATTTCAATTTAAAAAAAAAAAAAGAACAAAAACCAGAGGAGAAGAAAAGAGAGAGGACGGAGGGGGCCCAAAATCAAACCTACCTAACTCTTTACAAATTAAGTTTTGTCCAGATTAAGCAAGATTTCCCCATCTCAAACCCAAATCAAACCCAAATCTCTTTTCCTCTGTGTTTGTTTATTGATCTATATTTTGAAATTGAGTTCCTTCTCCTGCAGGCATCTCTGAATGAATTATTCGTCTACCCGTCGTCATCCACTGCACAAATTTATTTTTAAAAAAAATTAAAAACAAGAACCTTGGTGATGAGTTGCTGAATTTGAAAACAACATGAAAAAGTAAACATTCATTCAAAAGAAAATTTGAAATCATTCAATGTCTTGTTGTACCTGCACATCACCAGTGTGGATCGTACCTCTATGCCCTGCAAAATCTTGATGAGTGAAAGCCCCCTAAAACAAAAAACCCAAACCGGCAAACACCCAGAAAAATGTCAATATTAACAATATTTGTGATCTTTTGAAAATCAATCAAGTTCACCAATATTAACAACCAGTCAAACACTCAGAACACCAATATTAATAACTATTCAAACAAAAGTTGAAGGTTCAAAAAATCTGAGATATATTTATATATATACACATATTAACACTTTGAACATCTAAATGATAAATCAAAATTGACTAAAAATTAGATCAATGCATCTCTCAAAAGCTAACTGCGCGAATCTGTGAAGCTAATTTATTCAAATCCCCGTAGATCAAAGGGTTAATACAATGTTTCAATGCATTTAACAAACGAGGTCGTTGGCGGAGACAGAGGCGATGGCGGTGGGCTGGCGAAAAGTGAGGGTTGCGATGGTGGATCTGCCTTCCTTCTTCTCTCTTCTTCATTCATTCTTCTTTTCCTCTGGTTTTTTCTCTGGTTTTTGTTTTTTTTTTTTTTTTTAAATTGAAATTTCCCCCAAAACGACATCGCTTTGAGGGTGCCGCAAGGATGGCCGCAGGATTGTGCGGCCGAGGATCCGGACTCCCCTAGCATCACTCAAAAGAAAAAGACAAAAGGAAGGAGCCATTGCATTACTCTTGCATTAATGGTTATGATTATGCTATATCACATGATAAATTAAATGTAATATGAAAAAATCATAAGTATAATATTATTGTAATTATTTTAGGGTTAATTACACTTTATCCTCTTTACCATAAATCATACATTTATATTCCTCTCAATTATTAAAAATTTCACTTTCACTTCTTAGAAGTGATCTATGTATGATTCTTTATAAGTAAGAGCATTTCTAATGGTTTGCCATTAGAATTGCTATTGTTATAATTTGACAATTAAGAAAAAAAGTGGTCCAATGGTGCTATATGGCATCTGCGAATTTTGGCAGCTACCATATGAGCTAACTCAGTAAAACCTTTCTCTCTCTCTTAGCAAAATAAATAAGTTTCTAAAATTGTTATTTTGGTAGAGCCAAACACAAAACTGCGGTGTGGCCGGGCCGTCGTTCGAATACACTAGTTTCTGTGTTTGGTTTAGGCAAAATGACATTTGACCATTAGAGTACCATTGTTATACTTCTATTATTTTTTACTATTCATTACCAAATTACAGTAATGACAATGCTATTATAACATTTGTCATTAGAGATGCCGTAAGATATCTAAATGTACAATGCTAAAGTTAAGAGAGATAAAATGATGTTCAATAATAATTGAGAAGGTAAAGTGTAATAAATTCATTTTAAATAAATTACATCGATTCGTAAATATTTAGGTAATGTTTCCCAATTACTTTCTAAAGATTTTTTTTTGTTTTATATTTTTAAATAAAAATACGTTGTTGTAAAAGGGAGGACATGGGCTTGGAGGCCCACCCAGCACAACTCAATATTGTTGAGATTTGGAATAAATATTTAACCCATATAATTAGGACAGTAAACGAATTGAATCGAGTTGAATTTTTAAATATTGAAGCTTATTTATTAAGAATTAGTCGAGTTTGAACTCGAACTGAGCTCCAATCGAGTTTAAAAAATCGAGCTCAACCTTGTCAAATATTTGTTGAACTTGAGCTTAGCTTGAGCTTGCTTGATTACATAAAGAGTCCGAGTTCGAGCTCGAGCTCTTGAAAAAAAAGAAAACATTAAATTAATTTACTTATTAAGATAAAAAAATACAAAATTATGAGTAAAATATACGATAATGCTTATATTAATAATAATTTTCATCAATTAAATATGTAAATTTACACAAACACCAAATACAAATAAAAAATAAAATAGATTATTGAAAATTTATTTAATATATTATTAAAAATAAATATTTATTTATTTATTTTTATGTCCATGAGCCTTGTCGAGCCGAGTTTAGGGCTACTCGAGCTCAAGCTCGAGCTCGTTCATTTAATAAACGAGTTGAGCTCAAACGAGTTTTAAACGAGCCAAGCTCATGAACAGTTCAGTTTGTTTGCAACCTTGTATATAACCCATTTTGATTGAAATTTTGAATCCAGTATAATTTACGATATGTTTTGGAATTCGTTGAGGAAGAAATAAAAGAAATTATTTTTTTCCTTCCTTTTTTGGTTGATTTTTGGGGGGCAAAATTACTATTGGCTGGAGTTATTACTAAATAAGGAGGTTTTTGTAGAGCAGGACTTGTTGGGAATCATTGAAACAGTAATGCTACATTTATCAAATTTGGGCTCGTTTGAGTTATCTTAATTAGTACATGTCAGTCGTTTGGCCGTCATTCGAGAGGATGCAGATCATCTAAATGGATGCCGGTTAACACATTGATTGATAAAGGTGACGTTGGTCATCCGACTTACGTAATTCGTTTAATTCACACAAGCCCAAATTTGATGGATTAATTATTTTTGTCATTGAAAATTGTTAGAAAAAACGGTGAGTTTATTGTGAGAATAAGTGTGAGTTGAGAATTTTAAGTTACTGGGTTGGGTTATAAGTGAAAAACATAAATGTTAGTCTATTAATTTGGAACAGGACTTGCTGGGTATTTAGTACGGTCCTTGTAAGTTTTTTTTTTTAATCTAAAAAAAAATATCTATTAACTTTTTATTTTTATTTTTTATGCATGTGTATTGAGAAATTATTCAATGCTCCGGGAGTATTATTCTATTCCAATTACATATTAACACTTTGTCTCTTAAAATTTTAACACAAAAGTAATAGATTCTATGGTTTAAACCAATAACTACTAGTTTGGAGCACCACTTACACTTGTTACAGAAAATATTGAATAATTTATCTTATATTCGTTTGTCTTTAACAAATCCAAAATTCACTTTTGGGCCTTAGTAGAGGCTTGGGCCATTAGAGTGGCCTGTAACACAGCCCAGAACTTCTGATTCAGCCTTGTTTTCGGACCTGGTGCCCAGTGAAGCTTTTATTATTCAAAATGATTTGTGGATAAAAAATTTGTATAGAAAACATATTTAAAATGCTATAACAATAAGATTTACGAAACAATGAAGATGCTGGTGAGTATTTTGATTGGAAATAAGTAAATTACAAAAAGGCACATCATTTTTTAAATTTTGTAAAACAAATTGTTTGTATATTATTACTGTTGGCTTTTTTGGCTTTCAAAAGTTAATTATGTAATTTAAAGCGTGCCAACAAGGATTAATAAATCCTTACAGAATTTTAATTACCAACCAATTATCAGACGATTGTGTTACATTCTTTTAGCCTCAATGAAGAAGACTTTTACTGGTAACTTTTTAGAAAAAAACTTATAAATGATCAAGATACAAAATAGTTCAAAAACTAAATTTCATTGAGTAAATAAGAACTTACAATGAAATGACCCAGCCTTGAAAAAGATTTACAGTAGCGACTATTTGAAACTACTCTTAGGAAATAAAGTGTAGTACAGGAATTGTAGTGCTGGAAATGTAATGAACTAGAAATGTAAAACTAGAAGGAAAAACGAAGTAAATAAATTTGTTTTTGGATTTGAGTCTGGGTCCCTGCATTCTGGGGTCTTCTCCTTTATTTATACTTCCCAAAGGTAACCGTCGAAGTGCACTTCTACGATCTCTGGCCATGGTTTCGCATAATCAGCTTCCATTATGCCGTTCATTCAGTTAGGCTTCCCTCATGAATTTGAATTTGAATTTGTGAGTAACCGTTAGGCCACATTACCTTGCACCTTCTAGCTATTTCGGTCTTTCTTGTGATCCATTATTACCAATATGAAGTATCACGTGTCTGCATCTTTGTTGGAGACTTGTTTTAACTCTCCAAATTGCCCTTCACGTGCCACATGTCAAGCTATGATTGGCATGTATAAAATATATAGCAAACATTACCCCGCACTAATATACCCAATACTTGGTGATATTAGTGGATCAGTACGCTTTATCCACGTCTTAGGACGTGCATGGACGTGGCTGAAGTATAACCGTCTCCTTAGGAATGAAGCATTGAACTTCATTAAATCCTTCCTTACGTTTTGAACATTCCCTCAATTATCTGTGAATACGAAGAGACTGATACATCCCCAATGCCCAACCAAGCCTTCTCTTACATTGATTGAACATACGAGAAGGTATTTGATAATGATGACTGTGGCTTGCTTTTCGTGCTCCTTTCGGACAAGATAGGCCTATAGTTCGGACTCCTGTGATTTTGAATCTGATTCCACAAGTGCAATGTGAAATAGATAAACACAAATGAGTCCAAATCCAACAATTCTTTTGGAAAATCGATTTTGAATCAAAATGTCAAAAATGGGCTACTCTGCCAAATCATAGAGTCACCACCTAAATATTTTTGAGAAATTTAGGAAACCCGTGACTCGTGCCAAAGGCCACGTGTTCGTATCACCAAGATTGTCTCGGCTCGAGAACTTAGGTACAAAAGGGGAAGGTCATAAACTGAGCATTCCACTCGCCCGATCAAAAGATTGGCCTCTACTAATCATGATGTGATTCTTATTTATATTATATGCTTTTGTTCCAATTTATTAGCTATTTTTACTGTGTGACGCACACAAGTATAGACTAATTTGTAAGAATTGGAACTCTTCGATTTCATGTTTATTTGAAAATTGTTTTAAATACGTGTCATTTAAAAAAAGTGAGTTTGTATGTACACTAATCAAATTATTCTAATTCAAGCAATTAGCCTTCATCCACCGGCATTCAAACATATATATATCACTTAAGCAGTTAGCCTTATGGAATTTATGTTTTGATGACATGTCAACAATCACATGCATGTATTATGCTAAAGCAATCAAATGCTCACCTAGTACTCCAAGCTAAAACAAAGCAAAATAATTAGAAAACATGCATATCTCTAACTAATACAAAATGACTAATGCGACACATACAAGATGCAATTAATGGGCTTGGCTACTAGCATGGTATATGATTCCATTCAAAATATGCGATAAATCATGTATCTTAAGCAATGAATTTGAAATTGACATTGGTTAGTATGATAAGCCGAACCCAAATTCATGTGAGACAAGTGTATGTGAACATGAGAAATGCTAAAGAAACATGATCCTCTACACTATTATCATAAGCGGATAAATAAAAGGAAAAAAGAAATCGAGATTGGAAGACATACACACTTATTACATTGTTTGCCCTCGTACAAAAGGGTCTGAATGAGTGTTCGAATGTCCGAATTAAACTAACTATTACAAAACCAAATAAAAGAATAAAGAATAACTAACTAACTAGATAAGCTAATGAACTAACTAGCTAAATTATTACAACAAAGGCTAATAAAGAATGACAAACTAACTACCTAATGAACCATTACTACAATAGCACTAATTATAATAATTAATTACAACAATGATTAATTTATAACAACAATGATTACAATAATGAATTAAAGCAATGCATGCACATCAAAGAAGACAGGTTTCAGAAACTAATCAGTTTGCCTCCTTGGGAATCTGCTCCGTTTCACCTTCAACCGCTGCCTTCTGTTTCTACAAAAACACACTGTTTACCAAACATTAGGGCCAAATGGTCCCTAATGAGGCTTACCAGTCCAAAGGCAACCGGTCATGCCCTAATTTCATGCAAAATCCTGTTTTTGTGCTCTAAACTGAAAACAGTGCAGACAGAATGTTTTTGAGCTCTGTTTGTCCTTTCTACTATTCTCTGTTATAGGGAGGTTCAAGAGAAGAATGAAGTTGGTTCCAAAACCATTAATAAGCAACTTGATCACTTGATGATTTTGGAGACAATCGGACAAAAAAGCAATCAATGTTATGATTAACCACTTTTCTCTTTTATCATGAAGAAAGCTTAAAGAGGGGGGTAGAGATACTTTCAAATTCATTAGAATATCATGAATTGATATATGACGATTCTTGACACAATTGATTCGGCATAATGTTCGACTGAATCCAAACAATCTAACTAATTTTCTTTATATCGTTTTCATTGATTTTAAGCCCATTTTATTTATCATTTCCATTCTTTAATTAATTTTTCCGAGGTGATGGTTAAGTTCACTAAATGAGAAGGAACGTCAAACAAGAAACGATTCTCGGCATGAAATAGAGCCTATGCCTTGAGGATAAATCTCCGTAGAGATGAAGCCATTGAGCATAGGTCTTTTTCCCATACCTTGAACAACCGTCAATCTTTTGAAATAACTCTCAAACAAAGGAAAATAAGAAAAAAAGTGATTATGCTAAATTGATTATTAGAATGGGACTCTTGACACAAAAAAATAAACAAAGAAAAGCTATCAAAGAATGGGTAACACAACACAACAAGCTAGATATTTGAATTTCCAACATAACAAGCTATATGTTCAAATCATACACTAATTAAATAAACTAGGACAACCCTAAAACAGTTCCTACTATGTGAAAAACAGTGACCAAAACTTATGTTAAAGAGTACAAAAAGGTAGATAATAACAAAAAGATACAAAACTAGTAAACTAGAACAAGAATGGGTGATTAACCCCCCCTCAAAAAAAAAATAAAATAAAATTGGGACTTCAAACCATGTTTTAGCCCTTTTTTAAACTTTAAAAATCAGTTTAAAAGTCAAAGAAAAGAAGTGTAAAAACAAAGGGTTGAGCTATTAAAACTGGTAGATGTAAGGTTGTTAATCCTCATCACCTTTGATAGCTTATTAAAACCCAAGTTTTAACACTTGACATGGATTCAAAACATTTCAAGAACACAAGAAATAGCTATCCTTGGAACAAGAAATAGCTATCCCCGCCATACTTTGAATCTTAGTCCTTTGTAAAATTGGAGATTGGCAAGGTCCTCTTCCCACATTGTTAAATCATCTGTTCCCTGTCCCAGACTATCTCCTTGGATCACACACAGCTCTCCTCCTGCTGGAAATTCCACATCTGGCCCATCCTGGTCTATTGATGAAATGTAGTCACCCGGACTATATGTCTTCTCAACACAACTCCCAGATTCCACAGACTCCGGCTCAACTATCCTCTTCTCCTTTGGGACCTCCTCTCTCCTGTCCTCGGCAGTCACTACCGCTGGCTTGGGTTGAGTTATGGAGACGTCCATCATGCACAAGTCGGTGCAATCGGGAAGGAAAACCTCCGGCTTAGGCAGGTGGGAAGGTGTGATATAGATGCTAGGATCGTAGGGCACGACCCTAGTATGGATGAAATTGATTCTTTTGGGTGGTGGAGCTTGGTTATGTGCGGGGAGAGGATTTGTAGTAACATTGGGCTTCTCGGGCGCAGAATCACCCCGTTATCGATGAGATCTTGAATCTCATGGCGTGTCAACCTGGTCGGTGTCATGACCGTCTTTGTTGGTGAAATCATAATACTTGGCTAGGTTGTGGGTAGAGGGAAGTCTTTCTGGTAGGGGTTGCGGCTCTAGGGGCTTCACGTGCCCTTTTCTGATTAGCACCCCCAGAGCTTTGGACAGGGGCATATAAAGTGGAGCGAAGGTTCCGGTGTATTTGCGTGGGTATTTGGTACATTGGTGGGTTACTTAGACTTAGGAAAATGGTGCAGCTGCCATGGTTCTCGGAAGGGGGTTAGTGGTGACCATGCTCACTTCAGAGGCTCTTGTAGTTGTAGTGCCGCTCGGGCCCGCATTAGTGTTGCGGTTGAAAGTTCTTCGGGGTTGCTCCCGGTCATTATCAATTAAGCCTTACTTCAAGGCATCCTCAATCTGCACCCCTATTTCATGCAGGTCAGAAAAAGTAGGAAATGGGAGTACAATCATCTTTTGCATCAACTTCGGCTGAAGATTGCGCACGATCATCCGGATCTGATCTTTGTCTGTAGGCCTTAAGGTCATCATCGAAGCCTTGGCCCTCCATCTGGTCACAAATTCTGAAAAGCTCTCTTTAGGCTCTTGCCTTGTTGTCTCGAGATCACGAGTTGTAATCTCAATTTGTGTATTGTATGAGTACTGCGCAATGAAGGCCTCAGCCATCTCGTCCCAGTTTCTCTTGACATCATCTTCTAATTTGGTATACCATATGGCCGCCACACCTAACAGGGTCCGGCCGAACAAAGACATCTTCTGCAGTCTACTGAGGCCCATTGGCCTTAAGATATCTGCGATCTCGGTGCACCATAGGGTCCCGGACCCATCAAATCGATCAATATGGGGCATTTTAAATCGAGGCGTTCAATTGCGTCGGTATAGTCATCTTCAATGTCGGGATGGTCTTGACTCTGGGATCTCTTGAGCGACTTCTCAAGCTTGCTCAACTTTAGTCTGATGGGATCGTCTCGAATTCAAAGGAGAGTCCGGTAGGTTGGTGGGTGTTTTTGATAACTGGGGTTGGATTTGGGGTAGGATCGGGGGTGGAGGTGGTACTGTAGGAAGTTACGTATCATTGAACATTGGGCGTCTCCCGAGGGTTGGAACTCTGGTGGGGAGGAACTTCTTTGAGCGAAGGCTCTGTTTCTTCTTTGTAACCTCACAATCAACTCCGCTTGTTCATTCATAATTGTGGCTTGCTGCTTGTCAAACTCTGCCTGTCGGACAGCATCCTGCTGCATCATTTTCATGCTCTCTTGGAGCTGGCGCACCATCTCCTCTAAGCTAGCCATACTATTCTGCTCTGGTTGAATTACTGGTATATATTCCCTTTCTGTAGGTGAAACAGGACCCTGATCTCTATTGAACTCAGGTGGGGTAGATAAGGCCCTCTGGTAGCTCTTTGTCTTGATGCCCTCACTAACGATCCTCCGTCTAATGCTTAGGGGTAGAGAGTGGTACACTGGTTGTCCGTCTACCAGATCCTCAGATCGATGGAGTCGACGACCTCTAGTCCAGAGTGCTTGGGGAATATCTGCTGGGTCAGAAGCAATTGTGCTCAACTACCTAGCAAAAAGATAAATAAAGCGTATAAATAAACAGACAATCGGACAGCGTAACGGCGTAAAATAAACATACAACATACGGTTGGGTATCATAATATGCTGCCAATAAGCTGAACACACTGTTTCTCAAACACAAATCACTATTTCTGAATCGTTGCCCCTAAGTCTGAATCTGATACCCACAGATAACTGATTCCCAAAAAACAACGATGCGCGAACGATACTCAAACTCACGAGGCGATCGTGTGTCCTGAGATACATTCTAAAAACACATAGCAAGTAAATGAGAGCCAATACATCCCTATGCTGGGGTAGGGTTTTCCTGTCCTATTTTGTCAGGAGTTAGGGTTTCACTACGCACGCAGCGGTTTCAAACAACCTAAAATCGGGTGAGCAACCTATCCTAATTTGGAATGGTCACTGTAAATTCCGAATATGCACTAGGTCGAATGGTTGAAAAGGGTGCCCCGGTAAAACCGAGGTTTGTGTTCCCATACTGGCAGAGCATAGCCAGTCGACCTTATGGCATGCTTTGACAAAGTCATGCCTTCGGCAAACCGCTTAGGAATAGCAGATGGCCAACACGGTATCCTAGGCGCACCAATGCACATGCAATGCAAAGAAACACATAAGTGTAGTCAAAACAGGATATCACGAGTTCGAGTCAAGCTCTCTAAATTCCCCAGCAGAGTCGCAAGAAACTGTAGATGTCCCCGAACGTCCCGGGAGGATGAACCCCCGTTTTGTAGGTCTACTACAGTTCGGACTCAAATTGTCACGGTTCGTAATCTGAACCAAAGAGTCCAACTCTGGCAAATCATTTGAGAAAATAGATTTTTGAAAAGAAGTGCCAAACATGGACTGCTTTGCCAGATACAGAGTCGCCACCTAAATATTTTTTTAATGGGGGAATTTAGAAAACCCTGACTCGGTGCCAAAGGCCACGTGTCCGTCATCACGAAAGTGGCCTCAGCTCGGGAACTTGGGTACGATTAGGGAAGGTCAGCTATGAGCACCCCCTCTCGCCCGATCCGAAGATCGGCCTCTACTAACCATGATATCTCGTTTTGGAAACATTATGCGTTCTTATTCCGGTTATTAGCCTAGAATTACTATGTTATGCGCGCAGCAAACAAGTATAGACCAAATCGCCTAAATTGGAACAAAACATTTCATGTTTGTTTTGAAAATGGTTTGCTACTCGCAAGTAAGCTAAAATGCAAGTTTTGCCACCCTCGAGTGGGCTTTTAGAAAAGATGGTTTTGCTACTATCTAATGGGCTTAAAACTCACAGTTTTAATGCATTATCCCAATTTAAGCAATTCGACCTCCATCCATAGGCATTCGAGCAGTTATATCACATAAGCAGCTAGTCTCATGGTAATCATGCAATTATGGCAACATTCACACGCATGCGGTATACTAAAGCATAAAATCTCACCTAGTACTCCAAGCCAAAAGCGAGAACTAGTTAGTAATCATGTGCATGATCCTAGTTCATGTTTAAAATGGCTAATGCAACACATGCAAAGATGCAATCTAGACAGGCTCGGCTATCCTAAACATGGCATGTGAAATGCTACAACTAACACGTATTCAATTTGGAATTAAAATACAGATGCAGTTAGAATGATGCGCCGAGCCTGGTGCATGCAAAACAGATGAATGAATGCAAACATGTTATCATACTCTATGCTAATTTGAATATGTCCTAAACTAACCATCGCAAGCAGGTAAATAAAAGGGAAGAAAGACGTGGGATTGGAAGACATACACGCACTCACACACACTTATTACACAATTGCCCTCACTCGGAGGGTCCAAATAAATATTACAGTCCGAATAAAAAATACTAAATTAATTATTACAAATTAAATATTACAAAACTCCTAATTAATGAACAAAATTAGTGTAGAAGGGAAAAGGCCAGAGCCCCGCCTTGAAATGCACGAATGATGCATGCTCGAGTCCGCTTCGCCCTGAAAACCCGTACCATGCCACTGCTGCCTCTGTTTACACTGCCCCTGCTTCTCTGAAAACTGCCAAAGTCTTGGGACATATTCCCTGCACACTGTAGAGCACCATCGGCTAAAGGAAATACCCACCGGCCATGGAAAATGTCCATCGGCTGGACTTCATGTTATCGGCCATTCATCCATGGCCGGTCGGCACTATAAACTGCCGGTCGGCCAAAAATTCCTGCAGAACTGGTTTTTAAGAACAAAGACGAGGTGTATGGCATGGAATTTCAAGCAAATGTAAGCATGGTCACACTCCTATCATGCGGTGGACTCAAGGGAGCATGGCCTCGATCCTCGGGCCATCAATTGTGCATTTTGATGCATGATGGCCTAAGAGGCCAAGGTTGCAATTCAATGAAAATGCATGCAACACACAAATGAATACCAAGACCCTATCATGTCAAAGTCAAGGGCTTCGGTGATCGAGAGTTGAGACGTGTTACATCACTTGGAGTATGAACACTTCTCAATCCTCACACTTGGCTTGACACCCCAAACCAAACAATGTAATGCATGTTATGCAAACATGGCTTAGAGATGCAACATAAGATTAAGATGCAAGGCATGCCAAATGCAATGCAACATGTCATGGCAAGTATGCAAAAGAACTAGCATGTGACAACACATCATGAGTCAAACATGCAACAAACATGTGACAAGCATGCAATGGTGGACTTAAACCATAAAGGGGCAAACCTCGGCCCACCCCAAAACAGTGGCCAAAAGTGTCTCAAATGATGGACAAAATGCACAACAAACATGCAAGTCAAAGAGGCCCAAAGCTAAGGCATAAAAGCCAACTCAAACATGCCTAAAGGAAGATAAGCATGGTCATTTAGATCAACAAAAACACTGTTATAGCATGTGAGAATAAGCCTTAAAACCCATACATGGCATCCTAAATGACCCAAACACATAGGCATACACAATGCACATTTCAAGGCATGGAATCACAACGCTTCAAGACATGAAAGAGATGATAAATGAAGACATGTAAGCATGATATAGGGACTGAAATAGCATGTTGAATGATTCCAAATCATTGAAATAGCCTAACCAATGCATGTTTAGGACTCACATCCTTGGGGCTCATAAGCCAAAATGTGAAGCAACTATATCAAACATGCTAAACAAGACCAAATCAGCGGCTAACAGATCTTAAGCATGACAAAATATGGCAAGGAACTTCACAAAGTAAAGCCAAGATATGAGAGCATGGTAGCCAAAAGTCATGATGCACTTCTAGGCACAAACAAGGGAATACAAAGCAAGTATATTAAGCATACAAAGGGCCACAAATCTAACAAAAAATAGAGACAACATGTGACCTAAATAGCACCAAAACATCTGATATGGAGCCAAAAACAAACCAAGCATGCATGTTGCTCTTTAAGCCAAAACAAGGATAAAAGAGGGACAAAGGAGAGAGGGGTGTCCCTCCCCTATACAAGACCTCAAACCCTCTTCTTTACCACTAAAAATCCACTGGATTTCAGTGGTGAAAAGAACAAAACACTCAAGCAAATGAAGCCTAACAATAGAAGCACCAAAAGGGCCAAATAAGGCCAAAGAGGGTGAGTTCGACCCCAAACCACAAAATGACCTTAATGAAGTATTTAAAGCATGCAAATATAAAACTTTTTCTAGTTATACACAAAGCTCAAATCAATATACAAGACAGGTCAAAAGCCAATGCAAGATTGGGAAAACTAAAACAAAGTAGTTACCCTTGAAGAACACCTCAAGAACAGCAGGTCCAGCCACTCTCTTCTGATCAAAACAAGTCCAAAAACTCAAGAACAAACCCTCTAAGTCTCTCCAATTCGAAGTAAGGTGTGGTAGTGTGTGTGTTAGTGCAAAATTAAGGTAAAAATGCACTTTTAGGCCACAAAACACACACAAAGGATGAGAGAGAGATGGGAATATATAGAGAGAGAGAGAGAGAGAGTATATAACAGATGTGTATGTATCTAACCTCTGGTTTTTTTGTTCAAAACTTCTAACCCTAGACAAAGGAGGAAGAAGGGCTCTTATTCAAAGAAGCTAAATGAAAAGGGGCAAAGGGTGCAAAGGAGTCAAGGCTTCTAGAAGAAGCTAACGGTACAAGCTTTCCCAAGAAGCTTGCCCAAAGGGGTCATCCTTCTAGAAGGAAAAAGGGGTCAAAGGCTCAAAGTGGTCATTCCTGTGCATAGGGAGTGGTGTCTGTGTATTCCAGCTAGCACAGCTGGCATGTACCAAGCCTGAAGGGGTGCAGAAGGGTCACCGTAGGAAAAATAAGTCACCAGCCAAATAAAGTCCCGGCCGGCCACAGAGAGTGCCGACCGGCCACTGATACCAAGCAACCACGGCCGGTAGCAACAAGGAATGGTCGGTGATGTAAAGGGAAGGCCGGTAAAGTGTGGGGATGGCTAACAAGCCATTCCACGCCTTCAAAACAGGACACAAGTGTTTGGTGCAAAACCAAACACTAAACAAATGAGTTAAGAGATCACGAGGCAAGGCGCTTGAAGAGGCCTTCAGGAACTTCGAAATGTACACGAACAAGGGTGATCACTGAGTGTTCAATCAATGACGTCCAAGTCTTGAGGACGGTCAAAAATGGGATGTCCACACCCGCAAGGGATAGGCTACCCAAAAAATAAAATTAAAAAAAAAAAACAAATCCATTACAACATATCAAACCAAATCCATCATGAAAAAAAAAAGATAAAAAACCAAGATTGTTTGTCCAAATACACATACAACCACATCACAATTTTCATCATCTCCTTCAATTTGAATTCCTGTTAAATAAGAAAAGGAAAAAAAAAAAAATCAATACTAATAATGAATATATAATCAATTAAAAAATGTTAACAATTAATCAATACTAATAAAAAATGTTAACAATTAAAAAGAAAAAAGAAAAAGATGACAACTAACACAAAAGTGGCACACGACACATCCGAATCGATCTCATCATCATCATATATAGTCGCATAGCCCACAAATTCCAATGTTGAATTTCCTAAAAAGAAAAAAATATAAATTCAGATAAAATTATTCCATGGTAATATAAAAGTGAAATAATAATATGTAGATTGGATGAAATAATAATATGAGTACCTTTCATCCCACTTTTAACCAACTTTGTGCACACATTAATGCTTCTAATGTGTTTGGATGAAGTCTACTACGATGTGGACTCACCAATCTTCCACTAGTACTAAGTCTTGACTCGAAAACAGTGGATACATGAATAGCTAAAATGTCCCTAGCTATTGCCTACAAGGTCGGATACTTTGGTCCATTAGCTTTCCACCAATTCAAAACATCAAAACCTGAAGTTCTTGGCAAAACATCATCTTCTAGATAATGGTCCAACTCTGATTTTAAATTCTTCATTTTTTTACTTCTCTTTCTACTAATAAACAAATCAAATTCTGAAAGGGTCTCTGTAATAATTTCTGGTGATCAAGCAAGTTTTTACTTCTCTTCTCTTTCTACATAAAGTTGTTAGTTAAAAATTTTTGCCTCATGTCCATCACTTTTTTCCTAGTACAACTCTTATGGTGATCATGCAAATGCCTAGTTCCATTTTTTGAATCACTTCCAAGATGCTTATTACAATAATTACATATTGCCTTTCACACCCCATTGACTTGTTATTTCTTAAAATGTTCCCACACAACACTAGGTTTTCTTTAAGTTCCTCCACAACTATTAGACTTTTCTTCTAAATCAATAACATTTTGATTAGAGAGGGGAGACGGTAACTTCATAGGTGAGTTGGTAGTTGGTGATGAATGTTGTGATGCGTCACTCTTAAATGGTACTTGAGAGTTAACTGGTGTTTGAGAGTTAACATCTAACATTTTTAACCTTTATAAAAATAATATGGATTGAATTAATGTTACTTGAGGCAACATAACATTAGATTACTGGAACTGAGAAACAAATTAATAATAACTAAGCTAATGGATTGAATTAATGAAGCTGAGAAACAAATTAACTAAACATTTGAAAATATCAAAGAAACAATTAATAACTAAGCCAAAACAAATAGACATATATGTTCTTGTGAATTACCACGAAATTCATGCTAACATGTCAATCATCACTTGGGTGTGAAGAATTAAGGTAACCACTATTTTGATCATAGATAAAACTTTACATTTACAAGAAGAAAATAGGATAGGATAAAAAAATAACTGCAATATAGCACATCATTTCATAGTTCTAAAATAGTTGCTAATACAATAAAGCAAAAGAACATAAGAAAATAATGTTATGAAACCAATGTGGGATATGAGTGCACAAAGAGAGAGAGAGAGAAGGCACCTTGCGACACGAGTGCAGAAGAGTTCTTTCTAATTTTTTATCAAGTTTTTTCAAAGTTAACCCCTATGAGATATACACAAACCAATACATATGCTTAGTGCCATCGATAGAAATGTCTCATAAGAAGACAAATGGAGTAAATAAACAAGCTTCCCTATCTTTCCTCAGCTATGTCTCTCAGTGCAGTCATAAATGTTTCTACTTGCTGCAATACACAACATTAAGCTATTAGAGTCATCGATATGACTTGACTATAAAATGATAAGCAATAACAAAGAGTTCTCTGAATGAATCAAATCCATCCCTCACAGGATGTAAAGAAAGTAGTTGAGATTATAGTTTTTCCCCCTTCTCCTCCCAATTAATAATTAAGCCAAAACAAATAGACAGATATGTTCTTTTATTTGCAATAAACTTTGAACTGAGATTAAGAACTGAGATTACATTACATAACAAATCGTAGTTGTGTTTCTTTATTATCAAGTCCCATAACTTTGAAATCCATTACATAAACTGAGATTACATATTTTAACAATAAAAACCATATCATATATATATATATATATTTAACAGATCAAGAACTCAAGTGATTAATTAGATCGAGATCAATAATAGATCAAGAACATCAATAACAGATCAAGAACTCAAGTGATTTGATCGAGATCATATATATATATATATATATATTTAAAATAAATAAATTTAGAGAAAAAAAAAATAGAGGTTGAACTAGAAATGAAAAATATATATACACTCACAGATATATATATATATATATATATATATGTATGTAAACCGCCTTATATCGAAATTCGGACACAGAGAGAGAGATACCCTTTGAAATCGGCGGTGAAGGAGGATCGCCGATGAGGAAGGAGTGGCGGTGAGGGGCGAGCAGCC
Source organism: Camellia lanceoleosa (assembly GCA_025200525.1). Classification (NCBI taxonomy): domain Eukaryota; kingdom Viridiplantae; phylum Streptophyta; class Magnoliopsida; order Ericales; family Theaceae; genus Camellia; species Camellia lanceoleosa. The sequence continues at coordinate 181,164 of JANUSC010000400.1, forward strand.
GTTGTGTGGGAGAGAGAGAGAGGGAGGCAAAACTCTAAGTTCTAACCAGTAGTGGCGGTGAGGGAGGATGATCCACAGTGAGGTATGAGCGGCGGTGAGGAGGGATCGGCGCCGTCGCTGTGTGAAAGAGAAAGAGAGGAAGGCGAAACCCTAGAGATAGAGAGAGAGCAAGAGCGGAGAGCTCTGTGTTGTGTGTGAGTGGTCAGCCAAAACCCTACACACACACACATATGTTATATATAAGTAGAGGCAAAATAGTAAATTCACGTCGGGGCAATCGGTAGAATCGGGCCGAGTCGGGCAGTCCGGTGAAACATGTATCCTCGTCCCCGGCCTGAATATCATCAGGGATTTAATTTTTATTACCATCTCCGGCCCTTCGGGGGTATTTTTTGGAGAATAACTGCTCAATTTGGGATCGGAGGATTGGGTCCCCGTCAGGCCGGGTTCCGATTGCCATCTCTAATTCTCAAGGTTCAACTGAGACTCCAAGGTTAAGGTTTAAAGGTGTGTATGGTGTACAACTAGGACTCAAAGATGGCAAGCTTGCTCGAAGATGGTTTGCACAAGAAGAAATAGCTCTCAAATGAGTGTATAGGCTCTTTGGAAATTGTTCAACCTTCAAAACAGAGATATAGCCTCGTATTTATAGAATTTGAGCAAAATAGGTAAAAAAATATCTTAAAAAATAGACAGCTAGTGGGTTGCCGCCCAAAACAATGTTTATCGCTACCAAGGCACGGCCGGCTCCCAATGAGGCACGGCCAGGCCTCAATGTACTTCCCTGTTTCTTTGCTTCAAGCTTAGTATAAGGTGGCCCAATGGTCCAAAAAGAAATCTATGAATGATGAACAAGGTAAATAGGAAGGTGTTGGGACTATTTCAAAGCTTGACCTTGGAGTCCTTCGTTGATCATTCGAATCACACACAATGTAATTTTCATCATCGAGTGCATAGGACAAAGCACCCGAATCTTACGGACGGTCAAAAATGAGGTGTCTACAATAACCGACCTCGAAAAAACCTCCATGCATTTATTGGCCACATTTATCCACCGTCATTTATACAAGTTATGGAAGCTTTTGCACCGGATGAACCTCTGGACCAAGCATTTGCACAAATGGACCTTGGAAGCTCTTCATCTGCTCCAAAACTCTCTATATAGAATGAAGCTGCTTTATCGTCCTCTGGAAATACTAACTAGGACACTTGGCCCACACCCACTCAACCTCAAACAAAGGGACAAATTCATTTTCGATTTCTCGAATTTGATGATCCCACTGCAATTTGTCCCTCCATGCGCAGTTCTATAATATATTTATACATTTCCCTCGAACGTCTTCGCAGCCTTGAAGACAACTTGCTTTCGGCATGGTATACTTCCACCTTGCCGTCCAGAATAGTGCGAAGGACTCCACATCCTATTAAGGCTTCCACTTCCCAACTTTATACTCCTCATGTCTCCCTCTTTGAAGCAAAGTATCCCATCTTTCTTATGCCCAGGCTTAACTCCATATTTGCCCAATCTATCTTTCATCTCATCTCAATTTACTCCTCTTATAGTCCTGGTTGCCCTTTTATCACTCGAGAGAGAATTTGAGTTGTCACTTCATCTTTAGTGGTATTTGGTATTACAAGGAAGACCTTTGATAGTTCACCAATTTCTTTCCCACCATCTAGCTCGATCCTTCTTCTCTTAACTTCTTTGGTGGCTAGGACAATAGACAACTTCTAGGGACTCGCTTCACTCATTCTCTTATCCCTAGGTTTCTATCTCTTCTTTCAACGGTGACTCTTCTATTGCCAATGTCAAAGGAAGAGATGGACATCTTGAGCTCAACTAACTAGCTTATTTGGCATATCTTTACCGATTCGAGCACCAAGCGGCGAAATGAGCCATTGGTCCTTGTAAACTCTCTCTTGGAAATTATTGAGAGCTCTCGACTACTGAAGCTTCTTTGCCTCGGGTGGATTTGGGCACTTGCTTGGATTTACTGCAATCATTCTCAAGGATTCTATTTGAAGCCTTACAAAAGTCTATTATTAAAAATGGTTTCCTTAAGTGCTGCAAAGGGTTTGGACAATCCAACATGGCCTTCTCAAATCATTTATCCCAGCGGACCATTTTAAATTTTTATGTCAATATTTGCAAGATGGCCAAAGTTCTGAGGAGAAAGCTATTGAAAGATAAAGAGTTTGTCTCCATATACTGTTGAGGTGTTTGAATTAAAGGGACAACATTCTTATGCCTCCTAGTTTGAACTTAACTCTTGGAGAAGAAAGCCCTAAGCGGAATAGGAGCTAGCAGCAATCAATCTAGCCTTGGATCGAAATGCTAAAAAGCTGCAAATTACTAACCAAGGACTGGCTGACAGAAAGCAGGACATAGTTACAGCCATTCAGTTGTTCTCATCCCTTAGGAGTAGAGAATCAATTGTAAGAGAAAAACTGAAACATTGCACCGATTTTTGGGCCAATTTGTGGCTGCATGTACTTAGTTTGTTATGAAATGAAATCCTTATTTATTATTTGAGTGTTTCATGATTTTTTGTTTACTCGTACTTAGCATTTCTCACACTTCTTGTGTCTCCCACATAGTTGGATAATAAGGCTTCAAGTATCTGTCATTAATTTTCTTGGGATGCACATAACCATTTAAATTTTTTAGATTGTAGGCTCCCCTAGGAAGGACTCTATGAACTTGATATGACCCTTCCCAATTAGGTGACCATTCGCCAAATTTATGGCTCTTAATGCTTACTGGAAGTATTGTCTTCCATACTAAGTCACCTTCATCAAAGCTAATGTGCTTGATTTTTTTATTATAACTCTTAGTTGCCTTCTTCTTTTGGAAGAGGATATTATTTAATGCCAAAATTCTAACTTCATCTACATTCTCTAATTCCAAGAACATGATTTGATGGTATTGCTTTCGATTAGTTACTTGGTCTTAGCATTTTAGCTTTAAGGACTTAATGTTAATTTCTCAGGTATCTTGCATCATGCCCTTATACTAAGGCATAAAGTGATCCTTGTACTTGACCTTGGAGAAGTCTGTAAGCCTACAATACATTTAACAACAAATTGTGCCAATCCTAGGATTATCTTCCACAACTCTTTGTATTCTTTTTTTCAAGGACTTGTTAGGTGATTCTGTTTGACCATTTGTTTTGTGTATATAAGGGGGTGGAATTGATAAGACTAATTCCAAATTCTGCTGCGAAAGACTTCATTATCTTTCCATCAAATACGGTCCCATTATCTCTGAGTTATTTGAGGATGCCATACCTATGGATTAATTCTCTGATAAATCCAATAACCTCAGTTTCATTCACAGCTTTATAAGGCTTAGCTTCGACCCATTTAGTGAAGTAATCTGTGGCCATTAGAATGAAACAATGATGCTTCGAAGAGGGTGGATATATTTTTCCTATCATATCCATTGCCCATCCTCTAAATGGCCTTGGCTTCACTCGCATGCAAATCAACTATTAGCACATGTCTTATCATGTTATATTTTTGGCATGCGACATCTTTTGCATACTTTATGCAATCTTTTATGATAAATTGTCCAATAGTAAAAATGCCTTTGAAGCAACCATCTCATCTTCACACCGGTGATGGGTACCACAAATACCTTCATGCACCTCTCGGCCATAGCGATCGATTCTTTTGGCCCTAAACATTCCAACAGCAATCCATCTACTCCCCTTTTATAAAAAAGCATTGCCATACACTATATATTGCATGGACTGTAATTTAATTTTTCTGCTAGCATTCAAAGAAGGGCCAGTTAAATATTGAATGATTGGATGTCTCCAATCATGCTCTTCTAAGTTATTTTGGTTAACTTATACCATGATATCCTTTTTAGGCAAATGTGGTATTAACTTCTGATATGTTGCTTGACTTATGTCCACTTGGGTGTCACATTTCTTCTAAAATTCGAGGCCTTCTGGGCTACATCATTAGCCTTGTGATTCATGAATCTTGGGATATAAGTTACATTGGCTATCTGAAACTGAGAAAGCAAATGCAATACAGCAACATAATATGGTAACATGCTTGCACTTTGACATTTGAAAATTCCCTTTGCTTGGTTGATTACCAATTGAGAATCCACAAATATGTCAACTACATGAGCTTGTAATCCAATAAGTATCTCAAGTCCCATTATTAAAGCTTCATACTCAGCTTGATTATTGGAACAAGTAGTTTCATCAACCTTGAAACCATATGTGGTTTCTACCCCCTATGGTGATTTAATTACAACACCAATTCCAACCAGACCATTGGCTTTTGATCCATCGAACCACATTTGCTATGGCTCAACGTTGACCATATCAAGGTCCATTATATCTTGGCTTTCTATTTGACATGGATGATCTGCCAAAAAGTTAGCAAAAACCTGTTCTTTTTCTGCCTTTTGGGGGACATATTCTAGATGAAATTAGATAGAGCTAATATCCATTTGCTAATTCTCCCTCTTAGCATAGGTCTAGATAATATGTATTTAACCAAGTCTATGGTTGCAATTACCAAGACAACAATAGGCAAAATATAATATCTTAATTTCATTATTGCAAAATATAATGCTAGGCACAACTTTTCTATAGCTGAATATGTACATTCACAAGAATTTCAAAACCTACTAAGGTAATAAACTGCTTATTTCTTGCCTTCTTCATTGTCTTGAGCAGAAAAACTCCTAATGAATCTTACCTTTCTGACAATGTATAACTTCAAGGGTTTATCCTTCTTGGTAGCATCAACACTGGAGGCTTGGTCAAGTAGGCTTTGATTCCTTCGAAAGTAGCTTGATGCTCAACTGTCCACACAAACTCTTCTTCATTTTTTAGCTTTAACAAAGAAGAAAATACTTTAGTTTTCTTTGCAGTATTAGAAATAAATCTTCGAAAGAAATTAACCTGATCAAGGAATTTTTGCAATTCTTTTTTACTTAATGGAGGTTCGACCTCAATGATGGCTTTGGCTTTATTCTGATCAATCTGTATTCCTTTCTTGTGCTCTACATATCCCAAGAAGTTTCCAGTTGATACACCAACAGCACATTTGAGAGGATTAAGCTTTAATTTGAACTTTCTCATTCTTTCAAAAGCTGCTGTCAAGTGAACTAGGTGTTCCTCTATAGACTGAGACTTTATAACAATATCATCAATGTAACACTCAAGTTATCCTCCAATGAGATCATGAAAGATAGTATTCATTGCCCTCTGATATGTTGCTGACATTATTTAAACCAAATGGCATTTCAACTCATTGAAGGTGCTAATATTCTCAAGACACCTAAATGTTGTCTTGTGGATATCTTCCTTTGCAATGCAGATCTGCTTGGAACCAGAATGCCCATCCATCATAGACAAAATCATGCCCTCTTGAGCGTCACCAATAGATCAACTATAGACATGGGCTATTCATCTTTTGGAGTTGCCAAATTCAGATTTCTAAAATAGATGCATACTCTCATCTTGCTATTTTTTTTAACCATAGGCACAATATTAGACAACCATTCAACACACCTGGCATTTGTTCTAATGAAGCCTTCCTTAAGGAACTAAGAATCTCCTCTTTCACTTTTTGAACTACCTTAGGGCTCATCCGTTTAGGTTTCTGCTTGTGTGGCTTGAAATTAGGCTTCATAGGGAGCATATGTTCCACTAATGACTGTCGATCTAGGCGATTCACTATAAGACCACACAAAACAATCCTTATATTGCTTTAGGACTACTAACAAGCTGGTTCTTGTCATTGGGACTTAGTCAAGCAGCGATGTAGGTGAAATTCTTTGTGCGAATCTTCCCTAAGTTGACTTCTTCCAAAGGGTCTGCTTAAGCACTTCTTGATGCTTCCTTTGACTTCTTCTATCTTGAAGAAACTTCTTCATTTTGTTCTGCTCCACCTTCTCTGGTTCAACATCTTTGCTTTATTTCTCATAGATAAAATTTGTCTATAGGGCTTCTTCTTCCTGTATTTCTTTGGACTTTTGTATCAATGTCAATGCCAGATGCCATTAAGGGCCAAAGGCTTGATCTTTTGTTGTTCCTAATTACCAATCACCATGGCTTCCTCTCTTGTTCCTGCACCCTCTGGACTATTGATTTTACGTCAAATGCTAAAAACTTAATTAAAGCCAAGGGTCTGGCTTCTTGGTCCTGATCTTATTGTCTACAACCAGGCATCATTGTCATCTTTGGTGATGAACACTTCATCAATACTCTCCTACCAAGTGTTTGGTGTGCTACTTCCTCATCATTGTCACTTATTTGTTCCATCGGGCTTTCTCGGCTGCAAGTGGTACAACCCGGTGTATAGCTTGGCCTTAACAAAATCAGCATAAGCAATAAAAGGCTGCGGATCACATTGATTTCTTCTGTTTCCCCATTGCCGCAGCTATCATCATCTTCTAATGTAGAGAAGAAGGCGCACTTCTTGGTGTGGATCAATCTCTGCCAGCCAAGCATTATACTTAGCGTTCTTGTCTATAACAAGAATCTTTGTCATGCAATCTCTGGTTCCAACACTCAGGTTGGTAGGCAAAATGCTATGAGCCATTTGCTTATCTCCAGCAAAACCAGGAGTGGTCGTGCTGGTTGGGATCAACCCAGGGTTTCTTTTCCCCAACTTCTTCAAATAGGACCTTGGAAGCAAGTTTATTGCTGCACCATTGTCCACTAATACCCTGTTCATTTGTATCTCATCGAAGTAAGCCTTGATGTATAGGAGCTTAACGTGCTGGGTCATAGATATTGTGGGGTACTCGAAGAGGTATGTGAGGTTAATGCTCACCTTCTTACTTTCTTCATTAGTTTCCATTAGCTTGGCCGCCGACTCATCTTGAACCATGTTGATGCAGAATCTTCACTAGAAGTTAAAATGGGGTCATCTTCCTAACCTTCTTGGTTTCTTTCTTGACCTAGAACTCTGTGGCGACATATATACCATATTTACTAGCATTAGAAATGAACCAAAGCCCGAACCCTTTGGTTGTACTTGTTTCCTTCCAAATTAGCTTATTAAAATCGTTTGAAGCATCTTCCATCTTGCATTCTAGTACCTCTATGCTAACAGGTTCCTTCGAAGCAGTCTGTTGGTGATCTATTTCCGTTGGCTTGTCAACCAGAAAGGTCTGTTAAGCCATGAAGGCCTCAGACATTTCAGTTTCAGCGAATGTTCTCTCTTGGCCTAGCTCAGCCCCTCACACTGTCTCATCATCACTTTCCATTAAGGCCTTTTAGGGCACGCTAAAGCAGATTTTTCTTTGGCTCTCAGTTCAGCATGAACTTTAGCCAATTGCTCCATGCTGGCACTCCTCTTGATCTTAGGAACAGGTTTCGAACCTATCCCCTCATCTATCTGGTCTTTTGTTTGTGCCATGGAAGTGTTCTCTTTACTTTCTGTTAGATCTCTCTGATACTGGGTGTATCTTTGGATTTTCCTCCTTTAAGACTTGGAAATCATAGGAACCAAATCTGGCTCCCCTATTTTTGGGTTCTTTAATAACACCTAATTGTTTGGAGCCACCAATGGAGGTTTGATAATTCTTTCATGGTCTCTAAAAACCTTTCTTTGGGTAGGCATTTCTTTAGGTTTGTTCTGCATGACAAACCAATCTAGAACCCCTTGGACCTATGAACCCACTTGTTTGGCTGTTGGATCTGTTGTCCCACTCTTTGAAAGCTTGATTTTGAAGCGGTCATTGGAGGGCAATCATCGATCCTAGTCCGTGCCTTTGTGAATCCATCTTCCTTTCAATTTGGTTGTCTACCCTGTAATAATTTGGTGGCCTAGTTTCATACAGAGGCCTTTTACTCTTTGATTGCATCCTGGTGTTTGGTGGACCAACCAAAGATAAATGTTGTCTAGGACCAGTTGAACATAGCCTTCTTGTTATAAGTGCTGGCTGGTTTTCGATCCTTTTATACATCTTTATAATCTTGTTTTCGATCAGCGGAGTCCTTGACCATTTGTAACTCATCTTACATCTAGGACACATCCTTGCACTATAAATTTGCCTCGAGGAGTCATCATCTAGTATCTCTTCATTAGAACCATCATTTTGGCTGCGAGTTTTGTCCACTTCTTGGTGAACTTGAGTCCTTCTTGAAGGTAGCTTTGGCTAGCCACATGCATTTGCACGATGACTTCCTTCAAGGATAGGTTTTGGAAATCTGGCATGCCAACATTAGGCTGCCTCCTAATCTCTGAAGCGAATCGGTGTCAATTCTCATAGCTTTCTCGGTCTTGGTTGAAAACTTTAGCCTCTCCTTTCGAATTTATTCTTGGATCTGTCTTGAAAACAATACAGTTTTTAGTTGAATAGAGACAAAAATTGTGCCATTCTGATGCAGTTTTCCTTTAAGTTCTTGAGAGGTAGGGATTTTAACTCCTTTCATAACCAAGAAATTTACTATAAGCAAATGATCAAAAATATCATCTACTTTTGTTAAATCAAAGAATACTTCATATGAAGGTCTTTCTTTTTAAACCTCTTGGTCTATTATCTTGTTTTTACGTATTAATGTTTCACAGGTCATAGGTTCTTTTCCTCGATCTCTCTGCATCAATTTCATAGTTAGGGTCTTTATAGTAGGTCTTCTATGATGCATTACTTCAATCTTGTTCCTTCTTAAGTAAAGTTTCATATCTAAACACCTTATAGGTTAATTCTACTAAATCTTGAAACTTAGTTGAATCAAACTTCTTCGGAGCCTAAACTCCTAACCCGTTTTGAGCCAATCTCATAAATTGAGCTCGGGAAGCATGACCTACATTTGTTTAGTGCCCTTTTAAATTTGGCAATAAACTGACGACCTTCTCAACAGCCTTTGGCTCGATCTTGCCAAGTATGCCATGGAAACCTCGAGGTTCGGTTTGGAAAAAATTGGGCATGAAAAATCTCTCCATTTGTTTCCAAGTTTGGATAGAGCCGGGTGCAAGGTTTATATACCATACGAAGGCTACTCTAGCTAAAGAGTTTGGAAAAAGTCTCAGTTTCATGTAGTCATTATTGGCGAACTCACCACACTGGCCTGTAAACCTAGCAATGTGTTCCACCGTTGACTGGTTTTCATTCCCATAAAAGAGGGCAAAATTTGGTATTCTAAACCTCCTTGGATACTCATGTACCCTATCTACTCACTCTGGGTAAGGTTTTCTATACACTAGTGACTGGACCTCTCGAGCCATAGGTCTACACATTTCTCTAACTATATTAACAATTTGGTCCCTTGGAACCATATTTTGTGCTGGTTGAACCACTACTAGGGGAACAAACATAGGGTTTTGAGGAACTCGATGTGCTTGAGGGCCTCTTGGTCCATATATAGGTACATTCAAGGCTGGCTGTCCTTGTTGTACTAGTTGCTGTTGGAGGTATAGCTAACCTCTTAGAATCTGTCTTGGGAAAGGCCCTACCAAAGGTACTACAGGAGGAAGAACAGGTGTTGTTTCTCTTCTAATCACAGGAAATCCTTTCAACCGCTCAAGTACAAATTCAAACATAGGATTAGTGAAACCCGTGTGTTAGTTATGGCTTGAACATAAGATTTGGAAACATCATCATACCATTCCTTGTCTTTGGCCTATATTCACCAATTTGTGTGGTTTTAAGCTAATGGACAATGGTATATTTTGGTTTTGCTAGAGCTCTCGAAGGAGCTTCGTACCATATTTGAGGCACATGTGACATTTTCTCATGGTTTGATTATTAGTCGACCATTAGTTTATGCATTATTTTGCATAAATTTTGTTTATCTCGAGCCAAAATCTGGTGGGATATATTGCATCCATTACATTATCCTCTGGATTAGATATTTCTACCTCTTCTTCCAAACCCTCTTCCAAGTGTTCATATGTCTAGCCATTTTAAGGTTCCTTGGCGTGTCGAAAATATATGTCATTTTTTGGCTTTTGAAGGTTAATTATGTAATTTAAAAGCGTGCAACAAGGATCAATAAGTCTTCTGAAATTTTAATTATTAACCAATTATCGAGACGATTGTGTTGCAGTTCTTTTAGCCTCAATGAAGAGAACTTTTACTGGTGGCTTTTTAAAAGAAACTTATAAATGATCACAGATACAAAAAATTTAAAAACTGAATTTCATTGAGTAAATAAGAACTTATAATGAAATGGCCCAGCCTTGAAAAAGGTTTACATCAACGAATATTTGAAACTACTTCTAGGAAATAAAGTGCAGTACAGGAATTGAAGTGGTGAAAATGTAAAAGCTGGAATGTAAAGCGGAAGGAAAAATAAATAAATAAACTAGTTTACGGATCACGAATCGGGTCGCATTACGAGGCCTTCTCCTCTATTTAAACTTCCCAAAGGTAACCGTTGAAACAAGCTTCCAACCGTCAAATGAACTTCTACGATCTCTGGTCATGGCTTCGCATAATCAGCTTCCACTACGCCGTTCCTTGAGTTAGGCTTCCCTCTTGAATTTGAATTTGTGAGTAACTATTAGGCAACATCACCTTACACCTTCTAGCTATTCTAATGCTGCGTAGATCCATTATTACCAATATGAACTGCCATATGCATCTTTGTTGGAGACTTGTATTAACTTCCTAAATTGCCCTTCACTTGTCAAGCTATAATTAGCATGTACAAAATATATAGCCAACAATTACTCAAAGAAAAATACTATACATATTAATATAAAGGATCATAATATAAGTATTTTTTTTATTTATAAATATTTGATTTTAATTTTAAAACTAATGTATTAGTAATTGTATTAGTGGTGGCAATCGTGCTCGATGAAAGTGTGGAGATATTACTAAAAATTTTGTTTGAAAAATATACTTTTTATCTTTTGAAAATGAAAATGATTTTCTATCTAAATAAGTCTTTTTTAGGATAGCGTATCAATAAATCTCAAAATGTGGTATTGTAAAATTAGTTATTCCTTTTTCTTATGAACCTAAAGGTTTCATTAAAGTAAAAATTACACAAAAATAGTCACTTACATGTTTGACTTTAATT